>JAGFZM010000829.1:332737-357500 GCA_017657215.1 Limnothrissa miodon | reverse complement strand
CACACACACACACACACACACACACACACACACACACACTCGCTCTCTTTCACTACCCCTATTGGGTCTTTCATTTCTCTCTCTCATCCCCACTTTTTCTTTTTATATCTCTCTATCACACACACATAAACACACACACATACACACACACAGACAAACACATACAGGCGCGCACATACATGCCCAAACACTCGCTGACAGAAGATTCTCCTTTTTGGCTAAAACTGTTGTAATCCTGATTCACAGTTAAAAACTAAATCCTCCAAATGGGGCTTCACTGTGATGTCCCATCAATGTGGCACGTCAGACAATGGGCGCTGCGTGTGGCCTTCAAACCCTCACGGCCATGTACAGCGGCGACACCGTCGCATGCAGCACGGTGACAGTACAGCACCTCCGCCGAGCACTTACGGCTGCTCATGACTCTGCACTGGAGCGGCTTTAAAGACACTCCCCCCCCCCCCCCCCCCCCCACACACACACCCATGCCGCTCCAACATCACTGGGGGCTCAGCGGGAGACCTCCCAATCCCCGCGACCCAGTTTTTTCCGGCGCAGGAAGACATTCCGGCACTTTCTGGTGGGGGAGATTACTGTCACAAAGCGCTCCCTTATTTAGCTAGCCACAGAACAGACTCGGGTGAATTTGGGGATTTTTTTCCATGTGGCACAGTAAAATGGATGTCTCCGGTGGCGAAGGTCCCACTCTTATCAATACACACATGTACACACACACACACACACACACACACACACATAGCCATTAGTGTACACACTTTTTTCTGCTACACGGGTGACACAGTTAGTGGAGGATACGCTTGGCGACGACATTGGCCCTCTGCAACCTCCCCCCACCCCCAACACCCATCACAAAGAGCCGGGGTTATATAACGCCAGGCAGGGGGTAGATGTGCAGGGCAGGAGGCAGGCAGACAGGGAGGCACTCTATAGAAATAGAACTGAGGCTCTGAGGGAGAGAGAGAGGTTCTCATCCAGCTATCAGTCATCCAAGGTGAGGCCGACAGACACAGAGCAAGTGAGGGAGAGAGAGAGAGAAGGAGAAAGAGAGGGAGAAAGGAGACAAGGGCATAAATAAAAAGTGCAGAGAACTTGAGAATCTTGGGAAAGACTTGAATAGTGGAGTGTGTGTGTGTGTGTGTGTGTGTGTGTGTGTGTGTGTGTGTGTGTGTGTGTGTGTGTTTGTGTCTGTGTGGGTATGTGTGTCCGAATGTGTGCATGCATGTGTGTGTGTGTGTGTGTGTGTGTGTGTGTATCATTCGTGACTGTATGGGATGAAGTGTAGACAAAGACAATATAACAGAAAGCACTTTTCAGCACCGTCTGAATGGACCAAATCTTTTAATAGTCTTTTACTGTCAAAAGGATCCGTCCCATTAATTGCTTCTTCTATCATGACATTTAACCTTAACAGCAATGCATTTGAGAATACACTGCCCTTGAATGCAATTAATGTCAGTAAACTAGCCATAGTCATCCAAGGAAACTATCTGGCTATTCAGAACATTACTGTACATCTCGATATTACACTGTCAATCCTCTCTGGCTGATTTAATCAAAGTTATCATTTTAATTACCTGGGTTGTAGTACCAGACAAAGACAAGAGAGTCTGTGGTCATTACCCAACTTCACATATGCCATATATCTAATATGACTATGCAAGGCTTTCAGGTTGGGGTATTCTGTGTTAATCTCTTTACACACCTCCCTTTGTGCACATACCTTCATATTATTCTTAGCACATGTTCAATGCACTATTTTTTTCCCAAAGCTATAGTCAATTCTGGTGCTTTCCAACATTTGATTTGTTCTTTTCATACACCCCTTCAATCGTTCCTTATTTACCTCTAACGCTTCCTAACGGCAGGGGAGGGGCTACAGACCAGGACACACAACAAGAAACTCAGCAGCCTGCTGGAGTCTAACCTTGAAGCCTTTCAGACAGACAGACAGGCAGAAAGAGACTGAGACAAGAGAGAGAAGGAGAGGGATAGAGGGATAGAAACTGTGGATGGAAGGAGGGGTAGAAAGAGGGGTAGACATTGGAGAGGACCCAACACACAGACAGAGGGAAAAAATCGTTGAGAGAATTTTGAGCATGGTCGAGTGAGATAAAAATGGAGAGAGGAAATAGTGTGTGTGAGTGTGTGTGTGTGTGTGTGTGTGTGTGTGTGTGTGTGCGTGCTTGTGTGTGTGTCTGTGTGTGTGTTAGAGGGTACAGAGAGAGGACTTTCTTGTCACAGTAGGGGATGCTTTCTGAACAGAGGCCTGAATTTAAACCGTTATATAATTCCTCTGACACTTCTAATCATGTTACTGCACGGCAAATGTATAGGATTTTACAACAGTCACGGCCACAGTGCCTTCTCCCAGCCTCTGTACTCTCCAGCCCAACCGCCCTGGGTACGATGAGGTGAAATCGGCTCAGCGACTTTGCTCTTTCGGCATGATTTCCAACCCGATTCCAAATTGCAACCTACATCCCCATACTTCACAGAACATTACGAGCAGAAGACATATTTTGTCCATGTTCTCCCGTGCGCTGCCAAAATACAAAAACATTCCAGTAAAGAGATCTGTGTTTATTATCCTCCATGAGCACTAATCTCAGTGGCTTTCTCGGCAGTATCGTCCACAGATACGTTTTGGGTGCATCTAGTGATTTAGCATCTAGTGATTTAGCACATGTGTTCAAACAAAGTACCTTACAAAGTCGTACAGTTAATCAGAGCTCTGCAAATTTAGTGCCTGACCTTGGCGCTATTAGCTGACACGTTATTTTGAGTCAAGCTTCTACGATCGGCATGTAGCTCTCTACTGAACTTTCCACAATGGTGCTGATTATAGTGTGCGACTGCCGAGGCTCGCAATGCCTTGGGTCTCGGCTTCTGCTTTAGTCTAGCAAAGGGACTGGTCAGGAAACAGATAGAGGGAGGCAGGCCTGCGATCAGTTGTCAGAGCCCTCTGCTGCTCTTATCTCAAAGCTCCCAATTAAGATAATCACTTATTCTGCCACTGGATCTCCTTCAGCTACACAGACAACAAAGAGACAAAGGGAAAGGGGGGAGGAGAGTGAGAGGAGAGGAGAGACTGAGAGAGAGAGAGAGAGAGAGGGAGAGAGAGAGAGAGAGAGAGAGAGAGAGATGTCAAGAAAAGACAAGAGCAACTTTTTCATTGCCTTGTCTTTCTTCTCTTTCTTCTCTCTGGCTGTTTCCAGCAACAGTGCCATGCACTGTCTCTCCCCATCTCACTCTCGCTGACATTCTTTTTTTTCTTCTCCATTCCTGCATTGTCTTTGTCTCTCACTTTCTCTTTCTCTCTGTCTCTCTCTCTCTCCACACACACACACACACACGCACACACACACACACACACACACACACACCGGGCCAGGAAGCCCAGGATGAGACATAAATATTTAAGGCAGTCCTCCCTGGAGCGGAGAGGTCATGGGGTGGCAGCACTAGGCAAGCGAGCGAGCGCAAGAGAGAAAGAGAGAAAGAAAGTGAGAGAGCGAGGGGGAGAGAGAGAGAGAGAGAGAGAGAGAACAGAGAGCCAAGTCAGAGTAGGCCACAGCCAGAGGAACCGAGCCGAAGCAAGCCCAGTGAGCCAAGAATAATAACAGCCTTAGTAACAAGCAGAACACCTCTACGGTCTCAGGAAGGGGAGACAGAGACGGGAAGAGAGACAGGAACAGGAGAGGAAGGAGAGAGAGAGAGAGAGAGAGAGAGAGAGAGAGAGAAAGAGTGAGGGGTAGCAGTAGAAAAAGAGAGAGTGAGAGAGAAAGTTGGAGAGGGGGAGCAGTAAAAAGGTAAAGGGGGAAAGAGTGAGAGAGGGAGAGCACTCTATTAGCACCTACATGAAAACATGAAAAGAGTACTTGGGCAAATACATGCTTTCAGACCTAATGCAGTTTTTTTGAAAGGGTGCACATTTACACATTCACCACAGACACGTGAACACACACACACAGGCGCACACACACACACACACACACACACACACACAAGGATAAATACACCCAATGTGCTACACACCAACCATAACAACTAGAAAGGGTACATCTGAAAATCACCTACAAACAAAAACACATTACAACGTGCAGAGCGCACATGTCTGAAAAGCAGACTTTCTCCGAGGGGTGCCTGTGACCTTTTGGATGCTGGGAATGGATTGTTTCTGAGTGAACGGGTTTCTTTGGCCATCATTTTATCTGGCACATTTTGCTCGGGCCCCTCGATGGGAGCTGTGATGGCCGTGCATTTATCTGGTTCATGAGATGCTAGGGTGCAAACAAAAAGCTTTTTGGAGCTCTGGAGCCCAACCTTCCCGAACCCAACCCCACGCCAGTCCCCCCCCCCCCTCTCCTCACTGACTCTCAATGGCATGGTGATTAAACGGCTCATTTGTTACATTCAATTGGAAAATAGCATTAATGACAATGATGTTCTGTGTGTGTGTGTGTGTGTGTGTGTGTGTGTGTCACTGTTTCTTTTTTCAAATCATTGAACTTGAGGAAGGACACGACAAAAAATGTGCTCACATTCACAATTAGGCGGGTTTTTTCACACAATTCACACACATCAGCCTTTCCTTGACATGGTGGCAGGGCTTTAAGTAGAACTAGAATCTCAGCATCTATCAGAGGCGAATCGGGAAACACTACTTTGGGAGGCACAAGCACACACACTCAGTGACAACACAATCATGCTATCCAATATCTCCATGGCCTCATGTTGACATGTGATGGTAATTAATCAATCAATCAATACACTAATCAATCAATCAAAGGACTACAGTCAAGGCTCTCAGAGCCCTACGGATAAACGCTAACATAAAGGCGGAAATGCAGAGACCACACTGCAATGAGTGCTGTTGTCATTCGTCATGACAAATGGCAATGAACAACAATCAACAAAATCTCCCCCTGCTCCGGTTTGGATAAACGGCCTGGAGTAGAGCATGCCTAATTGCCACTGCCAATTGTTTGCTGTGATTGTATTGTGTGAGAGACAAAGACCTTGGCACTGTTAAAATAGCAAGCCTCTGACACACAACAGGGGCTGACATGCGACTTTATTTCTTATTTCCTGCTGTGGTGCAGAGGGCGGATTATCGAGTGTCAAGGAGACGCTATTGACAGGGGAATGTCACAAACCAGTAATCTCCCACCTCTAGCACTGTGGCCCTCCCACAACACAACACTTTATGCAATATGTAATGTGTAACGCTTCTGTGTGTGTGTGTGTGTGTGTGTGTGTGTGTGTGTGTGCATCTTGAGTAATCACAAGCCCCCCATTGAGTGTCTGCCCCTCCACTAGAGAGAGCACGACCAATCACAGCACAGAACAGCACAGTAGGAGCAGCAGTGTCCAGCCTCAGGCTACATCAGCTCTGTCCTCTTGTTAAAGTCATCCGGCGTGTCAGCCAAGCTACTGTAGAAGCACTGAACCTGAATGATATCCACTGACTCATTCTCATAACCCAGCAAAATACAACACACACACAAACGCACTCTGTCCCCCACCCCCTCTCCCAACAAAGAACTCACAACCTCCTACAAATGATTTAGCCAAATTAGAACTGCACAGAATCACTGTGCTACCAATTAAATGCCATGCGATATGGCTTTTCCTTTTAAACCAATTGCATAAAACAATCCAAATTGCCAGCTGCTTTGTCTAGGCTAGTATAACACATGCAGTAGTTGCACATGGGCATGGCCTGGAGTCTGTTCTACAGTAGATGACATGGTCTTTCCTGTAAAAGCAATTATGCCTGATCCTACCCGAGCAGTAATAAGGTTCTCTGTAGTAATTGTCAGAACCATGTAGGAGTCGAATTCTTTGCACAGTGCATGGCCCAACCACAAAGCATTTACTAGAAATCCATCTCTAAGTACAGCCATTAATGAAAATCGCTCTGAGCCGAACTCACGTAAGCTGCAAACATGAACCAGAAAAGTGCTTGCATAAATCAGAGAAGCAGCTACATACTAAAAATGATAATTCCATGGGAAGAAATGAGGTTACTCACGCTGGCAGTGGCCATCTACCTCCTCGAACCCCGGGCGACAAACACAGCGGCCGATGGGTACCAGCCAGCCGCCGTCGGCACTGCAGAACATCCGTGGCGGCTCCAGCTCCTCGGCGTCCTCTAAACACGAGCCGCGAACCTCCACCAGCGCAGAGTCCCCACCCGTGACCGTGTCGGCGAAGCGCGCCAGGTTGAGGACTGCGAGAGGGCAGCGCTTGTAGAAGACGCGCACAGACACTAGCGCGATACACGCGCCCAGATCCTGGAAGGCCAGGTAGATGCCGCGCTTGGTCAGACCTCCGATGTCACGCACCTCCGTGTTGAGTTTCATGACCCGATCGCCCACGTCCGTCTGTGTGAAGCTCTCGTCAGCAGCGATGGTGTCGATCTTGACGTACTGGCTCTCGCGAAGGTGGCGAAGCGGCGGCGGCGTCTCCGAGTTGGATTCGTGGTAGTAGACATTAAACGTCTCCTTGCACGTGCCTGGTACTCCAGGCAGACTGTTGCAATCGCGCAGCGTGAACTTGATCTCCACGTAGACGCGCTGGGCGCCATGCCGCGGGATCAGGCCTGTGCGTAGCCAGTTGTTCTGGTTGGCCTCCATCACGTTGCACACCTGGTAGGTGCGCATAGGTGTGTTCCTCTCATCCATCACACTAATCTCCTCCCACTGCAGGTGACAGTGCACAAGAAATGTGATCAGTGACAAATTAACAATACATAAAATAGCAATCTCCTTTACTGTATAATACATAAGGCTTGAAGGTTCCCATCATCATTACTATCATTACTATCATTTTACTTTAATCTCAGATTAAACTAAATGAAAAAAAAAGTGTAATGACTCATGTTAGCATCCTAAACAGTATGAAATGAATTAATTAATTGAAAAATGTTGCTTAGTGGGCCTTTAATAAAGAAACTGTAGACATAAGAAGATATTAAGACTATATATTACACACAATGGATCATGTGTGCTGCATCAGATCATTCATGCATAAATGCAAAATAGGAAACCTCTCTTCCTTAGCCTGTATGATTGCTCTGGCACTGCTGCTATGGCTTATGGCTATGGGAGAAATGGCAGGCATGGTTTGAGGTCAGGGGTGGGGGGGCGGGGGGTTGGGGAGTTGGGGTGTTGACAGAAATTGCCGGAGCCATCTGAGGCGTGAGTGCACTTGACAGGTAGTGACCCAGAAGGGGGCGGATGCATCGCGTTAAGCATCCCGGCAACTAATCAGAGTGGCGAGATTTAGCTGTCAGTCATCGGACGCTGGTGGTGGAATGCTCCAGATGAGAATGGGTAATTTGTGGCGGCACTGGATAAGGGCGGTGCAGAAGAAAGATGGGTGGGGGATGGGAGGCGTGGGAGAATTTGATGGTCCCCTCACTTCACCTCAGTGCACTTATCCTCTGCCAGCAAAACAGATTTTTTGGTGGGCATTTGGAACATTCTGAAAGAAAAAGTGATGGCTTTAGAGTGTCACTTTTATACTATTATTAAATGCTGCTATTTTGCTATTTATGTCAGCCTGATGGGAAAGTGATGCAGCTTGCTGTGAAATAAATAAGAACTGCCCCAGTACGGCATCCAAAGACGTTTTATTTTATTTTCAATGTATGTGCGCATTAGAACATCTAATGGCCCTGACACATAGTGATGCTTTTCCAAATCACTCTTCAAACACTCATTTTTGAATGGTCCCAAGCTTTACTTTCTGCCCGAATCAGGTCTGCCAGAAAAAGGAAAACACTCAAAAAAGAGACTAAGAAAGAGTTTGGGAGAAAGAGAGTAAGAGAGAGAGAGAGAGGGAGAGAACATGCAAGCTGTTTGCTTGTCTAGTATAATCCACCATCAAATTTTCATCAAGGATTTCTGACTGTAACAAATGCGTTTGATGAAGGAGGACCTCCTGCTGCATGTGGGGTGCATGGAGGTGGGGGGGCTTGGCTTCCTGCAGACTTTGAAGAGATCTTTCCCGAAAATGAGCTCCTCGTCTTGGACACCCCAGTGAGCTGAACACACAGTAGTGCTGGTGGTGGTTGGAGGAGTTGGGGGCATTTGGGGTTTGGCGTCCTCAGGTGTGGGAGACTGGCAACCAAGGGCCCTAATCAGAAATTGACGGCAGTGTAACGAATGGACCGCAGGCGGTGATATGTTGTCTCGAGAGAAAAAAATGGGTCACTGCAACCCTGAGAGGCTCTCCCCGAGCTTTGTGTGAAGGGAGGGAGGAGGTGTTGGGAGTGCTGTACGACACAAGCACGGATAATAAAACACAGTGGCTCAAAAAGCCCACTCTCATCAAACAGCCACCAAAGATGATGTCTGATGTCTGATGCTCGCTCACATTCACCAGCATAGTCCATTGTAGGGGAGAATGGCAGAGGCATGAAAGCTTCCCAACGCCATACGTGTCAGGAGTGGTCACTGGATGATGAGAACGCAGCATGGCCATCACGCAAGCCTCTGGAAGAAACTGCTACCGGCTGGATCCAGCCCAAAATTGCTCCCCGGGTGCACTTTTTGCAGCAATTTCATTTCCTTTTTCACACTCTCCGGACATGCTAACTGGCAGCTCTGTTCTTGACCTGTGCCGTTTGCTCATCTTTTTTTATGTATTTGCACGCAGCTGTAAGTCAACTGGATAAAAAGTGCCAGCCTGGTGAATACATTAATTTGCCGTCTAATGTATAGTTTGCTGTCTAATATATGGTATATTATAGCATCACATTATCTGTAGGGCTGAAGAACACCAGGACATGACCTATGTCTTGCGGTGGTCATTACCGTCAGTTAGACTAGTGTTACTCACCCCCTCAGCCGGATAGGCCTCCCAGCCTAGGTCCCCCAGAGCTGACACAGAGTCCAGCAGTGTAACTGAGAGATACAGACAAGAAGACAAGAGAAAGAGATTAAAAATAGTAGGCCTACAACAATCACGTGAAGGACATTTCACATTGGCTCAACATGAATAAACAAGCACTTCAGATAGCATAAACATTATTGTCAATGATTATGTATGTATGGATGGCTATAGCATGCTAAGCTATGCAGAGCTCAAGTCTTGAGCTGATAGTAATAATGTGCTAAGCTGTGCTGTGCTGCTGTGCTTAGCAACCACAGGCGCACCAAAAATTGGGTCCTCAGACAATATTTCAGAGAGGGGAAAGGGTTAGGGAGAGATGGAGAAGGAAAAGTGTGTGTGTTTGTGCGTGTGTGTGTGTGAGAGAGAGAGAGAGAAAGAAAGAAAGAGTGAGAGAGTGAGAGAGAGGCTAAAATAGAAATGCTGGTTATTTATATCAGCGCAGCAGCTTCCCCTCTAGGCCCTGGGCTGCACCGCCACCTCCTCTCCCCTTCCTCTCTTCTCCCTCTCCGTTCCCATCCAAACCAATTACAGGCCTGCCGACCCGCCGCGATTAATTTTTAATCACATCCAAGCCTCAAGTCCCTCCTCTTCCATCTCCTCTCATGTGGAGCTACCTCTCACTCTTCAGATAGCAAAACACACACATATGCGCACAATCACACATACACACACACACAAACACAGACTAGCACACACTCACACGTATACACACACATCACACACACACACACTACTGTTATACTCTGTAAAACACACGCATTCAGTGGATACAGTGATCCTGCCATAATTAAAAAAAACACTGTGAAAAAAACAGTGTGTGTGCATGTCTGTGTGTGTGTGTATGTGTGTTTGTCTATTTGTTTTTGGGGATCATCTCTAGGCGGTAGAGTACAAACTACCTGTGTCCTATTTAGCTTATTGTGTTTTTAAAACACATATCATAGAAGTGAAAATAAATACCCAGCTTTTCTGATAACTCAGTTCAACTTTCTTGTACTATCATGTGCATATGGTGCATGTTCATTCACAGTTTTTTTTCCCTGTGCAATAACAGGGTACATTTCACGGAATAAATAAAAGAGGTGTGTTCACACACTCCATTAGCACTGCCAGCAGGACCTAACTCACTTTCAGAGTGTTTTCAAATGGCAGCTATCGCTTTCTTTCACACTACACCCACTACTCAGCCTCAAGAGTAGTGACCCAAAAGACATAAAGGTGTGTGTGGAGAAAACAGAAGAAACATTAAACAAAATAAATAAAATGTTGTCTCCCTTTTCTCATATTTTAAAACTGCCATCTGCTGTTTCCTTTGCACACTTTCAGTGAGTTCAGATGTGTTGTCTTGAAGGCTGCTTTGCGATCGCTGTGCCCAATGTCTATCCTGCACGTTTAGCCGCTACACAGCCAGCCCATTGCTAGTTGGCTTGCGAGCGTACTTCAGCAGGTAACAACATGATGGACAACATGATGCTTAGACAACGATAATAATGTACAGTTGTTTCTTCAGATTCGGTTGCATTGATTTGTTTCCAGTTTAGTTTTGATCTAAACGCAGGCTGTACCGCTACGCTTCAGGTCTATAGGAATGCTATAGCTCAATGCTGCTGATCAGCAAGCCTCAAGGCATCTTAGTCTGGCAGCAGCTGCTAGTTGTCTAGACGGAACATCAGGGTGCATTATAATGTTCTCGTATTATCAACAAGCAGAGGAGCTTCTCATTAGCCACGAACAGTGTCTTGGCATAGTCTCAGCAAAACTGCATCAGTGTTGGAAGAGAACAAAAATGCTGCCCTGGCATGGACTTTCAACTCTGATAAGGTCAAATTATTCATCTGAATAAACGGCCTGGTACAATTTTCAGGCCATTCGGAACCATTTATTTGCAGCCACCAATGTATGAAGCGGCAGAATTGCCAGGGGGAGTGGGTTGTTACAAGGACTAATCTTATATTCTGAGTTATGTTTCCTGAGCTGTACTGAACATTTTTTGGCGTAGAAAGCAAATGCTCTCAAACAGCCTGGATGTTGCTCAATACTGATGGCAAACTCAGTAAAATGGGTTGGTGGTAATTCAGAGACAAGCACGATGTGCATCAGTTTCCCCTGTCAATCAAAGTCAAAGCAAAGTCATAGGCCTGCTCCTATGGGAAGCCCCGTTGCATGCTGGGTGTGAGCAAAGAATAAAATGAAAGCTAGAGAGAGAGAGGGAGGGAGGGAAGGAGGACGAGAAAGATGGAAAGAGTGAGAAAGGATGAGAGTGAGACAGCATGAGCAAAGCTCTGCGGGAGCTTGTCTCTCCCAGCTGGGCCAACAGGGACATCCGTCCTGTCAGTGCGAGACTTCAGAACCAAGGCCCAGTGGGCCCCAAACACACAGAACTGTCTGGCCTCACACTAGACATCTAACAGCCTTGAAACGCACACGACCCAAAAGCCCCTGCAAGTCTCCTCGCTTCGCTTCTCCTCTCCTCTTCCACTGCTGCTATGCAGCTCTTTTGCCTTAACTCAACAGTAACGCTGGCGGGTGAACCATTCGGCCAGACCGCAAACTATACGCAACAAAACCAGAAAAGCAGCAAACATACAAAAAATCAATGAAAAAGTGAGTGGTGACAGGAAGTCTTGATGTGTGCTCTTGGAAAAGTATTATCTTTAGCCATCCTCCACAAGGATGTTTGCTGGAGGGCAGGAACCCAGGCTCCAGCGAGATATCAGAGTACAAGAGAGGCCTGTCAGAGTTATCACAGCATGCAAGACCCCCAGATCCCAAGTCAATCAGATAAGCTATCAGAGTGAAGTTTCTCAAGCTGAGAGACATCCAGGAGGCTTCTGCACCGCCTGACATACACACAGACACGCGCACACACACGTATCGCTCTACACTTCAAACGCCCTGCCCTTTAAAAGCCTTCCCAGCTTTCAGCCCAACAATCATTCCGTGATGACTGGCATAATATGTGGCCAACGGAAAACTGCAAGCAGACCAGTTGGAAAAACTTGCCTAATAAAAATGACCAAGTGAACAAAAAAAAACCCCACAGTCCTCTCCCAAGTATTTTAATGGACAGCAGGCAGGAAAGGAGAAAGAAAGACACTTCCCAGCCAGCCACTCGGGGTGTCTCCTCCAACAAAAGACGCTCGTTGAGATGATTAAGAGGAAGGTCAGGATGATTCTCCAGCTAATAGTGTGTGTCAGCAGTAGGCGTATAATATAGTTAGATGACTATCAGGCTCCAGTCAGTGCTGCCTGGGAGGACCGTGGAGGAGAGTGAAGGGAACAAGTTTGTGTTGGATGCCGCAGGAGAAATAGCAAAGTCTACATTTTCTCCAGACAGGGGAAGTGACAGGGAGTCCTTAGGGGATCTATGCCTATAAAACACACCTTCCCACATGAAATTTACATGCATGCACTCTTTCACTCTCTGGTAGCTGTCTACCATTGCAACCAGATTCTCTGTTAGTGGTTTGGTATAGGCAGCATGTATACTGTACAATGAAGCATAATACTGCATCCAGTGACGTGTGTGTATCTCATTAAGTCCTCCTGGCACTTAACCAGGTCTAGGGTTGCACAGAGCTCAAAGGCGTGCCACAGACGGGGGTCCCATGAGAGCAGCCAGGGGAGGTAACAGAGCTAAACAACACCAGACTTAATTAGCCGCTGGTACGCAACGCTCACCTCAGGACCCCAGGGAGGTGATGTCATCATCCTAAAACACAGAGCCCCGCCCCCCCTGCTACGCGCCCCTCACCAAAGATTTCCTCTTGTGCTCCCTGACCCAGAAAAAATTGAAGCTTTCATTATGATCCCTGACAGACAGACTCTAGCCTTTGAAACATATTCCAGCGGTTATGTGTAACGTATTAATGGAACCAACAGTAAAACAACATAAAATATTTGTAACATCATATTGATATAAAGGGTAAATTTCATTTAAAACCTTAATTTCATCCTAGATAAATAAAGCACTCACCACCATTCACAAATCACTGCAAAAACAAGATGTCTAGCTTCCTTTTAGTAAGAAAAAAACATTACATTACATTACATTTATTACATTTATGCATTTAGCAGACGCTTTTATCCAAAGCGACTTACAAAACGAGGATAACAATCAAGCTACATAGCAGAAACCTTAAGGAGCATAGTGCTAGGGGATAGTGCTTCAGTTCATTTTAGTGCTAGGATAGAAGATGTTCTCTGAATAGCTGGGTCTTTAAGAGCTTTTTGAAGGCCTCCAGAGATGGCCCTGTTCTGATTGTTTTTGGTAGGTCATTCCACCAGCGTGGGACAACACATGAGAAGAGTCTGGATTGAATGATAAAATAGATTTGTTTACATTTTTTAAATGGGTTATGGTTCTTTGAGAACCCTAAGATTTCAAGAGGGCCAAGAATATATCAATTACACATACATACCCATATTCAAAAACACAAAGTCTGACCTGATGTGGAAGTTTCACAAGTGTACATTTACCCAACCTACACCAAACAGTTTGGACTCCAATACACCATGCTAGACGACAACACTGATAATGGTGGTGTAATAACACAAAGGTCAAACCAGACCATTGAATTGGTGGTGGGTGACCTGTGACCTGGCAGTGTCTAATTTCCTGAGATAAGCAGAAATTTGATCTGGCCAGCGTCTGAGCCAAAAGAAAAACGAGGACCACGCTTGCAAAAAATTTTGGACGAGTAATTTTTACTCAGCAAGTAAACCTCCACACAGCCAGCGGGAGAAAAGGTGGGAATGCACCCTGTGTTCCATAATGGAAAATCCTTTTTCCTGTGTCTCTGTGTTGTGAGCCTTGTAGGGTTTTTGACAAGCAGAGATGCTTTTTGGCAGTGCATCACTCTGCTCTTGTCTCGTCTGCAAACCCCCCAGGCCATGTTACCCCTCACCCCTCAAACAGGCCCTTTGATCTCGAGAGGGGCTTGGTTAAGCTTTGGGGCAGAAGAGGAAGGGATGGAGCATGTGCTGTTTGCCATGTTAGTCTGCAAAGACCAGCTGCAAATTCTGGAGGCAACGTCTTCCTTTAGAAGAAATTTGCAGACTGGGATGATGGTTGAAAAGGGGGATCGCTAAAACAATTCAATCCGGCCAGCCGGGCAGGGCTCACACCAAAATGCAAAAACCAAAACTGGAGCTTGCCATTTGATTGCTCAAAAGACGTTCACTCACTCAGACTGACCTCCTTCCATGTCTGCCAGTGTGTTCTGTTTACTCTCCTCTGAACCGCAATGACTTTAAGATGCCAAAAACACTGTCCGGCATCCAAGAACAATAAAAAAAACAGGAGAATTCTTCAGCTTGAAGAAGGGGGTTCTCTAGGTCCTTAACTTTGACTGCTTTTGGGCCCTGGCCTAAAATGACTGCAGAATTGAATAAACAACTGGCAGCATTTTCCAGTGGGTCACTTCTGAACCATTCCCAACATAATGTAATTATCAATGCACCTTTTCTTCTCCCAGTCAAATTAGCATGTTGCCAAAATCTGTCAACAAACGACCCTCTTAACCCTTCCGATATAAGTGCAAATGAGGGCCTACAAGGACCAAATCTGAGACTCCTTTTCTAACATGAGAGAAAACCCAAAGAACCCACACAAAGACCCACAGCCTTCATTACCACCCCAGAAACAAAAACGTAAAAAGGAGGGGAGAGAAAAGCGGATCCAAGTTTGCTATACATTGAACCCTTCAATTCGTCCCTGCCCGGAGATTGGAAGGAACAGGGGACCATGGTTTTTCAGACCAGCCCTCTGAGTTAGGCTGAGCAGGGGAATAAAAGGGGCCCTTTTCTCATGCTAATCGCCCGGGCCAAACTCCGAGGACAGCGAAACAAAGGCGGAGAAGAGAGCCCCTCCTCAGTGGGCGTCCTCACGAAAGGAGAAGCTAATAAGGGGAGCTCCATCACCATGCCCGCCAAATACAGAGGCACAGCCGGGGGGCTATAATCCACTGACAATGCCTAGTTGGCTGCTGCACCATTTAAAAAATGATTGAGACAATTTTGTGAGGTACTCTTACCCCATTCAGTGTTTAACAGGTGGTTTTGTACATAGAAGACAAAGGAGTGCGTATTTACTTTCTGAATTGGAATGGTGATAGAGATGGCTGGTATGGCTGGGTAAATGCATTCAGACTATGTCACCATCCGTTTTATGGTGATTGCAAGTCCTAAGGGCATGTTGTTACTCACTGAATTTTAAGCAGACGCTTTAGCATGCAACTCATGTGGAAATATCTAAACCAGGATGGTGTGGCTAGAAATCAATGGTAACGAAATCATAATGACTCTCAGCAAGGAATTACAAATTAGAAAGCACCTGACTGTTTGTCAGTGAGCCACAGCCAAATGATGGAGGTATAAACCACACACTGACACACATTCGGCAACATGGTGGGTTCTGGACACTTTTGTTCCCCTTTTTTTTTGCAAACAAGGCTCCTTTGTTTTCTAACACATGCTAGAGAGAAGTGCTGAGAGGCATTGAACACTGAAACACTGACACGTATAGGAAAACTGCTACAGTCAGCGCTTCAGAAATGATTTTGAAGCTTCTGCCAGAGTAAATCACTTAGAAGTGAGCCATAGACAATAACAGCATGGGCAAAAATAAAGCAACCTAAAACACAAAAACATAGGCTTGGGATCAAAGGCTTTGCTGATCATACTCTTGCTCCAAACACGTTATTCAAGAGGCATCACCCAGGGACCTTATCTGGTTATCACACATAAACACCTATGTGCTTCTGGAATACCACCTACTGGTGATGACAGGAACTGCAGAATTTAACTGATCACATATTTGTGCATCCTTTTTGCATTAATGCAAATGGATAGAGACTTGAACCAACCTTCTCTGATCAATAATCCATCGGCAACTAGAAATTTACAAAATTATACCAAATGTTTTGCAATGGCACATCACACCACAGTGCGAGAAAGAGAAAAAACGGGAAGTTTGTTACTTGTGAAGCCTGCAGCAGTATGAAAAGTACACCCTGGTGAGCCTGTCATTGATTTTGCGGTGCTTACTTTACACTCCATTTTAACCTTCAGTAGTCCCTTAGTACCTTGGATTAGAGGGAACCACAATCAATAACAATCCTCACAGCCTAAGGAGCAAGTTGTTGTGTGTTCTCGATGGTTCAGTGGTGAGTGAAAGTCAGTGGAAAAGACAATTCAATATTAACCATTATCTTCCACAGTGTCGTTTTTAAAAGCATGCAAAAATCGGCTTTCTATTAGTTCATCTGGTTTCAGCAAGTATTGATTATGTGTTCCCCAAACTTAGATTGCCCCTTATTTCCAAAAACATTGTGTCTTAGAAACGAAGGCCTATAACAACCGGGCGACAACGACGTCAGCTTATACTTTGGCTAAAAGAAAGCAACCAGTTAAGGCAACTTTACGCATTATGCTAGTTTTTCATGTTGAACAAAACGTCGTGGAGATGTTGGAAACCTTTCAACTTTAGAACCTCATGGCTATTCAGATGAATGACACTTGCCATCGTTGACCTATATTAACTTTGGCAACTGTGTTCATTATGGGATGTGCGGCAGTTTGTCACATTACACATCATGAATAAAGTGGCTTGCAAATATTTTTAATAAATCTTTTTCAAAGGCTGTCATAGGTGCCATTATCTTACCTGAGCGTGAGTCTGCGGTGCAAGCGTAGCCTACCTAGTAGGCTAAGCCAAGATTACGTATCTGAGGCTACGACATGAAGTGTATTAATGAAAAGAACTTTGTAATAGAAAGGCCTATCTCTGGCTTTCGATGTAAACCTGACAAACACATTTTAAATCGAGGACCAGTAATTTTTGGAAACAGTCATCTGTCATTTATCCACTTTACAACACCGATAGTTGCAAGTTTATTAAATCAGCCACTGTTGAAACAAGACTGGCAGTTAATGGTTGCCTAAGCGTTCATTTTGGTACTGTACCAAACACACCAGACATACACCAGACATACAGCTTTAACAGCTAAACTCACAGAACAAACGCTGCAGACAAGACGTAAATGAGATTTGCCCAGTTGTATGGAACTCAAAAGATCACATCACATTTAATCACATCCAGACACGTTAGGGGTCTGAAGTAGTACAGTGTTTTCATTCTAAATGCAATTAACCTACTATTTTATCCACGGAATCAACTGGCACCTCATCTATAAATGACCCTGTCACTCCACGCCCCGGTAAAAGGATTGATTGTCCAAGTTTTCGTAAAATTAACTGGAGCGGCACCTACGATGAGACTTATCCCAACTGATGTCGGGGTTCCTTCATCATAAGCTTGTTTGCCGGTGCCACCGAAACCTCGCAAGCACTGATTTTAGGAGGAAGTAATACATATTTCATCGTACCTTCATTGTCTGGGTAATTCCTCAATCCTTGGCACGGTATGATAACGTAGAGGATAAAAATGGACGGATATATCCAATTTAAAGCCATGATCAGGCGTCTTCTCGCGCCCGCATCCCTGAGCGCAAACTTGCGTTACCAAGCCTTCAGCAGCGCGAGTGAACTAGTGAGAGCTGACCAGTAGCGCGCGAGAGAACGAACGTGGGGAAGGAGGATCCATCACGAGCCCGTTGCACTGTCAATCACAGCAGGAGTGGCCGAATGTGTGTGTGTGTGTGTGTGTGTGTGTGTAATTGCGCGCGCGAGAGAGAGAGAGATACGATTTTATTATTTGATACAGCAGTAGGAAATTTTGTCTGTAGATTACCTATAAACCAATCTGACTTTTACCATTATTGTATTATTACTGATATGCCTACCTACATTAATTGCGAAACGTCTAGTTTCTATGATCACATGTCTACACGGTACAGGGAAAAAATATTTTACATGAATTCATTTTTCAACAACTTCATCAGCAACAGCTAAAATAAAAACATTGCACGGTACATGGAATCCCCTTTTGTGGGTGAACTGGCAGTCCCTGACTATGTGACTGCGAGCAGCACGTCCACTGGGAGAGGTAGTGCCAAGCCCGAGATCGCTGTTTGCTTTGCCATTCTAAATAATGCACGTAGTTTCTCGGGCGGCGTGTTACGTCAGCCCGTGTCAGGGGCGATTATGTATGCGTAGATAACCACGAGTGTGTTTGGGCTGAAGTCATTCTCGCTGCCTCGCCGAGTTTTCCCGCAACAGGGAATGAAGTTCAATTCAGATGAAATTTGCTCGCTACTACTATCAAGTTGTGACAAAATCAGTGGATGGGTGCAGCTTTGTGAACTCGACCAATTCGTTCAAATTCAGTAGGAAATACATAGGCTATGCACTTTTTTGTTCTTTCTAGTCTGTACTCTTTTTGAACTACAGTTTTGGAGTCTGAAAGAAATGTCTCTACCGCACAATCCCCCAAAACAATGTCTGACAGAAAATACGCCTGGGACCTGTGTATGCATGTGCTTGTGTCTGTGTGGTGTATGTATGTGTGGGCATGCGCCTGTGGTGTGCATAAAAAAGTATTCACTTATTATTCTGGGTCTCACTGCACACTAAAAAATATCCAATGCTCTCTCTCTTTTCACTCTCACTCAGACTCTTTCTCTCTGACATGTTGAAATGACTGCAAACCCACTGAAGGTGACAGGCGTTACTAAGAGGTAAATAGTGAGGAGGGTAGACAGAGAATGAGTGACTTGTCAGCATGCCTATCCTGCTGTAGTGGCAGCTTTGTGGAAGAGTTAATGAACTACAGCAGGCTTCATTTCCATGGAGTTTAAGGATCATGCACTTTACTTAAACAAAGAGACACAGAGTCCTACCTTAACTAGATGTATGCGTGTGTGTGTGTGTGTAGAGTGAATGCACCCTTTAGAGAGCTGTGAGCAGTATGTAAGTATGTATGTGTCTGCTAGATTGTGGATACATGCATGTCTGTTTTCATATAGGTGTCAGTGCTGTGTGTGTGTGTGTGTGTGTGTGTTGTCATTCTTTCACAGATCACGCTGAGGTTGATGCATATTTAAAGGCGCTCTTTAACCTCCTTTTTCTTTCTGCTCCAGCAAAGCTGACAGAGGAAAATTCTGCCTTAAGTGGAGTGGGAGGGACTGAAGCATACAAGAGAGAGGGTTAATTTAGAGTCAGGAAAATCTACACCGTGTCAAGCGCATAGACTATATATATCAAATGTGACTCCTGTACTATTTCTCTCTGATAGATAGTCAGAGGGTGTGATTGTGTAAGTCTGAGGACATAGCATAGAATACCTCTTTTTCCTAGAAAAATTATATCAACAAGATATGTCTATCTTGTCTTAGTCCAAAGTGTTTGGTGGAATGATTCATGTCTGGCAACCGGTTGCTGAGGACCCTTTGCCCTGGGATATGGTTGCTTGTCACTAAATGGTCCCAATGGCTTCGACTCAGCACCTCCTGTGAACTTCCAGGGCCTGTCACGTGCCACCATTGGGCTGTCCATCTTAGATATGTTACCATGGTGAGGAGGCCGGAGGTGGTGCAAGAAATGTAGGGAGGGAGGGTGACTTTTGAACCACACTGTCTGTCAAGGCTGAGTCTGAGTCACCAAAATATTTTCTTTGGTTGTGATGGATGGACCTTTGAGGAGTATTTGAATGTAGAATTTCGTTTGGATAAGTCCATCATGAAAGAGAGAGAGAGAGAGAGAGAGAGATTTATCATGTCATAGAGGGCCCATTCCCTGCTGTTCAGAACTTACTTTCATTCAGACTGTACACCTTAGCTTGTTCAGGAGAGGGAGAAGGACTCAACTCATGTGCTTGTGTGTGTGTGTGTGTGTGTGTGTGTGTGTCTGTGTGTGTGTGTGAGAGAGAGAGAGAGAGAGAGAGAGAGAGAGAGAGACTCTGACGGAGGTTCAGAATCTCATCCACTGGCACTGATGACAGCCTTGGGGGAGGGGGAAAGAAGCCAAAAAACAAACAGAATTTCAGAGCTTCCTCTGTCTCCCCTCACCCTAACTCCCCCGCCACCACCGCCAACACCACCAACACAACCACAACCCACCTCTGCATGCCTGTTTTTCTCCCACTCCTCTTTCTGTCAGTTTCTTCCACTTTGCATTCCAGATAGTTTTGCCCTTCCTCCATTGTTTGTTTATGCTCTTATTCAAACTATGTCTTTGCCTGTCCTTCCCTCACACTTCAGCTGAGCCCTGTTGCTATGATGTCACAGATGACATAGAGACACTCTGACGTCCTAGATGTTGAGAAAGACCAAACCATGACAGTTGAAGGTCTGTCAAATGTGTAAATCTTACTGTCTCATCCACTTTCACTCACAGTTTTAAGTTTCGGTTAGGAGACCTCATTCGAGTAGTTTATCCTGACTTCTATTTTTGTACATCAGTCATGAGGGCAGGTCTAAACACAGAGCTTAGCACATGTTCAAAATCTTGTTATAACCCCCAAAAATTGCAGCTTCCACTCCACTCCATCTCTCTCTCTCTCTCTCTCTCTCTCTCTCTCTCTCATCCATCATCTCATCCATCCATTTTCACAGACTCTGCATACAGACCAAACAAAAACAAGACAACCCCCCTTTTGTGTTGTCCTCATCCTCTCCTCGTCTCTGCGCCTAACTGCGCTGCCCCGCTGGCTGATCGCTGGCCCCGGCAGACCCCTCCCTCCCAGAGGTGAAAGGGAGTGTGGGAAGAGACACCAAGCACAATGGGCCCGTCACTGGAGGGGCGGAGGGAGCCCCACAGTCGGCTCGCGGCCCCCGGGCAGACAGGGCAAGACTCCCATTCAGAGCCCCGGGCCCTGGGGTCACTGCCAGGGGCCCCTGCCAGCTCCCTGTGCCTGCTCAGAGCTCACAGAGTGCCGGGTTAACCCTGCCCAGATGGCCCCCTTTCTGTTCCTCAATTGATCGTGGTGATCCCGGGAAGCTTTAGAGGCCCATGAGCTAAACGTGACTGAGCCGCGAAAGAGCAGGGGCCAAGTTCAACACACTGACAGGCCTGACGTGAAGACACACAGAGAGTCACGGATCTTAAGACAGAATGAGTGGATGACAGCAGAAAAGGACAGCAGATTTTTTGCTTTGGAAACAGCTGTAAAGAGCTCTGTAGAAATAATTTGTTTCATAGAATTACTTGAGACTATGTTTTTTGTAGTTGTTGTTTGTTTGGGGGCATAAGCCTTGGTTGCACGTTTGTAGCATAGCCCTGAGGAAGTGTTAGGAGAGGTTAAGTCACAGGAATAAAATCAGACAGAAAGAGCCTGAGGTGATCTCTGTGGTTCTCTGTCTCTATGGTTAATTGGCCATACACCACATCTGACCCACACTAGAATAGTTAAGCCTGCATTTACTATTCCGTCTGGGCCAGCTGTGTCATTTGGTTTCGTGAGTGTTTTTGTGAGAGTTTTTACCATTTATGTTATCATTTTCACCCCCTGTCTTAATGCAAAAACCTTTTCAGAACTTTTTTCAAAATACTCATAGCATAAACCTTTAGACTATCGTTGCTAACACTGCCGCCAAAAGCTATGTATAGTCTATCTCCACAAATACTTTATAATGCATGTGCAGTAAAAAGTGCAGTCCACAATGTATGGTCACATTACAGTCATAAAAGTATGCTACATACCAATCAGTTACTGTGTAGCTATTGAGAAAGCTGTTACTTTAAACACTTCTGTCATTTTTTTGTAACTTAGCTTGCTACATTTGGACTTCAGGTAGCTTTGGTGTAGTGAAGCTTAATCTGATGTGGATTAATGGGTATCTTAGTTAACTACATTTTCTGTGTATCTTGCCCAGTACTGGTTCTTAAGTTCTATCCTAATTTCTTTTGCTTATGAAATGTTTATATGCAGTATATCTTCTGTAAGTCAAATTATCGTAAGATTGGTTGGTGACTGCTAGAAAAGTAGGCAACATTTGGTAAGATGCAGTATAGCTTTAGTCTTCTTAGTGTGCTAAGAGTGGGTGCTATTGGGAAATCGGACTCTGTATGTCTGTATGTCTCTGTACTCTGTATGTATCTTTGAGTTCTGAGAGTCTATGCCTCATAATAGTCTTTGTGTGTGCAAAAAACACAAGTTTCTTTTTTTATTATTATTTTAAGGATGAATGCATAGCATCCTCCCTCTGCTGTGTGTGGTTATGTGTTGCTGCGGGTATCTAAAGAGAGATTTTGTGTGTATGTGTGTGTTTAAGAGAGAGAGACACACAGAGTGAGAGTGAGAGAGAGAGAATAGGGGTGATCTTGTGGGACTATGAAGAGCATGTGTGCTTTTTGTGCTTTCACAACAGCCTTTTCTAAAACAATCCCTATTGTTTCTGTCATTACTGAGGCATGCAAAAGAAGCAAAACAAATCAATCCCAAATGTTCTGGCACCAGCCAGCTTTCAAAATTATTCTAAATCTCATTATCAAACAGCTGGTGAGGCTAATTCAATCAATACGTTCTGATCAGATATGTGTCTATGCAGAGCGTGGGCAAGACCACCGGCGGCGCCTGCTTTTGTTGTTCTGATAACACAATTCAATCCATTTAACCTGGTACTATCCTGGAAGGAGGAGAACATTTTTGGCTAATTAAAACTGACTCCTGCATATTATTATGCACTGAAAACAATATAATACTGAGTAAAACGTTCACCATTATTAGGTGAGGTGGTGCTTGAGCTTTTCAGATTGTAGACAGGCTTGTTTGGAAATTGAAACATGTGGTCAATATACCCAAAGCTTAAAAGCTCATGGACATCAGTGATAAGGTGGTGTGCCAGTTAATTGTTGAGGCTTAGCTTCCACACCAGCCATTAACGAGAATAAACACAGACGGAAGCCGGACTCTATCTCTCATTTAAGACTCTATGAGGCCATCGGGGTCAGGACCTTGTGGTCGACACTAACACATTTGTAGGGGCATGTTACCAAACAGAGTTAGATCCAGGTCAGGGGCTAGGTCAAGCCTGGAAATCCTAAGTGCAAACAGAGAGGCTTTATCATACACACACAGAGCCTTATGTGAATACATATGGAAACAAGCACATGCAAACAACACCACAAACACATGCATACATCAACCTACACACACATTCTCTACAAGAACACACACACACACACACACACACACACACACACATACATGCATTTTAAATGCAGGAAGATTTTCCCCAAAACCCCAAACGCTCTCCTTTGGGAATGACCCCATTTAACCTCTTGGCACCCCCCAAAAAACAATCTTCTCAGCACAACCCTATCTTTGCTACACAGGTTGGGGAAAACCTCTTGTGCATTGGATTCACCTTTGATAAACATATTAAAATCATTACAGAAACTGTGCACAAAACAGATTAACAACCAATTATCATCTTAGTCAACATCTCAGAATTCTAACTAACATGTCTAATTGTGTAAAGCTTACCTAGTTTGTCCACTAGAGGAGGAGAGAGACTTGTTTATCTGTTAAAGCAGAATAAAGATGCACAATGGACAATTCTGCCTTTCAGCAATGAAAGGCAGAATTAACACACAAGGTTTTGTTTTTGTTTCTCTGACAAGGTTTTATTATTATTCACTTTAATGTCTGAATGAAAACAGAACAAATGAAAGAAACCCATTATGTATTAGAGGAATGCAGGTAACAATCTATTCAGTCCTCCACTGTTTATGCAACCACACACACACACAAACACACACACAGTCTTTTGTCTGAAATACATTGGCACCCATACACACACCCTTGTATGGCTACTCCTGGAGCCAGAGTAGGAGATGACTGGCCATTCAAGTGTCGCCAGTGTGTCTGAGGTTGGTGGACATAGTTGGTAAATGCACAGCAATATCTCACGGTGTCTGACATCTGGATATATGTGAGAAGGTCTCTGTATTGATCTGTGGAACTAGATTCTGTGGATCTGTGGTTGTGTGTGTGTGTGTGTGTGTGTGTGTATGTTTGTGTGTGTGTCTGTCTGTGTGTGTGCGTGTGTATGTGTGTGTTGATAATATTAGTGTCTTTTCTTAGATGAAGAGCAGACTTTTGGAATCAATGTTATTGTGTTTTGTGTTTTATGTGTGCGCTTGTGTGTGAGTGTTTGTGTATGTGTGTGTGCGTGTGTGTTTGTGTGTGAGAGAGAGAGGCAGAAAAAGTGAGATAGAAAGGTTCTGTGTATGTTTGTGTGTGTGTGTGTGTCTGTGTATATGTGTGTGTGTGTGTGTGTGTGTGTAAGTGTGTGTTTGTATGTGTGTCCATGTGTGTATGTGTTTATGTTTCTGTGTGTGTGTGTGTGTGAGTGTGTGTGTGTGTGTGTGCGCATGTGGCAGTGTGTATGCGTGTGTGTGTGTGTGTGTGTATGACATGTCTGCAATGTGTCAGTGAGATGGAAGGGGAGAGAGCTGGGAGTGAGTGAAGGAGTGGGAATGGGGGCCGTGCGTGTAGGTACAGTGTCTGTGGACCAGGGAGCGTAGAGAAATGAAACACCTGCTGCTGGTGTCTGGTCCCATCATCGCCTGTGTAATGCTCTGAGAATCACACACCTGCTCCCTCATGCACAAGCAGAAGCACACACACACAGACACACACACACACAGAGAAGCACACACTAACATGCAGACATATAGTACACTGACAGAAAGCACACAAATAATACACTCTCTCTCTCTCTCTCTCTCTCTCTCTCACACACACACACACACACACAAATACCTATAGCTACATAAATACAACATAATGGGCATGAGTTGCAGTAAAGGCATTTTAGATTTATTATGTAGCTACCTTGGAGTTATGTTATATTCACAGCAATGCTTAACTACACAAACATAGGCACACACAAAAATACCCCCCCCCCCCCCCCCCCCCCCCCCCCCCCCCCCCCCC
>JAGFZM010000829.1:312236-323677 GCA_017657215.1 Limnothrissa miodon | reverse complement strand
TTTTTATGGAATCTTCAGAATGTCATGGAAAGGCGGAAAAAAACTACCACAGAAGATTATGTTTAAGCTTAATTATGTTTCTTATCTATCTATACTTTTACAGCATGTTCATACTATTCAGTGTTCAAGTGAATGCTGCTTGTGTATGAAAATGTCCTAATTGTCAAATCCCAATAATGCAGTTAGATTTTTCTTTTAGAAAACATGACAATACAAACACAGAAAATACAGATAACAATACAATTCTCTCGACAGAGAGACAGATTGACAGAGGTTAGTCATTTTTTAGTGACACAAAGTCCAGTTGAACTGAAATCTTGAGATAATAAGGAAGGAATGACAGAGTCTTTACCAAGGCCAAGCCTCTGCGGGCAGACTGCAATGGAAATCTGACTGGTATACACCACCTGACTTTGTAGAACAAAAGTGCAACCTCTTCAGCCAAAAGGTCCTTTGGTCAAGAGAATAAATTATGTGATACAGCAACTGTCAGATGAGTGATTATGTTGATTTACCAGGCTGGCTAACCCAGGTGCAATGCATACACAGGCCGACCAGATAAAGGGGGATGTTGGTTGTGATCAGAAGACAGGGATGATGACTATATGGTATTTCTCTCTGGAAGTCTTGGTTCAGCCAGATGCCTTGCTTAGGGGATGGCAGACAACAGTGGACACCTTGGAAATAAAAAAAACACTGTGAATATACCAAGACAGTATATAAAGTCTCCTTTAACATGGTCAATGAGGGTGATGACACACTAACCAATGTAAAAAAACGACACAGGATGCATTTAGCAGTAGCTGTGTTTCAGTGGAGGTCTACATGCATTAATTATTCACTTGATTGAACCTAAAAGAAATTCAAGTTTGTCTGCCAAGATGTATTACTCACATATTTTCACACCTTTATCCCAACTACTAAAAAACACAAAAAGGAAAAATAGACAAACCAATCAACAAGTGATTAGGACAGGAAAGCTTCTCAATCACAAACAGCTGAAAGATGTCCGTTTCTAAAAAAAATTCCTGCCTAATAAAAGTTTTATATTTATGCAGTGGAACCATACTTACTGAGCAACAGCAATTCTTGCTTCCTCTCCACGGCAAGGGCCTCAGGCGGCACATTCTCCAGACCAAAATTCGCTGCTTATGTTTTCGATAGCTGAATAAAGCACAGTTAAGGTTGAACACCATTAAACCCTCCCAACTGATCTGTTGAACCATTTCAGATGATTTGCTTAAACATACAGGTATAAAAATAGCTGGAGATTGCTACAACACAATATTGCTGAATGGTAAGGAGTGGTGCAGAACAGCACCATAGCAATAGATGAGAAGTACAGGACAATATCCTTAGAGAGATTGTAAGTGGCACAGGAGAGCTTCTCAATAATTGAATCACAGACAGCTAAAAGATGACTTGCCTAATAGAAGTTCCATGACAATGTACTGTTCTTCTCCCTGACAAGGGCCTCCGTCAACACATCATCCGAACCAGCATCTGATGCTTGTGTTTTGGCACAGCTGAATAAAGCACAATTTAGATTGAACACCATTAAACACACAGTAGAACTACTGATAACATATGTTAAACTATTTCAGACATTTGATGCATCATCAAAGGCTACTGTATTAGACAACGGTTATAAAAAGCATAATCATATTTACAGACAAAGGCCTTACTGCTACAGTTTGGCCACAAGGGTACATACAATGGCAGGCAAGTGGTACAGGACAATGTTGTGCAACAGTATGCAAGCAGTGTAGAGCAGTGTAAAAACCACAAAATAGTAGGCAAGTGGCAGAGAAAGCAGCGGAGGAGGAGACCAGTGGTGCAGGACTACATGGCAATCAGTAGTTTTGCTTTTGCTTCACCGTGTGTTAGATTTTCATGTTTGTGTCCAACTAGTCACAGTGTGTGTGGAGTTTAAAGATGTATATTTTTCTAAAAACCTACCTACATAAAAACAACCATCGTCCATGCTTCGGACCATACATGTTGATACTCTTGACTTTTCTTCTGCCAAAGGATGAGCGCCCCCCTTTCCTCCAGATCAGTGTGCCACTTGTGGTTTGGAATAGATAAATAAAGGATAATTAAAGGTTGACAACAGCATTAAATTAGTAAGATTTTTCATACCAGTTAATGATGTCAAATGACTTTAAACAGCTAGTTTAGTTTGAGACACAGGAATAGAATTGCATATTTTAACTACGAAAATAAAGTATAATATCAAAACACATTCTACATTCAGGTTAAGTGGGAATTTTAGCACATTTCAACGTGATGACACTAATTTAAATCGTCATTAATGTCGGGAGCTAGGCTGCATATAGGCTAATGTTTGTATTGTGCTACTCTTAACACGTGTAGTTTTAATATCTAGGCTATTGTTTCCCAATTAAATAAAACTCGATTGATGGGTACAACTATGTGCACTGGTATATATTAATACTAAATTTGGGATCGATACCATTTGGGGCAAACAGCAATACCATCAGCAGCGCATTTATTTTCTTCCGCTTAAACTACGCGTGTGATTAACCGTCCAATCACAACGGCATTTGGTCCAAAAACCGGGACTGGAAAAAAATCGGATATGATGTAGTGTGGTGATAGAGAACGTGCTGCCTGCACGTTTGGTGTGGTTGGTCCTACGTGCCGTGTGCACGTCTCTCCGTGAGATCTTGTTGGGATTTGTCTATACATGGATTTCACAGCAACTCAACGCCGTTTCACGGCGCAAGACCAGGGCAGAAAGCAGCATATTTTTGTATTGAAACAGTGGAGGAAAGCAATATTACAAGTTGTTGTGTAGTGAATTGTGCAAACAGAGTTGGATATGGCATCAAAATGTTCAACATACAGGAGAGGCATCCGCTTCAAGTAGCTTGCATCTTTAATGTCAAATATGTAGACAAAGGCTCAAATATGTAAAATTATGTTTGGGTATATGTTGAGTGGGTGTGGGCAGGTGTTCTTGGTTACAGAAGGGGGGTTAGTAGACTAACAACAAGTAATAAACAGTAGGCTACATTTACACAGGACTTTCTCATGGTTATTCTATTACGATAGATGACTTTCTGTCCCGGGTTTGCGTGCGCAGGCGAAGTGCCACCACATTTCTTACGTATTTAGTGTTTATCACTTCAACATTGTGAGTCATACGCCGTCGAATGTAAATTGACCTAAACAACCTAAACAACCGTTTTGTTTACTTATATGTTTAAGATAATGTAGATAGACTATACAATTTTCTTAAGGGACTGAATCGTGTAGCTCCCCTTTGACCGTGACGAAGGGGGATTCCATCAGTAAAACAGTGATTTGGAATCCGAAGGAGAGATGGGCTGTTTGGTCTCCAAAAACGTAATAGCGTGTCATAGGTCAGTAGGAAATAGCCTATCATAATGTGAATTATGATAAATAATAACTAAATCTTAAATTAAGGTCCATGAGAAAATTGTGCTGTATTGGGGCTGATTTTAATATAGCCTACAGCCTGCACATTTCGGATAGTCTATGCGTCACTTAAACAGTCACGGGAGATGTTTGTAATGTTTGAAAGTATTCAATGTAAAGTAGCATAACTGTACTCTAAACATAAACTAAGTAAGAAGATGGCACGTGTAATCCATTCTCTAGGCTATTAAATCTACACAAAAATACGTGTTGATGCCACCTTGTACTTGCGCATAGGCTATTTGGACACCTACGCACACAGCAAAACAGCGCAACCCTGGTCATGATACTTTTACAGCGAGTGTGAAGTTAATCTGTAATTGGGCAACTCACTGCCTCCGTTTTACTCGCTAACTGTTTCTATCCATTGAAATAAATCGCCCTGTATTTATTCCAAACATGCATGGCCATTAATCTATAGCTTTGGCCATTACATAGCTTATGTAGGCAACAGGCGGACTTTTTGGCCCCCCCACCACGCAAATCATTCCGGCGCCCCTGCGAAACGTACGAATGGATCACTACAACCAAGCCTCAAGAGCCCTCCGCCGAGGGGCCCGAGGTGGAAGGACCCAATGGACCACCGCCGGGCACAGAGAGAACACTCTCCGCTACGCCCAGCCTGGTGACGTCCAGTGCGTAAAACCGCGCAAAAGTATTGCCTGAGGCCCAAGAAGCGCTCAGGTAGATATCCTGCATAGGGACGCCTTTCCAGAAGGCCCAGGAGGCCGCCAGCCCACGGGTGGAGTGGGCTCTGATATGCGCAGGCGGAAGAGCACCTGCCGCCTCGTACGCCAGCCCTATGGCCTCCGTAAGCCAATGAGTCAGATAGGCACGTAGCGCTCTGACCAGACACAGAGTGACGGGCACGGAACCTCCCGTCTCAGGGCCAGTGGACAGCACTTTAGGGCGAGAAAAGGGATTTGGTTGCAGTGTGACCAGCGCGTCCCTATGTGTGAACTCAAGACAGTCAGGACTGACTGACAGAGCAGTCAGGTCACTAACGCGCTTAACTGAGACCAAGGCGAGCAGAAGCGCAGTCTTTAGGGAAAGCATTTTCAGACTGTCTATGCACCAAGTGCTGAACACACGCCACTTAAGTGTATATAACGACCTAGTGGACGCAGCTCTAGTGCTCTGTATGGTCTGTACAACAGCGGCTGACAGGCCGCGCTCTAGGAGGCGCGCCCGTTCAGGGGCCAAGCCAAGCAGTCTCCACGCCTCTGGCCTGGGGTGCCAAAGCGACCCGCATGCCTGAGATAGGAGATCCCTCCTCACTGGGAGGGTCCATGGATGGCCGTCCAGCATCGAGACCAGATCCGAGAACCAGCTCTGAGATGGCCAATGAGGGGCGATCAGAATCACCCTGTGAGCCCCCGCTCTGGTCCTGGCCAGCACCTGATGCATCAGAGGCAGTGGGGGGAAGGCATAGAGCAGACGTCATGGCCACGGATGTACCAGCGTGTCCGAGCCTAGAGGCGCATCTTGTTCCAGCAAAAACCACGCCGGGCAATGAGTGTTCTCGTTCGAGGCGAACAGGTCCACCTGGCCCCGCGGGACCAGAGGCTGCGCACTACGGCTGGGCACAGGCGCCAGTCAGTCACGCGCGGGACACCCCTGGAAAGGAGGTCCGCGCCCGTGTTGCGAACAGGTGAGTCGCCCTCACTGATAGGAGGTGATGAGACACCCACGTTGTACGCCAGGCGGAACAGGTCGTAAGAGCGCGTGCCGCCCTGGCGATTCAGATAAGCCACCACCGTGGTATTGTCTGTACGCACCAGGACGTGTTCTCCTCTGATGAGAGGGAGAAACTTCTTCAGAGCGCAAAAGACAGCCAGGAGCTCTAACACATGTGTAGTCTCCTCGTGGCTACGCCCCATGTCCCTCTGGCGGGGCGACCGCAACAAACGGCGCCCCAGCCGATCTTGGACGCGTCGGTGGTCACCACCATACGGCTGGTCACCGCGCCGAGCGCGCCACCCTTGGTCCGCCAGCAGCATCCAGTCGTCCAAGTAGTTCAGCATCCTGATGCCCTGCGTGCGTAGGGGGGCAATCACCTCCTCCACGCACTTGGTGAAGCATCGAGGTGCTAGTGACAGACCGAAAGGGACGGCCAGGTATTCGTAAGTCCTGCCCTCGAAGGCGAAGCACAGAAAACGCCTGTGCCTGGGGACAATGCCTATGTGGAAATAGGCGCCCTGGAAGACTATGGTGACCATGTAATCCCCCTGTCGGACCGATTCCACCACCATGCGCCCCGTGAGCATGCGAAAGGTGAGAGGCTTGAGCGAAGCGTTGAGCGCTCTGAGATCCAGAATAGGGCGAAAAGCGCCTGACTTTTTTGGCACGAGGAAGAACGTACTGTAGCGACCTGCGCGCGCGAGAGTCGGATCTACCGGCTGAATAGCGCCTTTCCTCAAGAGATTGCAAAGCTCCTGTCTGAGGGCAGGGGCCCTGGCTGAGGACACCACTGACTCCATGACACCCTTGAAGTGGGGGGGGGGGGAGGCCACCTGAACTGTAGTTGATAGCCCCTCAACACTGTTGAGAGAATCCAACATGAAGTTGTGCACATCGACCAATTCTGCCTGAGCAGAGAGGCACGATGAGGAGGCAGCAAAGACAAACAAAGTGCTATGCTGCCCCCCTGAGACAGTAGGGGGCCCGGCGTCGATGACTGAGGCCGTTAGCGAAGCTGAAAAGCCCCGCCTGTCAGCCCCGCCTGTCCCCCACGGACGCCCACCTGGAATGCGCGTCAGCAACACCTTCACCGACTGAGGAGAGGCCCTGCTCTCCTGTACGTGCATAGGCAGCAGCGCACGACTGGGCGGACAGTTCTGCTCGCACTTCAGCAATGAAACGACTAACCGAGGTGGCGAGAGAGGAGTAGCCGCGGAGTCACTCGGACGCCGTTGGTCCGTGATGTCCCGCAAGGCACGACGCGCACGGCGTGCGCCGGCAGAGCGCACGGCGGGGGCCGAGCAGGTGCCCCAGCGTGCGTCAGCATGGACAGAACAGAGAGAGGGGGTGTCCACCGGCCGAAGCCGGGGTTCATGTTCAAACATTGCCCTTGTAGGGCGAGGGCGTGTGTGCGGGGTTCTTGTGAACAAGGCAAATTCATGGGTGGGGGGTGAGATCAGAGAGGACGCTCCGATGCTCAGGGAAAACGCTCCGAGCTGAGAACTGCAGAGCGAGGACCCGTGCCTTTTAGAGAACACAGAGGCAGAGCAGACAATGGACCAGGGCGGGCGCCATGGTCTGCCGCACACATGCGATCGCTTCAGGATCGCTGTGGCTGCTTGCGACGCTCCTGGCTCGTCGGGCGCGTGCCTGAGAGCGCTCAGCCACGTGAGCGTTACCAAGGCTGAGGTTGACCTGACGCTGTCACAGGCGCAGTCTTGGGCGTGTCAGCCTTCTTGTTGGACTGCTGCGTCCATTTAGGCGCAAGTACGCGCGTCTGAGGCGCAGCTGGCGTGGCAGGTTGAGGCGGGGTGCCGCCGACTTCGTCTTCTCCAGACGCTCACGCTGTAGCTCCAGCGCCTGGCCCAACAGCGTCTCGCCGGAAATGGGCGCGTTCAGGAGGTGCCTCTTCTCTTTGGAGAAAGATTTAGCCACAGATGACGATCTGCGACGACCAACGAGCCGAGTGAGCGCCCCTCAGCCTTGACCGCCGCCCTGATCTCTAGGGTCGTCAGCGAAGTAGCCGTCCTCAACTGGTGGAGCGTGAGACTTATCTGCGCTGACATATCTGCCATGAGTTCCTCGGATAAGGCCAATGGCGCTCGCTCTCTCCATCGCGTAAAAGGCCGCCTGCCCCTGGAGGGGGCATATGGCGACCGCCATGAGACGATCACAGTCGGGACATCTACGTGTTGCCATCCTGCGACTCGAGGTGCCAGGTAGGGACCGACGTGAGTTGTTTGAGCAAGATGGAATCCTTATAGCTTTTAAAAAAGCTATTTGGGTGGGCTTTCAAAAAAGCCGTTGATTATGAATGTTTGCGAAGGCAAACGGAGTGACTCAGTAACTGCACGTAGCTGGTGAGGTGAAAGAGGCAAAGAGTTCCTGAAGCGTAAGCGCAGTAAAGATATAGACTTTCTGACGTCACGCAGGGCTGTAGTTGCCTGCGCACGTCAGTACGCTTACTGCCCTTTTTCAAAGGGTTGGTTAAAGTTGACTTCAGTAGTAGGAGATGATAGGCATCATCCATTCGTACATTTTGTCTTCGAAGCGAAAGAGATCTCACAATTAACTCCCAGTCATTAAACAGGACAAGAGACATGTGAGCAGTCATGCTACGCTGACACTAAAAACATATTGTTTCCTAAGGCCTCATTTTTGAATCATAGTGAGTCGGGTTGCCAAAGACTCTGAATCCAGTATATAATATTAAGATGATACTGGAGTGATGTGTTTGATACATTTCCTTCTATGTCTATAATATTATTGTGCCATGCTAAGCTTTGTGCACCATTCAGCTTGAGAGAAATGTAAAAGAATATTTACTTTCTCATGTCTTTGATTAAGTGAGTAGTGGCGATTCTCCTTCAAATAACCAGTGTCAAACGCCTCTGACACCTGCTACGGACCTGCCAGTTGCTTTTCTATGGATAGAATTCTTTCAACATGGTCGAGGCAACACATTGAAGCCGGCACCGGTGTTTTTAATGTACCGGTGTTTAATGTTGAACATTGACCCATCTGGCGACAATCATTGGTTCTGACCATTTAATTTATTCCTATGCATTGAAATATAGGAATTATGTTTATTCTGCATGTTTAATAGAACAAGAACATTTTTCAAGAGGACCACCCTCAAACCCGCAAACTTACTTAAGGGTGAGCAGATTGGGAAACTCCCATTAAATTGTACCCCATATGAAAGTGTTTGTAGAAACATTTAATGTCCCGTTATCAGAGTCACTGCATTTAATATGAGCAACTCCACTACAGGATGTTGTGATAGACAAGCTGAATCTTATTTGTCACTAGATCATTTTCACCTTCTACAAGTCTGAACTTGCATGAATATATGCAGTTTATATACATGCCGCATTACTGTCCAGTGTAGATTGAGTAGTGGCTGTTGTGGGGTGGAACAGAGTTGGTTTACACATACTCATCTGAAGTTGCACACCTCCGCCTCTAGCACTTAGGCTAACCCATGACTTAACCCACACTACAACACTTTCACTCTGCAGCTACAGTTGCATGATGCACTCCCCACTGCCCCGACCCCATCCACACACTCTCTCTCTCACACACACACACACACACACACACACACAACTTTGAAGAGTTAGTGTGCATGTGACGAAGAAGAACCGTAAAAGTTTTCATAATATACATATTTATGGGAGAGCTCTTTTGCGTACAGAGATAGTAGCTAAAGAAAAGAGATAGACAATAGGCAATTGAAGGTGTACATTAAACTTTGTCAGTATCCAAAATGAAATCTGTGAAGTTCTGTCCACAGGCACCACCCCTTGTATGTCTTTCAGGGTGTGTAGGCTTGTAGGCAGGGGGAGAGCACTCACTGAAGGTTAAGCATCAACTGACATCTGACTCTGACCACTAACACCCCACACTCTGGTTAACCAGACAATGACAAAGTTTTCCCTGGTCAACCAACTTACCCAAATACTTCATAGCAAATGGAAATGTATAAGCTAACTTTAAAAGATGTTCCTTGGAAGGTGTTATATACAACAATAACATATTTACACATCATCAGAAACACTGCAAAGCTGCTTTTGACTTAATTTGGCTGAAGACAATAAGGTACATTTACACCCACAGACATTCATTTTGATTGTAGGCCTATTAACTTACTTTATCAAAGTTGTAACCATGAAACAAACACATCTCTGCATCCCTTAGTCACCCCCGCACCCCCTCACACACACACTTTACTTTGCCCCATTCTACAACCGTCCAATTTTTTTGCCCAACATAATAGATAAATAATCAGACTCTGACTCAGACCTAAAATATGTGACACAATCGGAGTTTACTCAGTTGCTCTTGCAGCAAAGATGATATCCTAGTCACACATCTGTCCATAAATCTAGAATTCATAGAGAAATGCCCCCCATGTTAATGAAGTGGGATACTTGTCATTGTTTATTCTATTGCATATTATAGAGCAAAATCAAGGCACAGCGAGAAAGCTCAAAGTTTTTTCAGGCAGTTGATGTCAGTCCAGAAACAAGTGGTCATTGTAGAGCAGAGACTTGTAGTCAGCCTCTGTACCGTTGGTTTTACTTAAACATCATAGTCTAACATATTATAGACCTACAAATGATGGTATATCTTGCAAAAAAACAAAAACTTGTTTAAAGGAGCAGGAGTAAATCATGTGTTCATATGCTCATTATGCATGGACTGATCTTGAGAGCAGTCTGTATAAAGATCAATTGCATTTTTCTAGTGATGCTCATTTTTAGGCAGTTAGTTTGTTTTTACTTAGAAACTTTTTAGAAGACTTTTGCTCAGGGCAGTCTGTGGTTAATATTGGGCTTGCCACACTGAAGAGAAAGATTAAGACACCGTGATAACATTTGGAAGTTTTTAATATTTAATATTAGGTACTGTACAAACCATATTATCCAATAATAGCATGTATTAATTATGTACAAGTCATAATCAACACAGTATCATTAATCTGTAACTAGTAAGACCTTAGGTATGGTAATCACATTGCTTTAAAAACATTGCTTTAGCTGCCACAGCTGGCAGCAGCCACTTCCAAAATCCCTCAAATTGCATATTATAGAATACACCAGGAAATTATTTATTCAAAAAGAGGAACAAATATGTAACTGAATATTGTACATTAGCTTACATGACATTTGGGTTCCCAAGGACAAAAAAAACAAAGTATAGAAACTATACAGTTCCTATCTCAGTCCTATATTTAATGTGTTCTGAATACATAATGATACTTTGTGTAATGTTATATTGTATCATATACTATAATTGTGAGTCTCTCCTCCTTTCCTCCTATGGCAAGGTGGTAGCATTCCTATTTGGCTCTATGGTGTTGGTGGACAAAATCTGTGTGGCCCCTGGAACCTTTGCAGTCACTGTTGCTTGCTGCTGCTTCTTTGCGTCAATGGATTTCACAGCTTTCTTCACCCATGGCTTCATAGGATCGGCACACACTCTTTTCCCCTTTACTGTGATGAACCTAAAGCAAGACACACAAACAAATTAAAAGGGGCTCTAAAAGGTGTGTATATTTATCTAATGTATACACATTGTAATATATAATAACATAATAATATATCCTAATGATCACAGTTAGTACAGACCAAATGTATATTGTACTAAGAATGTTCCTTATGTTGTCCGGTGCCATGTCTGGTGTCATTTAAGTGACTGTGAGTGTACTGCAAATACAACTGCCACATAGGGGCAAAAAGATCTACTACTACTAAATTCCACTGAATAACTTTGTACGAGTAAAAAAAAAAACGTACACAACATTCTCCACAGGGCAGATTACCCTCTTCTGCCTGTGGTAGTCTATGATTTTGGAAAGGGGCAAGACTGTTTTGGATGCCTCCTGACAGCATGCTGTGGATATGCTTGCTGGTTCCAAAAAACAACAACAATTCATTATATACCAACAAAGTCACACATGACAACTGAGGTAATGCAAAAGCCAAAATTAATTTCAATTTGCCGAGTATAAGGGAGATTTGAATCTATGTGCCTCTCACCTGTTCCCATCGGGCTAAAGAGCAGCCCAAAGGTAAAGCAGACCCACAACACTCTCAGGAAAATCCCCATTTCTATCAGTCTGAAGAGGCTCTCCGATCTGGCTGAAGATTCAATCCTATCACTGATATAGTTATATAGATATAGTTTTATACACGTTCAGCATTTGACCGGAAAAAAAGGGCATCACAGAATTAGTCTGTCAACCTCAAAGCCTCACCAATAGAGTAGCGACCCTGTCAAATATTCCACTC
>JAGFZM010000829.1:300343-312136 GCA_017657215.1 Limnothrissa miodon | reverse complement strand
CACTGACAAGAGCTGAAAAGATGCATCTTCATTTGAAACTTCTAATACAGGTGGTGCAGTAAAAGAAGACATGAACTGTAGTACAAAGTGTGTTCTTGAGCACAACAGTACAAATGTTACTGTATGTAAAAAATCTTCATTTATTGCTATAATTTTCTCAAAGAGATGTAATGACACTTTGAAGACACTTGAATGGAAATAAATGAAAATGTATTACATTGAATACACTGATGTTGTTTCTGTTTGGCAGCACACCTTATCTGTCTCTTGCTATCGGCCTCTAGTTGCATGGTGATGTGTGCAAGAAGCAATGAAGTGAGACTTCCGCTCAGCCTTCAACGGAGGGCTAGCGAAACCTGTGGTCAGCTTATTACAACCTGCCACACAGAGTGTCATTAACGGAAGAAACACTCACACTTTTGTTGTAGGGTAGCCTCGTGGTTGGGAGAGTTAAGCCAAGACAGTGACAAAACGTAAGGTGAAAAATATAAGTTTATTTAACCAAAAAAGCCCAAACCAAGTGAAAAAGTGTATACAAAAACGTAAGAAAAGGAAATTCAAAAGGACAAAACACACATAAAGTAATAAACTTTATTTTTCTCATTTGGATGTCTGTAATCTGATAAGATAATAATCATGATATGACTTTACAATTAGAAAACAAAAGGTTTTACTGAGTATTTTTTTCATTTGTTCATTATATTATTTGGTTAATATTTCATTTCAAAGTAAAGAATGGGGGTACTGGGTTCTGAAATTACATAGTCTCTAACATGGCATTCTTACAAATGAACAGAAAGAGATGCTGTGAATGTAGAGCTAGTAATTGTTTAGAGATTTTCTGGTACTTTTGGACTGTGGAGAATTATGAAAATTTGAAATAGTGCTGCCTATTTATTTTGTCTGCATAAAGCTGATTAAGTTACTGTGTGCTGTAACATTACATTGCTTAAGATGATTAGTCCACTAGATGGCAACAAAACATTGCTCTCTTGCATGCAATTAGACCTGTCACAATCACACACTACTACAAGGTAATGTTGGGCAGTAGCTTGAAATAGTGAAACTCCATTTCTCAGTAGTGTAGCTGTAGGTCAGCTATGTTCTGAATCTGATATCTTTTGAGTTAGTTCATTAGTTCATTTAGTTCATTTTGTGGCCATAGTGTGGAAGCTTTCCAGTAAGCTTACTTGTCAGAGCATCAGCTCACAGCAACAAATCAAGGTCTCTCATGGAAGATCAGTTCTACGCAATTTAGTGTCTTCAGTCACTAAGGTGCACATTATATTTTATTCTTATAGTAAAATGTTATAAGAAAACAAATAATAGTGCAAAATGTAGACATCATAAGACATCAGGCGTTTTCTCAAGATCCAGTAAAACACACACGCTATTCTTCCCTTTGGCAGAGAAAGAAGGATAATCTCAAAAATTATTGTTTAGAGAACTTTTACCTATATAAAAGTACAGTACTATTGCATAGTTCTATTCTACTGGAGTGACTTTTTAGTTTGGTCACTAATATAATCTTTATCGGACGTTTGGAATAAAAAAAATCTTTATAATTTACAAATGTTGTAAATTAAAAAGTAACCTTTTTTTGTAACTTAGCTTGCTACACTTCAAGTACTCTATGTGTGGTGAAGCTTCATCTAATGATGAGTTCCTGGTAGCTTAGTGACTTATCACTGTTTCACAAGTTCAGAAGGTGTGTGATTGCATCAAGCCATATAAGAAATGACTAAAGTGTCACAGGCTTTTAAATGAGTAATTCAGCCCCACAGGTATGCCATTTGGGTTGTACTTTAAACTAATGTGAATGATTTCATCCTGCTTGCAAATCCTAGGTGTCTTGGTTGTATGATGAGGAATAGATTACTTTCAGTTTAAACAGATTTCTTGACCAATATCAATGTCTATGTGTAAAATAAAGCTAGATATTGAAATATACTGCAGGCCTGCAGCCTCACATGTCCATCAGTGGAGAGCATTAGAAGGACTAGGGCCTTGGCATTTAGATCTGTCTAATAAAACCCTCCCCCCAGAAAACTAGATCGAAGATTCTGTATCATTTCTGGAATTAAGTGATGTATTGTTTGGGAGGCTGCTTCTGTTTATTCGTTTTTTTTTATTTGCTACAGCCAGGTGTGATTAATTTAGATAATTATAATTTGAGTAGCCTAGATCTTATTCTGACTGAAATTGTTAAGAAATGTTGGGAAGAATTTGTTATTTTTCTGTCACAAAAGTGATAGCAAACCACCTAAATTCACTGACTGCCCTTTAAGTGAAGCAAATTGGCTTCCAGAATGCAGCCAAAGCTTTCATAAGCTCAATAAAATCTTTCTGTTTGCTGAATGTATTTTATCTTTATTCTGGTGAGTTGGCTTCACCCTCACTAAACCAAAATGCACTTGAACATCGGTTAAGTTACATATCAAAAGCAAAACATTAACAAGTCATTGTTTTTCTTGGCAACAGGCAAACACATAAACCACTGAATGAAGTCACAGACAATATGAATTTGACCCAAAACATTTGGGTCAGAGTAGTGTATGACCCACACCAGCCAGCTCGTCACGATTCTCGAGACTGTTACAAGTACACGGGCAGTCAGAGGACAGGAATGCAGCCCTTGTCATAGCTTTTGGAGGGACTTTCCTGCTTTGGTTCCTTCCTGTGACTGTGAGTAATGGCCTCTATATTGGGAGTCAGTGTTATAATTATGCCTGACACAGAGACAGCTGTGCAGCTGCGGTTGCACAAGGCTGTGTGAAATCAAATGGTTCCAAAACAGAGGACACTTCTGCTAGCCTCAAAAAACATGAATGAAAATGTGCCCCACAGGAAGTGTGTATCCTTCTGTGAGCCACACAGGGGGAAAAAAGGATGTGCAATGATTTTGAATAATTTCTTCATTCATACATCTCTCACTGACAACTTTGCAAACTGAATGAAATATGCATAACACAGATAATTCGTTGAGATGGCACCTACACAATATGGAACCTTCATGTGCATTTACTGTTTGATGTGTCACTGCTAACTAAACATCCACATCTCAGGTAAACTAACCAACATACTGTATTTCAGTGTCTTCGAAATATGGATCCAGGTGATCCTACAGTAATATAGTGTTAAAACTGTGAAATAAACTACACCAATGCCAGTTTTTTTTTCCATTGGCAAAAGATTGAAAAATAAAAATAGCCTGATGGAATGAGGAACCACTCTAAAACATGATTCACAACTGGAAATGGCCTTGATGTCGCTTCTATTGAGACCTCACTTTGTTACCATTATTTTGTACTAAAAATGTACCCTGATAAGCCAGGGTAAAATATTGACTTTCAACCGGCTTCTTCATGCAATGGGTACCTTGATCCTAGGCCACCACTAGGATACTTCTTAGACTCCTCACAATGACAGAGTGATGTGATTTGTCCGTCCAAACTTGAACAGTTACTATGGCCTTATGATTTATTTCTGGACATATACAGTAGTACCAGCATGGCAAAACTGTTTGTATAGATTTCTTGGTTAAAAAATTAAATATTGTCAAATCTAACTGACGAAGCTTTTGTGTGGGAATATATGTGTTATCAGATGAATAGATTACTGAGTGAATTCATGACCTTACAGTCACCACCAAAGCCAAAGCAATAAATCCACACAGAAATACCCATGCAACCCCATGTTATTGAATGGTGGGGTGGGTGTATTCCACAGACATAAGGGCATGTTTAGTCTAGTGTGGGGAGGACTTTCCAGGGCATTTTTTAATTTGTTTTTGTTTCTTGTTTTTAGTTTTTTTTTCCAAGGGAAAATTTCCAAGCATTAAATGCACGTAAACTCCTCTCCTGTGTCTCCACACAAAGTTGATGGTTTTGCTGGACACTCCAGTATCCAATGGGGACAACAGCCGTTGGCCTGATGTGTTGACTCCACTATCCAGGCCTGACCTAAAGACTAAGAACATGCTCTCCACCCTCACTTATCAGTGAGCCAAGAGGATGACTCCAGCGCAGGTTATGTCAGATCAGTCAGATGCTCTAAAGTGTCATGCTTGATACTGTAGGTAATATACCCATATATGTCTGGTTAGCTCAAAATTCATCGAGATGCTATTCAGGTCTATCAGTAGGTATTGCAATTTTTTCCATTTGTGACGAGATGTGGGCCGGAGTGAGTCTCTGAGTTCCTCATTTCAGGACTAATAAAAGCAAGTGTCTCTCCAACCTATCCAGAGCACAAGAACACAACTCGGACAGAACAAATCTACAAGACACAGGGTCAATATCAGAAACCACAATGCCATCAGTCCCGTTGTATCTGATTTGCCTCTTTTGTGTTGGAGTCCTGCTTAGCTGCACACTTCAAGGTAAGCATTTTTCTCATGTGTCGTATATATATAATTATGTTATGTTGTGTATATGAATCTCTGTTAGAGTTTATAGCTTTTACTGTCATGGTGTATTGACATGAACGTAATCTGTTAAAGTGCATGCTCAGGACACAAAAGAATCAACCTGCTGTAAGAAAACAAGTCGAGCTCCCATACGCAGTGAAATTACCAGATGCATTATCCATCCCAAGACAGACCGCTGTGCTGCTGCAGTCATGTGAGTGAGAAACAGAAATAGAAATTACCTTGTTATTTATTTAATTGTATTTCACATCATATGAATTAAAATGAAATTGAAATTAACATGAAAATGAATCCTGGTCGGATCTATACAGATTCTTCAGTCACAATAAAGTTTTCTGCAGCAGCCCAAATGCAAAATGGGTGAAGCTAAAAGAAAATGAACTGAAAAAGGTCAGTGTATGGATATTAATTAACGTCTCTTGTCAAACTTTAGTTTCTGTAAGTCTGTACTGTGATTAACAAGTGCGGTTTTACTGATTTGCGCTCTCTATATTTGTTCACATTTCAGAAAGGAACACCTTGTTTGGACTGGAGAACTAATGTCACTGTCACTGGGGATATGTGAACACGTTTGCTCATGAGCTTCTTTTTGTTTGTCATTCACATTAACAAATGAGCACTAGTGATTGATTGGCACATGGATGGTCTGTCCAGAGTTGAAGTCAGTATTAGAGATTACTTACAACTGGCTCTGCACCTGCACTGATGCTTAACTTTAAGGGAGAATTTTATGTTTTTATTTTATGTTCATTTTCTTCCAACATAAATTATTATTTATTTATTTGTATTAAGTCTAGTTTTGCCATTATGTGTTTCTATTTTCATAAACAAAAGTTTGTATTTATTTGTGTATTTATTGTATAGTAACATTTAACTACCCTGTTATATTTGACTATTACTGAACTATATTACTGAATAAATAATTTTTGAAATGAATATTTTTGAAATGAATATTGTATTTCTTGTGACAGAAACAGATGAAAAACTAGATCTGAAACATTCATCAGGTGAGGGGAAAGAAAATAAATAGGGGCTTCTGTCCTGATCCTTTCAATACTTACATTAAGTAATGGAGGGTTAAGTAGTTAGAATTAGGAGAAGCATTGGGCTTCGACCAGCGTGGCTGAATCTTTGTGGAGCAGTCCCTTCCTTCCTACACCATAGGAATAGTGAGAGCAAAGCCACTCTCAAGACCACAGTTACAGTATCTGGCTTTTATCAAAGTAAAGATAGATAGATAGAAGTGTCCATGAATGCCCTTTCTCTTACCTAAAATCAATTGTTATTGCATTAAAGTGTGAGAAATTAAGATCAGTGCAGTACATTTTTCAACACAAAAAAATTTGTTGCATGGAAAAAATTAGACAAAGGTTTTGCTGAGTGGTAATGTTGAAGGCCTCATAAAAGCCTATAACAGCAGACTGACTAGGCCATATTGGGGTCCCATGCTTATGAGATTACCACAACTAATCAAGCAACATGAGCACAGGTTCCATTTACAAATGAGGCATGAATCCCACCCAAAGGAAACTTAATAAAAAAAAATCAAAGAAAGGAAAGAAATATGGCAACAACCTTAAATCTAATACAGACACTGTATGGAGCTATTAATTTACTGGGTTTTTATTAACCGTGTGTTTGTGTTGTGGGGGGGGGGGATGACCCTGACCCTGACCCTAGGTTGGGCTGACATGGAAGGTGATATACAGTCCACAGCAGCACACATGAAAATGTCTTAACAATGACACGACCAAACCACTACAAGCACAAACCACAGGTCAAACCACCAGTAGTTTTGCCCACCACCACCAGGAGACTACCCCCCTCAGAGTCAGATAAGTGAAATCAATATTTAAAAAAGGATTACAATAAAATTAGACGACAGAAACAGACACACTTGAAATAACGGAATCGGACAGGTCAAACCCAAGGCAAGACATAAACTAAAAATAACACAATCAGCAGCCCGACACATTAAGCCACTATAGGGCAGAGGACTGGGCCATGCTACCTGCATGGTACACAACCATGGGAAAAAGACAGCTGACACCCAGAGCTGGTGGCTAGCTCCAATATATAGACAGGAGCCTAACAAAGAGAGCCTCCCTGCCTACCTTTTTTTCATCTTTAGAGGCCCTTTAGTGTACAGTTATTCTTAGTGATAATTCTGAGTGAGGTGTAGACTATGTGCAGCTGCCTCAGATTACGCATAATACAAGATCTCGAAAAATAATAAATAAATAACTATTATTTGAGATAACCTATATGTCTCTTGCATCAACCTGATTCCATTCGTGTGCGAGTGTGAGGACGGATTGTCTGCTTGCTATTGTCTCACAGACAGTTTCTGGAAAAAAAAAAGAGAAAAACTATGTTTTAAGCAGCAAGGTTACAAAATAAATACCAGTTAACAAACTTTATTTCATGAGGTGAGTCAAATCAGCAACACAACACTGAAATCCTTCAGCCTTTTTTTCATTTATTTTTTACCTATTTATCTATTTGTGGGTGGTTAAAATATGCTCTTTTTAGAGATCAAATTACATTGGGAAAAAAAAGAGAAAGTGTGTGACTTTTGACTTCTGCGATGTTCTATGATACGTTTTATATCAGTGTTTCAATGTGTGTGACAAATAAACTCTTTGAACTTTGAATGAACAGAAGTAAATTCTTGCATAATTTACTTCTGCTTAAACAATGTTTCATAGTCTCCAGTTGAGTGACGTATTGACCTGTGTACACAATAATGCTGATGAAGTTACTAAACAGCTAATAGGCTAAAGCAGTCTGCTACATTTTTATGTTCTTTTACAATCATTACGTTTGAGAGGTATAGTTCACATGAAAAGGTAATAAAGGCAAGGCTATAGATTTAGTGTTTCTCCAAAATACATTCACCCATTAAATTCAAAGTAGCATCATTGTCCATTAAAGTTATTGTAGGTTATGTCATGTTTAGGGGTGGGATAAGATTTTGAGAGGATTGACTCATCTATAGACTTTTAGTCAACCTCTTGAAATGAAGCATGTCATGTGTAGTGACATGGGGTCATGTGTGGTGAGTTAAGGTCATTAGACAAATTTCCACTTGTAACCGTAGGATGTGAGAATTGCCACAACTTCCTCCTTATATTAGACAGTATATTAGAGATCTCAAACTGACACATCAAAAAGACGCACATTTACGGACAGTCTGAAAGATTTAGCTTCTCTGTCTTCTATAGCCTCAACTGAACTGTCCATCATGCTTGTCTCTGTCTCCAAACACCAGATATTGGGCATCATTCTTTTGGCAATATTATTTCTGAATTCCACGTGTGGAGGTGAGTGGTTAGAAGAAAATACTGCTTCTTGTCTTACCTTTGCTTTTCAGAAAGAAGCCAGATCTTAAATTTGTCCCAACTGCGCATTTTTACTTTATGTTTTTAGAATAAACAAATCAGAAGAACTGGTCAATGTCATATAGTTATACAGCTCCTATAGAAATAACATAGAAACTCAGATTATTTATTTATTGAAGACAAAGATGAGACTTTTGTTAAAAAAAAAAAATCTGGTAAGTTGCCTTGTTTGACAAATTGCTGAGTTAGCTTTGGTATGTTTTATTTTGCAGTCTGGTTCCAGGACATAAAACCAATAACATGCTGTAAGAAAGTAAGTGCAAGTCGCATTCAAACAGAAATCACCGACTGTATTATCCACCCCAAGACTGATGAATGCCTTGCTGCTGTCATGTAAGTACGAAAACACACAACCTCTATTCCCAGTCTTATGTTTCTATTACTGCAGCATATTTAAGTGCCCAGTCTTCCTGTCTCTCTAGCAGTAGTTTAACAGTCTGCACAAATGTTGCTCAAACTGTGGTCTTTATTGTGAAGCGCTATGAGACAATGCACTCTACAAATAAAATTGAATTGAATTGTATTGAATCTATTTTCCCCTCAGATTTGTGTCTGACGGGAACATGTACTGCACTCCCAGAAATGCTCGCTGGGTGCACAAGAAAGTCCGTGAATTAAAACAGGTAAGAACTCCTAAATGAATGTGTTTTGCCTTAAAATGCCTTAAAGAACACTCAGAACCCTTTGAATTTAAGAAATAGAAAACAGCAAAGCCCTTATTTTCTTATTCTTTTCCTACATCAGGAGGGCAAGCCATGTAAGAATAGCACCTCATGAGCTGAAGAGGAGGCATGAGAATGAAACAGTCAATATATGTTTCCAGTTGATGTTCCCTGAAACACTAACTGACTGACTCTGGGGTTTTTGTATATACTGTATATTGACATTTTTGTTTATTTATTTTATTAATTTATTTTTGTAAAATGTCCCCTAATAAATTATTATATACTGTAACATTATTCTATGTGGTACAGTCTAAATCCAACATTCTAAATTTAATTAATGATGTTATGCCTCCTCCACTATGTTGTTTATTTATAATGATCCTTTTTTCATTATGTCAGTGTCCTCATGATTCACTTTTTATAATTGTCTATAAAAGTTCACTCGAAGTTATTCTAGACAAGTTCTAAAACATAAGATGGCAAAATGGGGGATCAAAATAAGACAGATTATGTGGCTGTGGTAAATTTCCAGCTGACTTAAATTCTTCTTTCCTCACAAACTCCATTTTATTTATTCAAAAACTGCATTAGGCATATACATAAAACACCATTTTGTACAGTTGCCACCTAATTTCAAGCAAAGACAACAACACTCATGAAAACAACATCACATGCTTCAAAAGAACACTGTTGTCTGTGATGAGGTCCATCAGGAAAGTTGGTTGGATTTGTGGCACTGAATACCTCTCTGTGGAAGGGAGACAGAATTTTCAAACATCATATATATTTTCTGTGTTCGTGTCAGACCAGTTCCTTGTTGAATCAAGCTCTTACCTCTTCTAGGTTTTTTACCATTTCCAATGTGCGCTTTGCGTGTGGATACATACAGCATGCATTATCTCCAGAAAAAAAGCTTTTGAACGAAATAGACATCATGAATAACTCAAGGCTTTATAAACAGTTATACACAAGTATAGTAAACTAGTAGACAGCAACTTACATGATGGCATAGAGACATTTCGGTGTTTTGGGACTAAAAATACATTTTGTGATCTTTTCCACATTCAGGTAGCATACTGGACTTACTTTTTTGCAGCACGATAGGGGTTTTGGATCACTTTTGTTCCTGTCTTAAAAGAAAAAAATCATGACCATGGCTTTTCACTATGTGAGAGAACAGCACAATTGCAGAAAAAACAGACCATCAAATTATCAAATCAGCAGTACACGGAAACACAAATAAAATCCAATAAAATAAAAGATGATTCTGAACACTTACCACCCCTTGTGCAACTGAACAGTAAAGCAAACACACAGCACAGCCTGATTATTTGATGAGCAGTGAGAGTCATGTTGAATAATGCTGGTCTTCACTTCCTTGTCTCAGACTGACACTAAGAACAGTGATCACGCACTGCTTTCATTTATAGTTGGAAGGAGATGGGAGGTATGTAATATATAAATAGAAACAGGAACATCAGACCTCTGACGCAGTCCTCCTATGCTTTCTTGCACAGTATTGGGTGCTTATAGCATGTCCATGTTATTCACCTTTAATGGGTTTGTGTAAATACTTAGATATCCATTTTATTAATATACACCATTAGTAAATGAACCTGGAAAAGTCTATATTTTGAACATTGTTTTACTTTTTTTACCCACTGATGTCAGGCTCTGGGAGATCAGATTTAAAATAAGATGTGACCAGGTGATCATTTCACTCATTACATGTGATTTGGAAGGTGTCGGTCAGCAGGCTAACTATCTGTCATTTTGCTCTAAAACACTACTGCTGTCACTGAGACAAACAAAACACCTTTGCTTCTGCATTAATAAATGCAAACACCTTGCCTCTGATTAATAAAATATGTAAACATCATGACTGTCAACTGTTCAAGGGTCAGTGTTGCCTGTCTTTACCTTCCTGGTTTGCTCATAGTATAACCAAACATGCAATTCATCCTGCTGTGGTACTGTTAGAATTATCTCATCATCTCTTATCTGATGACCACTTTCCTGTTGATGCTCATTTGGTAAGTGTTCTATTACTTTTTTCTTCAAACAGTGATGTCTAAAACATGTTTATCACTAGTTTTCATCCAAAGTAATGTACCACAGTGACAGTTAACCTTTATCAGTGTAATGTTCCTTCTGCAGGTGTCAAACTTGGTGATGCTTCCTCTTGCAACATTCGTATTTAGCAACAGGTAGACAAGCAAATGTTTTATTTTCTTTGTTGAAATAATCCTTTTTCTTTGGAAATATGACAGCCTTTCAACCCACTGCCTTTTTGTTCAAAAATGTTGTTGTTATGTGATTGTAAAGGATCTAATTATAGAATTTGGTAAAACATACAACTCAAGTCAAGAGGGTTTTAAGTAGGTTCTGTGGGGATACTGATTCATAATAATGTTGTCTGTATGGCTTTTGTTGTTGAACCATCTGTTGCAGAGCAGAAGTGTATTGAGTTCAGAGTGAATAGGCTACAGCATGACTTGTTTTGTTGTTTCAACAATCTGACTGTTTAAGAGAAGAGAAGGAGCATTTCCCCATTTTGGAGGCTCTGGCAGTCACACTGTGTAGTAAGGAAAGTGGGTGTGTAGATGTCAGAGAGGGAGAGAAAGAAGTGATCGTTTCAATCCTGTGCAGGGCCTTTTGTTTTCGCATACAGCAGCAGGGGCCTGTACTACGAAGGGAGTTTAATCAACCTAGAAGTAACCCAGGGTTACCTTGTTAAACCGGGGTTGACAAACTCTGGTTATCCTGATGACGCTGGTAATGAGGTTGATTTGCTGAACCGGCGTTAACCTTACTGGAGTTTGTGTGCGTTCACATAAAAGGGGCAGATTTCAGTGCAACCCTTTTCAATGATGGCGCGACCTTATTTCACTGATGGGAAATGCACAGTGGCGGTACACTGAATTGCGCCCCGATCGGGTAAATGTGTAGCAAGTGAAACATGTTTCTTAAATCTGTTAGGCTACGGGGGGTTATTAGTTTGCAGAAGGCCTGAAATGTTTGCAAATAAAATGTAACACAATTCAAAAGTGCCATATCAATCGATATCAAAACGCCCTGTGATGAAATGAAGAAATGTCATATGTCGGTTGTCCCCCAAAAAATCCAAGGCTGATTGCCGACCTTCTTCAAATCTTGCAGATAGGATAGACTAAAAATGCGGGAGTCTTGGACTGAGCCTGGTCACCTTGCATCCAGACTTGCCTGATCACATTAAATGGCCAGGGGAAACGACAAATGCATCCAGTTTAGAGAGAGAACCACCTTGCGAATTATACGA
>JAGFZM010000829.1:266079-292317 GCA_017657215.1 Limnothrissa miodon | reverse complement strand
GTGGGAAGAGCAGGTAATGTTACTTTGCCTGCAACTTAAAGGCGCTCTAAGCGATGGTGTTTGATGTCACTTCTTGTTGACGTTCAAAGTATTGTCAAACAAAACAGAGGATAGCTCCCTCCTCCCCCTGCCTCCCATGCTTCTTAAAAGACTCATGAACGTGCAACCCCCACCCAACCCCTCCTCCAAATCCTTCTTGTCGTTTATTGGCTGTAACAATGTTTGTTATGTTTCGTTTCGCTTGTTATGCTAGGTTTGCCCACTGTGTTTTTTAGCCGTTTGTGGAGCCTGGGCTGTCTACAGAGACCGCGTTTTTTTACAGTGTGTTCAGGGGACAGGCAGCTAGCAGATTGTGAGGAGATGTTTGCTGTATGTAACAACAAATGTTTTAGTCCTAAAAACGCGTCACATCGCTTAGAGGACCTTTAAGACCCCGTTTACACATATACATTTTCTCTTAAAAACGGGCACTTTCCCCTTCGTTTGCGCCTTTCATTTACACACAGAGATGTTGCCTCTGAAAACAATTCTTTCTAAAAACTCCGGCAAAAGTGGAGATTTTGGAAAACTCTGTTTTCACGTTTGCGTGTAAACTGCAAAAAACAGATAAAATGTAGTTTTTGGGTCCGACCTGGGCGGACTGATGTCTGGTGGGAAAACTTTGAAAATGAGGTGGTTGTCCCGGAGGAATGGCGTGAGGCTTCTGATTAGCTTGCTCCTTCTTCCTACACTGCGACCCATAGGCTTAGCGTAAGTATGACGGCTCTCGACAGCATATTTATGCAGCTTAATGTAAACGGAAACTTTTTTGAAAACGATGGTGTATGCACGTTATTTGTTTATCAAAATACCCAGGTATGTGTAAATGTAGCCTAAAATAAAAACCCCTTTATCATGTAGACAGGCCCTGTTGAAATAATGAGTATACAAGTAGATAGCAGGCTAGTCCCTGGTTGTGCAACACATACTCATTATGAAGATGAAATTGTGCCATGAAAAGCAAAGGTTGTACATTTCATATGTCCCCATATCTTTTTGAGATAAGCCCTACAGCCCTCTAACCAGGCCAGTGCCACCTAGTGTTTCCACTCTATAATACATATCACTACAGTAGTATTAGTCGGGTCTCTATGCCTACTATTATGTCAAAGTCACAAAGACGTTTCAGAGATAAAAGGCTAATGTCAAACAGTTGGCTTGATTTTGACAGAAAAAACGTTACGGATACTAACGTATCCTCGGTTCTCTGAGTGAGAAGCCGAAACGTACGAGTGGATGATGCCTATCATCTCCTACTTTTTCTGAAGTCAATTTTAACCAACCCTTTGAAAAAAGGGCAGTAACAGGCAACTACTTAGACAGCCCTGCGTGACGTCAGAAAGTCTATATATTGACTGCGCTTACGCTTCAGGTCCTCTTTGCCAAGCTCGCCAGCGTCGGCGACTTGAGGCCCGAAGCGTACGTTTTGGCTTCTCACTCAGAGAACCGAGGATACGTTAGTATTCGTAACGTTCTCTTTCGTTTCGAAGCCGAAACATACGAGTGGATCACTACAACCAAGCCTCAAGAGCCCTACACCGAGGAGCCCGAGGTGGGAAGACCCATGGGACCGCCGCCGGGCCCAGAGAGAACACTCTCTGCTACACCTGGCCTGGTGACGTCCAATGCGTAAAAACGCGTGAAGGTGTTGCCTGAGGCCCACGAAGCACTCAGACACATATCCTGCATAGGGACGACTTTCCAGAAGGCCCAAGAAGCCGCCACTCCACGGGTGGATTGCGCCCTGATATGAGCAGGCGGAGGAGCACCCGCCGCCTCATATGCCAGACGTATGGCTTCAGTAAGCCAATGCGACATGCGTTGGGTAGACAAGGCCTGACCCTTGGCACGCTCGCCATGGCAGACGAACAACTGATTCGTCTTCCTGATGCTCTGCGTACGCGTCAAATAGGCACGAAGCGCTCTGACCGTAAGCTCTGCCCTCGAAGGCGAAGCGTAGAAAACGCCTGTGCCTCGGGACTATACCTATGTGAAAATAGGCGTCCTGAAGGTCTATGGTGACCATGTGATCCCCCTGGCAGACTGACTCCGCCACCATACGCCCCGTGAGCATGCGAAAGGTGAGAGGTTTGAGCGAGGCATTGAGCGCTCTGAGGTCTAGAATAGGGCGAAAAGCGCCCGACTTCTTGGGCACAAGGAAGTACGTACTGTAACGACCTGCGCGCGCGAGCGTCGAATCTACGCGCTGAATAGCGCCCTTTCTCAAGAGATCGCAAAGCTCCTGTCTGAGAGCAGGGGCCCTGGAGGGGGGCACCACTGACTCCATGACACCTCTGAAGGGCGGGGTTGGCCACCTGAACTGCAGTTGATAGCCTTTAAACACTGTTGAAAGAACCCAACGTGACGTTGTGCACATCACCCAATTCTGCCTGAGCAGAGCGGCGGAATGAGGAGGCAGCAAGGACAAACAAAGTGCTATGCTGCCTCCGAGTGGCACTGGGGGGGCCGAGGTCAAAGACTGAGGCTGTCCGCGAAGCTGAAGAGCGTCCGACTGACAGGGTAGAGACCCGACGTAGCGTGGGGGCTGAGGGCAAGTTAGCCGTGTGTGAGACCCCTGGGCGCTCACGCGTGGCTGACGAGCCGTGCACATCACTCACGACGCCCCGTGGGGCGGCCGACCTGGCGTGCACGTCAGCGATATCCGATGTCGGTGAGCTGCGCAGTTCACCTGCGACGCCCCGTGGGGCGGCCGACCTGGAGCACGTGTCAGCGACGTTGGTGGTAGGTGAGCCGCGCACTTCACCTGCGACGCCCCGTGGGGCGGCCAACCCGGAGTGCGCGTCAGTGCCGACCTCGAAGAGGGGGGAGAAGTTTCCCGTCTGGCCAATGGCAGACGTGTCAGACTGGGCAGACAGTTCTGCTCATATCTGGGCGATAAATCGACCGACAGAAGCGGCGAGAGAGGACGGGGAGGGCTTCTCGACCGTGAACGACTCCGATGCGTCGCATGCCCACTGCTCGGAGGCGAGAGAGACAGAGGACGCGGAGACCGTGACATTAGCAGAGGCCTCGGCGCCACCTGGGCGCCGTCGAGGCGTGACATCACGCAAGGCGCATAGCACACGGCGTGTGTAAGCTGAACGCGCGGCGGTGGCAGTGCGCGACAGCGCTGACAGAACAGAGAGCGTCCTCCATCCTGGGCCGGGGCTCATTGTGATAGTGTGTGTGCGGAGTGCTTGTGAACAAGGCAAACTCAGCGCCCCGTAAGGGGGTGAGATCAGAGAGAACCGCCGAAGCGGGGGGGAACGCTCCGAGCTGGGGACTGCAGAGCGGAGACCCGTGCCTCTTAGAGCACACAGAGGCATAGCAGTCAATGGATGGTGATTGCATGACATACTCTGCCGCGCACACGCGATCGTATCAGGATCGCTGTGGCCTCTTGCAGGTTGCGACCCAGTAGCCGACAGTGGCGCGGCTTTATGCGCGTCCGCCTTCTTCTTCTGCTGCGTCCGTTGAGGCGTGCGAGCACGCGTCTGAGGGGTAGCGGGAGCGGCTGACTGAGGCGGCGCACGCTTAGGAAGCACGGGCTGCAGGGCCTGAGCCGCCGACTTCATCTTTTCCAAGCGATCGCGCTGTAGTTCCAGCGCCTGGCCAAACATAGCATCAGCGGAGATGGGAGCGTTCATCAGATGTCTCTTCTCTTTCTCTGGCATAGACGAAAGGTTCAGCCAGAGGTGCCTGTCCAAGACGACCAAGGAGCCAAGGGAGCGCCCGTCGGCTTTAATGGCCGCCCTAATGGCCAGTGAGGTGAGAGCGGTAGCTCTGCGCAGCTGATGGAGGGTTAGGTCAGACGGCTGCGCCGAGAGATCTGCCACCAGTTCCTCAGACAGAGAGGAGAGGAGAAAGGCGGTGTTCATCGCCCTTATCGCCTGGCCTGTACAGATGAAGGCCTTGGAGGCGAGCTTCTCCGTGCGCTGGCACGGCTTGGAAGGAAGCTCGGGAGGCGATGTCCAGGTGGTGGCAGAAGCTGGTGCTAGACAACCAGCGACCGCATCCTCAACGCGAGGGAGCTGCATGAGGCCTCTGGCGCCCGCTCCGTCCATCGCGTAAAATGCCGCGTGTCCCTGGATAGGGGCAATGGCGTCGAAGGGAGCCTCCCAGGAGGCCTGCGCATCGGCCACAACCATGGGGTGAGCAGGGAGCGGGAGGGCATCCGGAGAAGGGAGCACGCTGGAGAAGGGGTCGAAACGCCCTCCCGGACAGCGCTGAGGCGGAGGCAGGCCTAGCCTGCTAGCCGCCTGTGTAGCCAACGAAGCTAGCTCAGAAGCTAACTGGGCAGCGTGAGTCTTCAATATAGGTGGCAGGTCTTCCACGGTGGCGCAACCTTTAGCGGAGAGGAAGGAAGCGAGCTCCTCCTCGTCCACAGCTTCGATAATTGGGTCGTCATCGTCGCCCTGAGGCGGCGTAGTAGCCGTGCGGGCAAAGGCAGCGCCGATGGAGCTAGCAGGGCTAGCCTGGTGGGCCGCGGTTAGCTGACTAGCTGGTAGCTGACTAGCCGCTGAGAAGCTAACCGACGGGCGAATAGCCACTGAAGACCGGTCGATTAGCCCATCCGGGTGCGAGAACACCGGGGGAAAATCGATAGACTGGCAGGCGGGGAGAGCACTGACGCCAACGGGGGTAGAAGCCGCCCCTGGACTACCAGTGGAACCCACGAAAAATGGCGCTCTGTTGGCGATAGCCGCAGGGGAGAGGCGTTCGCAAGCCGAGCAGAGATCTGGCCGCGAAAAAGCAAGCATAGCATGCTCGCTCCCCATACAGATGAAGCATATAGCATGGCGGTCGGAAATCGCCATGTGACGATCACAGTCGGTACAACGACGAGGAGCCATCTTGCGTCTCGAGGTACCAGAAGTTAGGGACCGGCGTGAGCACTTGGAGCAAGACGGAAATCCCTCGGAGAGCTTTGAAAAAGCTTTTGTGGTGGGCTTTCAAAAAAGCCGTTGGTTTTAGAAATATTTGCGGAAGCAAACGAAAAGCGACTCAGAAACACACGCAGTAGGCGAGGTGAAAGAGGCAAAGAGGACCTGAAGCGTAAGCGCAGTCAATATATAGACTTTCTGATGTCACGCAGGGCTGTCTAAGTAGTTGCCTGCGCGCGTCAGAGCGCTTACTGCCCTTTTTTCAAAGGGTTGGTTAAAAATTGACTTCAGAAAAAGTAGGAGATGATAGGCATCATCCACTCGTACGTTTCGGCTTCGAAACGAAAGAGAACTGTATTGTATTATGACACATTTTGCGCTAGAATAGTGTAGGCACCTTATGATATAGGAAGGGTTGCTCACAGTCTTATTTTCACAAGTCCTTTTCCCTTGCAATGAATTGAAATGTATACGAACAGTCAACAGTTGTCAGTTTTTTGAACATGTGCATCATCAACAATGTAGCCTCTCCCTTCCTCTCCCAGAAAGTGTCTAAGGGTACGAGAATAACATGATGTGATTCTGTTGTGGAGTTACTTCACCAACTGATGTTTTCAGACCACATCAGGCTGGGCATTTATGCAGTATTCCCCTTTGACTAAAGATAAAAAATGTTGATTATCACTGGCTATATCACACATAACTCTGTGTTGGTGTCTCAATGACCCACCCAGTAAGATGGATAGAAAACCACAAGTGTGATGCTGTGGCTTGCTTCTTTCTGCTGGCTAGTCTGGAATTCCAGCAGGTTATTTTCATGGAGGGAAATTTCCTCTCAAGACCCCTTGAATTTCCCGGAATTCCCAAGATGTCATGTAACAATTCTGCTGTGCCAAACATTGGCATGCACTCTGCTTATTTCAGCAGACACTGAAAGCGTATGAAGGTATCTTAAACATCTTCAGTTCCTTCCTGTTTTGCAAATCATGAAACCTCACGGTTTCTTACAAGTAGACAAACATGTAAGATTAGTTTTAGTTAACAACATTGACTTTGTGATCATTCATAATGTATCTACTCCCCAAAAATTGTGTGTCATTACCAGTGACCTACTATGGGGGGGGGGGGGGGGTATATGGAAAGCAGGAGGTGTTTTGGCAAGGATGTTCCAGCCTACTTCTGCTTTAAATACAAACAGCACAGTGTTCTCTGTGAGAAACGCTGCAGCAACACCAGAGCAAAATGTCAGTGAATAGTCTGCTCCATCTCACTATTGTAGCCATCATTGCTTCAGTCCACTTTGGAAAAGCAGGTAAATTCTTTTTTTTATTTTGATTATTATTTTGATTATCTTTGGATAATAGATATACATAATATATCTGTGTCTTAAGTATTGGATAATATATTATATTCTGTAATATGTGTGTAATTGTGTAATCTGTGAAATTTCATTTTATTTCTTGGTACTGTGGTGGCAACACAAACTAATGTTTTGGCGTGTCTGGGCCTTGCAGATTCTGAAAAGTACACCTCTTGCTGTATAGCTGTGTCTGATATGGTGGTGAATGAACCAATCATTGGCTTCAAATTGCAGAAACCAAGCAAAGAAAACAGTCACTGTGTCTCTGCAATAATGTAAGAAAACCTGTCTAAAAACATCACTTTGTAACCACTTTGCAACCATTTTGTATGTTATTGAATTAATGTTGTACAAATGACACTGACTTGAATGATTGTTTTTTCAGCCTTATTACAAACAAAAATGAGAGGTTCTGCTGCCCAATTAAGTCTCCCTGGGTGTTAAGTAAAATACAAGAATTTATGTAAGTGAAGCTACTGTTAAAAATAAATAAGTGAATAATAATAAATAATTCAAAATAACAATATAAACCATCTCATTGGCGTCATGATCTTATTATGTTTGTTTTTGCTAATAGGACTATGGTGAGGGCTAGGAGGACACCTACAAGCTCTACTCTACTGGCCCATCTCACATCCCCAAAGCCAACCTCAGCATTCAGAACTGACCAGTCAATCATTGAGGGGTCTGCACAGTGACCATCATGAAGAAATGTATAGGTTATCAAGATAAAAGTCCACATTTAAGAATAAATATTTTTTGTTATTTATTTGTGTAAATACATTCACTTATTTTATTTACAGAAATATAAAAAATATGTATGATTTAAAATAATATAATGGTAATGAATATATGACCATGAATATATGATTTTAGTTAAGACAGACAGACTTGACACCAAGACTTGACTATTAAAAGGCTTGCATGCATGCTAATTTGTAATGAGATTTTTGGGAATAACATAACAGTTTTTTACAAGTGTTATTTATGCATGGCTCTATGGCTCAGCATTAACTATGGCTCTCACAGAAAATAAAACAAAACAGAAATTTGAATGAGTCTAAATGAGTCTTTTTAGAAGAAAGTTCTTTCAGGCAGACTCATTGGATTCATTATCCAATCATTATCCAATTATACTCGATTACTTGCCTTATAATAGACTCAGATACTTGCTTCTGCTGTGTTAGGCATCTGTCTGATCAGTAGTTTTTTAGGACATTCTCTGATCTCAGACTCAGATGTCCGACACAAACGGAAAGGCATCAGGTCACAGGCAAAATGGCATCACTGTAGCCTAAAAGGGCTGACGCCAATTTTCTGAAATCTGATGTATTTTGGTCTAAAGATGATGGAGGTTTTTCTCTGATGGAGTGACTTTTTAGGCTATGGAGATGCCGTTTTGTCTGTGACCTAAGGCCTTTTAGTTTCAGTTGGACATCTGAGTCTCAGATGATTTTTTTTTTTTTTAAGTTTCTCTACATATACTGGACATACAGAGGAATCCTAAACTGTGAAAATTTGTCAACATCCACTGCATCTAGCAATTTTGATCTTGGCCTTATGGCACAGACTAAATCACTTAATTTCTTAGTTGCACACAAACTCACACACATACATACACACACACACACACACACACACACATAGACACACCTGTATTGTATAGCGCCATATTACCCTCAGTTTTTAGTGGATAAAAATAAGATATTAGATTGCTCCAAAATTCTGATGCATATCAAAACAGCCTAAGTCAGGATCTCTGAACATGACACCGTATAGACACATCAGGGCCTAGACTGTTCTTTCCAGCCAAACAGCCAGTAGGGAATCACACCACTCCGTCTGCTTTACCATATTAAACACAATAACATGTAATTTCCTTTGTACACTTGTTGCTTACTATTGGCTGCAATTCTTAGAAATCATGTGTCTTTTTGAATATGTTTCATTTTAGTGTATTTTGTGCATTTCATGAATGTCACTACCATGAACCTTGAAGTTTATTAAAAACAATGCGATTTTGTAAAAGACAGGCTTCTATTAGGACCCTAAATATAGTTTTGAATGCTTAATTACCCCACATATACAGTAATTCAGTGGACCTACTTGTTGGTCAATTATTGAAATTTAACGATATTGTGTCCAAACAAACTTACAGTACTACTTTCAGTATCATACTGCACAAAATAGTTTGGCCACAACTTGATATGACTCACAAAAGTGTTGTACAGTGGAAACAGAAATACAGCCACCATGGCTGTCTTGCCACACAAAAAAAGCATTCATAAATATATTTGGTAACCGTTTTTATTTGGGTACATCCGAGAACAACCCCACTCCCACTCATGTTGCTAAACATACGTAGCTATGTCAGTTTCCACACCATGCACCATCATGGAAGTCACAGTAGAACAGTGAGCTAAATGACTCTCCCCCCTATCTTAACCACATCCACACTATATATAGGCTAGCTATTAGAGAGAAGGACATTAAGAATGGTCACTAGAGCATATCTACTGGTTCAATTTTTTTTTTTTTTGCTCTTGTCAAATAACAACTTGTATTTACCAAAACTTTCCAGTCACTTGGTAGACCACCAACTTCAATTTGATACTTATAACTATTATGCTAATTACCTGTACCTGGGTAAAACATGTTTCCTTTTGCTCAAATAGAGGAAAGTCATTTCTTTATGAGTCAGTAATTTAGTTATGACTAGTCATGACTAAGCCTACTGTAAATCAAGTGTAAAAATACCATTAGTGGCATTTCCTGTTTGCACCTGCAGAGTCTACAGCCAGCAATACTTGCACCTGATGTGCAGCAGATATCACTGAAAAACAGAAGGCATCCGGGTGTATCTAGCAAACAATGTTATTTACACTGAAAAATATGGAAACTTAATCAGTGTCTTGATCAGCATTGCCAAAACACTGTTATGTACTCCCAAATAACTGCAGGGTATTCTAGTCTAAATTTTAGGCCCTAGATTCAATATATTATGCTATACTTTCTGACAAAGTCCATCACCTCTAGAAATCCCGTACACGATCCCAATATATTCGGATGTGCTTCATGCCTACACTCCAATCCTGCGCTCCTTTGTTTAGGTCCAGTTGGCCTTCCCTAACATCAGATTGGGACAGAGCCTTCTATGTTGGTGCCCTCTGTGGAACTAGCTCTGCATTTTCTATCACTTGAATGAACCTACACTATGAACCTGTGTACATAACACACATTTTCAGCAAGTCAAAACCCTTTCCTTCAACTCCAGTCAAACCTTTTACATATTAAAAGGTATTTAAAACAGTTTTATGAATTTTAATCAAGAATCAATCAGCAACCAATTCTGTAGCAACCAACAGAATACAAGCAAATAGATAACTTCTCTAAAACTGTCCTAAATGATGGCTGCTTACAGGGAGGTGGGTGCAAGGTGATAAGAACTTGTAATTACCATCAATTATGAGGGATAGCCCCTGTTAATAAATTCCTGCATGATAAAATTCATAGCAAAAACTTCACACATCCTACAACATACACCCACTCTTTCCATTCGGTCTGACATGCTGTGGTCACACTGATCGCACGGAAAATAGCAAATAATAATTAATATATTAAAATATATATTCAAATAATAATTAATATATTAAAAAGGTCCTTTCCATCACATCTTCATGCCTAGTTCTGTAGGGTACTATTCTCTGATGGAAAGTCATGAAATTGCATACCCTTACTAGCAACCTAAAGACCTACCACTATACTTTGAATACCTGCTCAAACAGTAAATGGCGATTATGTCAACCAATTCATTATTTCAATTCCTTTTAAAGGCATTTAATCACACCACAAAGGCATTTTATCACATCACAAATGGGCAAGGAAAACATTCATATCCACTGACATTTTACTATTCAAATGGGTGGACTATGATGGGATTTGGAGGAAATTGTCAAAATCATGTAAGCCTTAAACAACTCAAGGAGGTTTAAACAACAAATGACAACGAAATTGTTTTGTGAAAATGGTGATGTTTAGTTGCCTTGCAGTATTTTGATCAGAGGCTAGAAGAAAAAAAAACATTTGGTTCTACTTTTGCTTTATGGGGGAAAAACACATTTGCTCCCTCGGCTTAACTAGTTCTGACTTATTATGATTACTAAGGATTGAGTATTGGTTGGAAAATTAATCCAATCCTAGATAGTTTATCAGAAAAAATCACACAATGCTGTCGTAGATGCAGTCCTTTTCACTCCCTCATGCACAAGGCTCCTAACCCCTCAATTCTCTTCAGGGCACCACTGTAGCAGGCAGCCCATAGTAGCAGGCAGCCCTTTATATGTGCTTCGCCTCACTGTACCTTCACCTTTAAATAACATTTTCACATTTGGAATAAATGGATTGATATGGGTATATATGTTGCACTGCTGTTCTCATGGAACTTCCAGAAAGCTGGAATGCTTGGCAGGCCTCTTACCATGCAAATAAACTTTTGGGTCATATTGGCCAAGTTTACATCTACTGAGTCACTTAAAAGACATAACTTAAGTCTCTTAAAAATTATATTTTAATTAAAAGCAAGTTAGTTCAGGAGATTAAGCTTTTTATGTTTGGATTTAATGTTATTCTCAATCTCTCTCAATATTGTGGACTCATAAATATAGAATACATACATTCAGAAAAAACTGAGGTGGTGGGATTAAGAATGCAGGGGTTCCCACCTTTTTGTGGTCAGTGCCAGTTTGTGTGGTTATCACTGATCATCTGTACAGGGGAATTTCTTTCCTTGACCCCACACAAACAGAAAGTCAGTTGGAAGTTCCCTCAGTTTCATTTCAGTGCATTACAGACATGTGGTCATTCTTTGAACAAAATAGATTAAAAATAACCAGTTCTCTAGTCAGTTATGGACAGGAAGGAAGGAAACAAGGTCACATATTGTACACACAGCATCATCAAGGTTTGCATCAGTAACTGTTTCTAATGAACCACTAGTCACTGCCTGATTACAACAATGGAAAAATGTAATATGCTCCATGACAAGGTGTAAAAAGAAAGTGTGAGAATTATAAAAGGATAAACACTTTAATCAGCCATTGTCAGTGAAAAAAAGTCCTAAAAAGTCCTAAAAACTGCCTGTTTAGCTTGTTAAAAAAGGTACACCTCGCATGACCAACCGGTTATGAAACTGATTGTCTCAAGCTTACCAGTGACCTCATGATTCTCAGATGAAGGGTGGAAGGTGAGTGGGCTGAGACAAAGATAGAAATATCTGCGTGAGAGATTTCTGAGAAATATCTCTGTGAGGATTTAGCCACCCACTTCTGCTTTGTGGCTGTTAAATAGCCCTAATTCTTCTACTCCACACAAATCATCTGCCCTCATCTGACCACAGAGCCACAGAGATCAACAATGCAGTCTCCCAAGACATTCATCATGAACCTGGCCATCACGGCTTTCATTGTTTCAGTCTGCTGGCATAGAGCAGGTACAATGATCTATTATCAATCTCTACTGTATGTAGATTATTTATGGGTGGGTATTTTCAAAGAATATATTGAAATTGCTGTTGTGTATGCTGTAGCTGTGTGTTTTAGTCAGTGTGTAGATTCAAATGTGTGATGTTTAAATTTCATGTTCTCTAGATGCTGAAAAGCCTTTGTCCTGCTGTACGGCTGTGTCTAATGTAGAAGTGCCCGACCCAATCACTGGTTTCAGAATACAAAAGGGAAACAAACCCTGCGTCTCTGCAGTGATGTAAGAAAATTCCCCCTTTCAGACATTTGACTTGACTATTTCAAAGTGTAACCAGCCCTATTGTTTACACCCTGCTGTGAAATGGTCTGTGTCTCCCTGCAGTCTTCAGACAGAGAAGGATGAGTTTTGCTGCCCTATTGGTGCTCAATGGGTGAGGAACAAGATTAAAAATCTCATGTAAGTACAAGCAATTGTCTAATGCATTCTTTACCTATACCGAAACTCTTGTAATTCATTCCTTGAAAGAATCAACCATATCAATATCTTAAACAGGAACAGACTGAGGAGTGAGAGAGACACACTCACTACAATAACAACACCACTGTCTCTTCTTACAAGGTCAACATAAAGAACCAGCATGCAATTCCCTGATCATCAGCCTGGCTGATGTCTTTTCTAAAAGTTATGCCATTTCAGTTATGCTATTTTATATTATTAAAATGTATATTGTTCAAGAAACATATATGGTACATGGTAAACTATATAATGGTGAAGTATTTCTGTATTTCTCTAATTTATTGCTAATTTCTCTAATTTGTTGGTAAACAAAACAGATGGGGATATGACCAGAAGATGCAGAAATATACTAATGGTTATTAGACTTTATAATATTGTATTTATGCATTTTGCAGTAAACTATTCATTTTATTTATTTCACATTTGAAATACTGGAGACCTATTATCCTTTCATCTATTAAAGATGAATTTCATTTTAAACGGTTATACAATGTACCATTGTGAAATGCTGAGACAGAAAATCATGTATATCCTTGAGCATAAAATAAAACACAGAAAAAAGTTTTTGTGTGATCATTCATTCTTTCTTCAATGACTGATATTTTGTGTCATTGATAGTGTAGTGACAGTGTTAATAATCTGTCTATAGATATTTTCCCATATAACCCTGTATATTATATTTTATTTACATTCTGTACCTATAGGCCTATACTCAAATCAGTGAAATTCCAACACAAGGCATTTATTGGTCCAATTATGTTGTTTTTGTGCAGTGTTGGGAAAGTTACTTCTTTATATTAATATACGATCCAATACTGACATGCAGCATATCTCCAAAACTTCATTCTTTCATTTACGCAACATTGCTAAGGTTAGAAAATTCCTTTCTTTTGAGGATGCAGAAAAACTAATACATGCATTTGTTACCTCCAGACTTGACTATTGTAATGCTCTGTTCTCTGGAACAAGCTCCCCTCTAACATTCGTTAAGCGGACACTCTCAACACCTTTAAGTCTAGAATCAAAACTTTTCTATTTACTGACCCCTTTAGTTAGGGATGGTGTATGGTAAGCCACACCTCCTCCGGGTATTACTGGAAAGGACTGCCTCTGCTGTAAGCTCCCGTCCAGGGCTTGGTGGCCACTGACCATTTCCTTTGGTGGTGTTGGCTTGTTATACATCATACTTTATGCTGCTATAGTTTAATGCCGCCACAATCCACCCATCTGTTAAGCCGTACAATTTTCACTCTGTCTTTCTCCTTCTCTTTCTTTCCTCTCCACTTATTTCTCTCTCATCACTTAGCCAACATCTGTACATGGTTGCACATGCAATATAACTCACATTCTCTGAAATCTGATGGAGACTGTTCTAACTCATCTCCTCTCTGATTTTCCATGCCATTCCACCCTGCCGTGAGTCACCACTGCCTTCTACTGCCTGACCCTGCAACTCTTGCCTCCTGGGTTCTCCTGGGACCTTCTTCTAACGTGATCTGGCGGCACTCCTGAATGGTCCTCAACCCACTCCACGGTCCATGCCACTGCCTCCCTGCTGAGGGTCACCCCTGCGTTCCACTGCCTGATCCTGCATCTCTGGCTTCCTGGGCGGGCTGCCTTCAGCTTCACAGATGACCCTGACATGATTGATACAGCCTCCAACTGGCCCCTGGCTTGACTGCGCCTAATGACATGGGACTATATCCTGGGATTCTAATGGGACTCCTATATTACTTTATTTATACCAAAATTTTCTTGTAATGTGTATTTAATGGAATAATAGTGGACTACTCACCATCTGAGAGACTGAAAACCTGCCCTAGGCAGTTGGGCTAGCCCCTTGAGCCGTCAGAACTGTCCAAGGTTTCTTCCTTTACCATAACAAGTAAAAACAAAAAACGCTGCTAGGGAGTTTTTCCTTGCCCCTGTTGCTCATTGGGCCTCTTGTGTTGAGCGCTTTGTGACATGCCTTTTGTAAAAATGCGCTATATAAATAAAATTGAATTGAATTGAATTGAATTAGTGCACATGATGGAATACGGTAACACTTGTTTTCTCTCCTGTCATCTCTATTCTCCATCAGAACGGGCAAACTTTTGTTTTGTGCACAGCTCAATAGAGTACAATTATAGGTGTAGGATTTTAGCACAATTTTATTTTTGTCTCAAATCCTAGGCAGCTCCCGTTGATTGGCTTTCCGCAGCCAATTTAATTTTGATGTTATAATCTGGCTTGTCAAGCTATACTCTGTATTAAGAATCTCTTTCTTCCCTGCAACAGCAACATGGCTTTATGCTAGCATAAACTAGCATTTCAAACTCTGGAGCAAGGGCATAGCATTAAACAATACTGCATAGTTCCTCTAGGGAGAAGCAAACCAACAGAGAACACGCAAACAGTGGCCAGCAAGGTGTAAGTGGCAATGCAAGTATTGTTCATTTAAGACTGATAAAACTCAGTATAGCGAAACCGAAAGATAAGAGATAAAGAGTACGGTATGTTATGTGGAATTAACAGTGTGGAAATTTCAACAAGCACATGAGTGTTTTATTTATTTATACTTTAACTCATTGTGCTTAATGCTCATAATTCACCTGACCTGAAACTCAAAGGGAATCTGATACTGTCAACAGAAAGATCTGAGGAATGAGATATTGTACAAGGCAGATAAGAGGGCTGGGCAACCTGGGCCTCCATAACACCTCAGCAGTGCCAGATGTGGGTTGTCTCCATGCAATGCCACACGGATGCAATATTTCATGCAAAAGAAGGCCCAAACATTCTGTAGCAAAAATCCTTTGATAGTTCCTGAGGCTTGGAGGAAAAGCTGTTGCAGTTGGAAACTATAGAGGAATTAGGCTCAGTCCATGAATTTGATATCATTAGGTGCTGGGATGAGATGTGTTGCAGATAAACATGGGTAATTTTGGCACTTACTAAAGACTAAAGACTCATTGCAGACCTGGAAAGATCTGTCAACAGTCATCAGAAGTGGTGTGTGGTAGGGGCAGTGCAATGATAGCGGTAAAAATGTGTCAAGCATCTCATCTTTCCCTGAGTTATACTGGGTACTTACCACATCCGAGCACTGCTGTGACGACACAGTCACACAAAACAGCAATTAGTAATAAAGCGATGGGTTGGGTTTTGTGTACCTACACACTTCAGTCATGTACGTTTGATGCAGCTAGTTGAGGCCTTAGTATATAATGCTTTTCCACTTACTCAAAGCACTTTACAATGTAATTCCACACATTCACCCATTAAGAAATCTACACTAGTGGAAAATGATGCCAAAATACTCTCCAGAAGTTTGGGGATCAGAGTTTTACTCAAGGACATCTTTATCCCCTTAGTTTACAAAACAAAACCTCTACTTCTTGTGCTACCATTGCAAAGACATCTGACCTGACCTGATCATTTGCACTTGGCAGGCTAGTTGACCTTAGTATTCATATAGTGTCGGAATTTCATACCAACACAACAGAAAAGCTGTTTGCATTACAAACAAAATTGGCATTGAAAGATATTCTGAAAAGGTTATATACATATAATTAAAACCCCATACACTAACCTGCATTTAAGTTTCCCTGTGCTCTGCTTAATTCAAATGCTTAATTTGATAGGAAGAATCATCCTTCCAGTTACATGCAGTGGTATTTGGGAAGAACTGTGGACTGTAATGTGTCAAAATTATTAATTTACTTTATCTTATAGTGTATTTTAGTGACTTAAATGATTAAAGTAATGTATGTACTGTATGTATGTTACAGCTTCTATGTAGATCCAGCAACAAATGAGTGGTGTTGCCTATCCTAACAAGACAGACATTAGAATTTCAGCTGTCAGTGGATAATGTTGTGCATAACAAAACAAAACCAACATATAACCAATTAAAGAAACCATGTTTTTGCAGATTCAAATATGAATGAAATTGGAATCCTGAATATTTTGCAAACTATGTAACTATATTAATTACATATATACATATGTAAGTGATTTTGTGTGAATTTTACAATTAATAATTTAATTTGCTTGTTATGAATGAAATTTAATTTGCTCTTTAGGGTGATCCAGCAGGTAGGCCTGCTATATGTCCAAAATTGTGACTTAAAGCTTATTTTCCGTCATCAGTAGGTGATACCTGCATTAACATTAGTGCTACTTTCCATATTAGCTATCGCTTTTATCAGCTGATTGTCAGTTTTTCCAAAATCACACTGACTGGTGGAGCTATATAAAGGTTCTTCCTACTACCTGTCAGTGGTAGAAACCTAGTAGACACATTGATGTTTGAGATGAGAGAACAGCTTGTAATTTTGGCCCTGCTGGTCCTGCTATCTGGATGGGTGACCTGTGCAGTGGGAAACTGTAAGTGTTTCAGATATACTGTATGTTGTCTAGAACTGTATCCTTGCTTTGTAGAAACAGATTGCAGGTCTTATCTTATTTTGCATAGTGAATATGGTGCTTGCATATTCGTGAGACAGTCTTGATACGACCATACAGTTTAATACTCATGAATCATACCTAAACCTTGAATATAGTATTTTTTTTTTTTTTTTTTTTTTTTTGGTGTGGTGTTGGGGAGGAGTTGTTACATCCTGTGAGATCAGTTAAAGCTGCTCACAGCTGGGGTATCACAGACAAGTTATACTAAGCTAAGGCATGTTTTAGTTTGATCTATAGAAATTCAGTGGAACATTAATGCAATGAAGTATACCTTAGTGATTGCCACTGTGGGGGCTCTGCTTGTGACCGTCATGGCACACTGTAAGTCTTGTAAGCGTCTGCATTGATAAATAGATTTAAACTTTGAAATGTTATCGATTTCTATAAACTGAGTAATTAAACATTAGAAACATATTCATTAAGAGATTTATTGCATTCATAAAATCCTAGAACAAATGTCATTAGTGTTCATCACTGTAAACATTCTCATGACATGATGGTAATTAGGTATTATAATAGTATATAAATAGCATGTAGTATATCAAAGTCTGAAATGTCACAAAACATTAAAGCTTCAGTTTGAAAACTTTTTTTTAGAATGCTCAACTGCTCCTGTCAAATAACAAAGTAATGTTTACTCCAAGTAAAGTGAGATGAAGACATTACCATTGCAGAAGCTTTATAAGGCTTTATGACATTAGGTAATGTTGAATACTAATGTCATTGTTTATACATTGTAGATGAGTTATTACATAATGATGGCTGATTGAACCTAGATCAAACAAAAACAATAAAACAATATTTTATTTAATTTTCTATAAGTATTGAGAACAGCCATCAAGTGAGATAATGGGGTGGGGGAAACAAATTCAAAAACATATTAATGGAGTGCAGTTTCCAATTATTTTATTACACTGATTATTTGAAAGAGATAAATAATCACAGCTCATCTGTATGCGGTGCATAACTTCTGCACTCTTCAAATCTTAATGAAATAAAACTAGCAAGTTTTCGGCTGATAGACCTTCTTCAGGTAGAAGATTATTCCCGTACATCAGGGCACCTCGAAGGCCATTTCTTTTTTTATCACCAGTTGTAACTCATCCACAAACACAAACAGAGGTCAGCTTAGCTGCAATGTGTAAATTCCTACAGGTGCACCTGTATGGTTCTGCTACAGTCCCTTTAAAATTCGCCTTTCTTATTTTGGAATGTGTCTTAGCAACACACCTGTGTGTGTGTGTGCATGTGTGCCAAATGTTAGTGGTGTGACTACTGTGTTGTGACTACTGTGCTGCAGATGGCAGGCCAACCAAAGTGACCACTACGTGCTGCACTAAAGTAAACACGATCAAGATCCCCAACATTAAGAGTGCCAGAATCCAGAATGCCCTGCATCCATGTGTGGAGGCTGTTATGTAAGTGACTGTATTGCACTGTTATCAAGAATACATTTAACTAGTCCCATACTGTAAGCACATATAACATACAGTATAGGACACGAAAAGGACGCCTATTCATAAATGTATTACTCATACCGTACTTAAAGGGGAAATAGACCTCACTTTGCTATGCTAAATTCTCTCATTTAGTCAACAACGGAGTAAATTTAATAGAAGCCTTTTGTTAACTACCTCAAAAAAATTTGCTGACTTTTTTATGCTGCTCTCTGATTCTGACTAAAACCCTCACATTTTCACAAATTGTCACTACCTCAAACCAAATGTTTCATGTTTTAACTGCAGTTTTACCACTTCTGATGAAAAACAGTTCTGCGTTGATCCAAAAGCATCCTGGGTGAAAGGTATACTTTATAAAGTTGTGTACATACAAAGTTTGCCTGTGGTGATAATTAAGCGTTGAAATATCTTACTTTGCCTCACATTGCATATAATTTAATCAAGGAAAACATATGGGTCTGTTTTATGGCATGTGCAGATATCCCATCATTACACTGGTATAACTTTTAGCCCTACTACTAGTTCACGCACCTCCAGATATGTAGGCTAACTGCTTATGCTAAGCTTAGCACACACTACTTTCATAAATAACTAGTACTGCGGCGCTATTGTTTGGAAGTATACTGAGCAAATCTAACATTCAGTGATGTCGTCTTCCCAACTTGGACGTCTCAACAACTAAAATGTGTAAGATCTGTTATTAAATGTGTGTCATTTACACAGCTTTGATTGTTTGGGTGTCTGTCTTTGTTTGTTTGTTTATCTCCTGCACAGATATGAATATGACAATATACATGTAGGAACATGAGTGGAGATCAATACATCGCCCAAAAACAAGAAAATGTAAAATGCATGTTATCTTTACTGCATTCACTGGAGTTTCAAAACCTATTAAATTGGTAATACATTTACATGGAGATGAATGAATTACATTACCTTCACTGGATTTTAGAAATGGATGAACATCAATTTATTTGACATGATTGTATTATGAACACACACACACACACACACACACACACACACACACACACACACACACACAGTATACTGTACCTGTTTTGTAACAAAAAATGATTGTTGGGAAATTAAAACAAAATGCAAAGTCCTGTTTCTCATGTATATTAACTCAATTTAGCCTTATATCACCATCAATATCCCAATGCAACCCACCAGCAACAAAATACAGTCGACACACCACTCATCTACTCTTTGATGCAATTTAGGTTACATGCAATAATAAAATGCACCTGGTACAGAACACTAATGGTTCTGTTCTTACATACTGTAGCAGCTTGTGTAGAAAAGCCAGTTTACTGTCCCATTAATAAAACAGAAAAAATGATAAGTTGTTAATTCTCTTGAGCTTTGACTCCTATAATAATATTTTACTGTTGTTGTAGGCTAGTCTGAATATCCTCACTTAATTATGGTGACTTGAAAGTTTCACAATCAAAGTCATCAAGAAAAGAACCCCAGCTCATAGTACTCTACTACATAGTGTGAATATGGGACTAGTATATATATTTTTTACCACAAGATGGCAATGATGTCTCAGAGAGCTGTTGCATAGTGGGGGACCTCGGAAGTGGAACCTAGGCCTACAGTAATCATAGGACCCAACAGTATCATTGTAAGACAGATGAGGAAATGGTCACCATGAAACATAGTCTTTGCTTTTCATTTTCATGTTCTAGCCAAGTCTAATGTGATAAATATTTATCTGTATTAAAGATGAATATCTTCATGATGTCCTTAGGATAGGGGGTTTCAATCATAAAATATCAGGATTATGCTCAGAAAGCGAGTGAAAATATTTAATGTGCAACAAGACCAAGAACAAGGACAAGAACACTTAGTATTTGTTGTGGTTCAGTCAGGTCAAGATCAATGTTTGAGGCTCTCAGGCACCAATGTAATATTCCTACTATTAGCTTGGTCCCATTTTGACCCATTTAGATTATTATTATGGTCGCATGTTTATTTACTTAATTTATAATTGAAAACACCGTAGGAGGACAAAGGACACATGACTACATGAAGCTTTTAGTATCCAAGGTATGTGGGTCAAAAGTCAAGGCTGAGAGATAAAAACAAGATTTTGTCACATAGCTGTCAGACTGATACCCTGGTCAGCTTATACAGTGTGAGGTTCACAGAATAACAACTGATTCATATCAATATTCTGTATACCAAAATCCAGTTATTTCTTTATTAACATATTACAAAACATTAAGCTTAGAAAATAATTCATTTTCAAAAGGTATTTCATAGTTAGAATGACTATGTTCATACATCTCATGAAAATAGATAAAGATCAATAGGCAACTTGTGAACCATATCAAATTAAAACGGTATCACTGTACTAATGCAATAAATGCAGTAATGACATTATAGTGCTTTCGTGTGCCTGCTTTGTAAACATTGAGCTGTGTACCCTGACCACACTTTACAGCTGTGTGAAAGCTTTTTAGTCCCATGATATATCGAGCATCTTACAGCTGAGGTCCCACAGGCGCTGGGCCAGACCATCATCAGAGCCCAGTCTGGAACAAGCTGCCGGAGCACAGTCACTACAGAGAGATTCAGAGTTTGACATTAGCCAATGAGGAGGAAATAGCTTTCTATTTATTTACCTCAAATTGTATAAAACCGGAAAGATTTTACAATGAGACATTATAGTATATGAACATGCCATGCAGTGCTATTTAGACCTCAAATTGTATAAAACCGGAAAGATTTTACAATGACACATTATAGTATATGAACATGCCATGCAGTGCTTGAAGTGGACTATCAAATGAAAGTCCTGTGAAAGTTCTCGTTTACCTAACAGACATATTATAAATTTTGACATAGAAATACACAAGTATACAGTCTATTTTGACATTAACCAGAATTTTTACAAGGGCTCTAGTGTTGCTACAGACTGCAAGATTGCCTGCTTGCCTCCTCACATCAGGTCATTAAAGGTGAGAGATAAATAGGAAACTGGCTTCAAATGAAACTGAGCTACCACAGGTTAATGTGTTGTTTATATGCATTCCTATAACATGATTAAAAGAAGCCAGATATCCAATTTTCAATATACAGTACTTTATCTCCAATCTACAAATTATAAAATATGATGAGAGGCTACCATCTTTCTCTATAAATGACAGTGACTACCTGTAGTATCCGCCAGTCTCCGTTGCCAATTCAGGGGCAACAGCACAGTAGATGGAGGTCTGTGCTCCCTGCACAGAGGACTTCGTGAAGGGGCTGACCATCCACATGACAGCCTGTTGTGCTTTGTTGAGGTGCCTCCAGAGATCTGTCTGGACCACTCCAGGGTGCAGGGAATATGTGGTCACACCAGTGCCTTGAACAGAGGAGGATGCATGATGATGTATACTAATACCCGTACCAATCACTTAAAATCAAGTCAAATAAGACTTGACCTTTTATTTTATGTGATTTCTATACATTCTCTCTTAATTGCCTGACATCAAATGTATTACTATTAAAGTTTAAACTGTTTAGTAAGTCACAGAATGAATATCTCCAAATAACCAACAAATTAACTTTAATAGCAATAAAAAGAGGCAATGCAGACAAAACTCTAACAAAGTAGAATAGAGCTTTATAGTGTATAAAGCCTCTCAGACAACTGCAACTAAATGTCATGTGACGGTCACAATCCACTCGTTTCAGCTGAGGCATGTAGCAACTATTTGTCTGTGGCTCCAATTTCTAACCTGTAAGCTTCTTGGCCAGTAAGCGTGTGAACAGGACGTTGGCCAGCTTGCTTTGGCTATAGGCTGCCCTCTTTTCATAATTCTTCTCACTGTTAATGTCCTCAAGATTGATGGTTCCCCATGTATGGGCCATAGAGGAGACATTGATAATCCTAGCAGGGGCAGACTTTTTTATCAGGTCCAGGAGCAGAAAGGTCAAAAGGAAATGTCCTGCAAGACACAGTCCACAGAAAAGGGATGCAGATTTGAGATACATAGCTCTGACTGTAACTAAGATTTATTGAATATATTGGTAAATACTGCCATTGCTTTGCCATACTTTTAGCAACTGTGATTGCTATCAAATAAACATCCAACCTAACCAATGTTTGCTATTACAGAACAGTTTTCAAACAAAAATGAATGTATTTCAATTGACAAAATAGTACATGCATTTACTATTGCCTTACCCATGTGATTAACGCCAATCTGCATCTCAAAGCCATCTGCTGTTTTCCCATATGGACATACCATCACTCCAGCATTGTTGATCAGAATATTCAACTGCTTTTCCTCTGAAAGTTAAAACACACCTTCTGCAATTGCCTGCATGGATACTAAGATCACCCATTCTTCTTTCTCCATTAGCCTACCTCTATTGATCAATTCAGCAAACTCCCGAATGGATTTTGTATCTGACAAGTCTAGTTTTCTTGTGACCACATTTTGGTTTCCCGAAGCTTCAGTAACCTCTTTCAGTGCGGTGCTGGCTTTTTCCATATCTCGACACGCCATGATGATCCTTGCACCTGGGAAAATAAAACATTATGTGCAAAGCATGCAGAAGGGAAAACATCTTTTGATACTGTTCCTAGATTGTTGCCGAAAAATTTCACATGCATATTACCAAACAAAGGTGTGGAATAGGTGATTGCATCAGAAATAAATTTGATAGGCTAATCATTCACTCAGAGATCTGATTTCTGGGCAACTCCCAAACTTAGCAAAGGCTAATGTATGACAGTGATTTAGCCTAGGCTACTCACACGTGTGATACATACTGGACATACTGGACAGGTTTCGATTGTTTGAACCCTACAACAGCTGAACCAAAGCATACTTTTAAAAATGAAAGCACAGGTTAACTTACCCCTTTTAGCCAAATCAATAGCAGTTTCTTTCCCTATTCCGGTATTGGCTCCAGTGATGACAACTGTTTTATCATCAAGTCTAACATCAGACGACCATGCACGGCGAAACATATTTCTATAAAACACAATCATGCACACATTCATAGGCAGCAGTAGCATGTGACTAAATGCCATGCATTAGGCCTGCCTACATCATTTGGCCATTAAGACATATCATTAATACATTCTCTGTGTGAAGTGTGTCTGTAAAATGTCAACCTTTAAATTACTCTACTTAGGCTAGTTCTTAAGGCCAGACACACACAAAAAGCAGTGAAGCGAGGCGAGATCATTGTAACAACTAAAATAAGGACTGGTTGGTCGCAAATACATCTTACCTTATCCCGTGCATCCTAGAAATGTAGGCTAGATGAGTTTCTTGATTCTGAAAACGGACGAAAGTGTGAATGGATAATCTAGGCTACTCAGTGCCGCTCCCACCAACAAACATTCTTTACAAATACATGTATGGTGAAACAAGGCGGTTTGTCTGTCAACAGGTTTAACTAAATTGAGAGTAATGTTACGGAAGTAAACAGATGCTACGTGCTACGTCTGATTAGGATTGGACACATTGTTTCTGACGTTACATCCGACACACCCGGCACAGACTGGCTACACCAGAATAATATGGGCAGGTGTCATGTCCTCTTTCATTTTATGTTTCATAGGCCTATGTATATACTGGTATCGACATTGTTTAAATTGAAAGGTTTCAAAGATCTACTGTCGATACTATAATGCAAAAACTCTGTTTTAATAAAGCTTTTTTTATTTATATTTTAAATATAAATGTAACAGCTAAACACACTAATAAAATTGTTTATCATTCTGAGAAAAAAACTATGGTAGCAAAGAAAACAGGTAGGAAGCACTAAACCTGACCAGAAACTCCAGAACAAAACTTGCCACCATGATCGCATTCACGACAATAGGCTAAAAAAAGCCAGGCAGTTTGGGGTAGCATATTGCATACATATCCATATATTTAAACAAATATTGGTTTTATTTGCAAATTTACTTACACGTATAGGCAACATATTGTTTTTTTGTCTTTATCTTGCTTTTGAAAAAGGCCATTTCCGAGAGGGAATATCTAGTGTCACAAGATACCAGCACAGTCCATGAACAAGGAAGTAAAATGACTACCTTTGAGCATGTGACCTCTTTTTCTGCAGTTGAAGTGTATAGTTTTGTGGTTCCCATTGCTGTTGAAAGAATATATAATCAAATGCATGCTTCAGTTTGCAAATAAAACTGAATAGGTAGGCAGAATCCCTGCTAATGCAGGTTCTACACAAAGATTACAGAGGCTTCTGCTCTTTGCTCAAGAAGCAACCATCAGATGTGCCACCAGATGGCAGCATAGGATAAGGATGTGTACATTTAGTGATCAATTTGACCTAAAAAAATGACGTTTACTTTCCTTTGTCTGAAACTTGCCAGATTAAATGTATGTTGCTTAACAGGCTAACAAGGATACATCAAAATGTGCAAAATGTGTGAGAGTGATGGTGACAGCATTTCTCAAATAGACTTTAGTTCAGCTGAGGTCATTTATGGCCTTGCATGATTGTTGCTGTGTTTTTATAATCTGCCCTGCAGGTAGTAATCCTCATATTGCCCCCTGCAGTAACTATGGAGCTCTCACACACACATACACACACAAACACAATCTCTCTCTCTCTCTCACACTCACACACACATACACACACACACACACACACTCACACTCACACAAACACACACTCAAACACACACACAAACACACACACACACACACACACACACACACACACACACACACACACACACATACAAATGTGTGTAGCCTATCTGGATCTGGCTTGTGTTACCATATGGAGTGAGCCCTCACATGGCAGCTGTCTGAAAGTCATGCAGAGGAATATTTCAGTAACAAAAGAAATGTTGAACTTAAAACAAACAAAAATATATACTAAACTTACAGTAAAACAACAACAAATAATAATAATAATAATAATAATAATAATAATAATAATAATAATAATTTTAAAAATAATTGTTAAATGACTCCACTATTTCTAATATTCTAGTCGCTTTGTGTTAATTTCCAACAGGGGGCAGTGTCCTGTTTTACATGTGTGTGCAGTGTGCACAGTGTATCACCATTATTATATATTTGTTTGGTTGTTTGTGTTAAATATTTCTTTATTTCTTTATTTAGTATTTACTTTATAAAACAATAACATATTGGTTTTACCTTTCAATGTAAAACACAGGAGAAGTGGGGCAGGATGTGGCTGTCAGATTGCATCTGATCGTGTGTAGTTAGCATTTCCTTTACGTCTAACAAAGAATGAACACGAGAAAACTATACACTATAATTAGACTGTTTGTGATTATTACTCCTGTGAATTTCCTATAGGACAAGAATGCTAATTAAATCTCAGACTCTTAGCTTCCTGAATATATTTCCCTTTCCCCCTATTATGGGGGGAGAGAGGCTGTGATGGGTGCAATGGTCATTTAATGGTCCATTACATAAGATAATGAAGGTTATAAATACTATAATACCATGTTACGAATAACTTTTTGGGTCGCAAAGTCATGGTTGACCAGTTGTGATATTTTGTTCACAATATGTTGATTTTGAAGAGCCACAACAGTTTACTTTTTACATACTGGCGCCTGATTGTATTCCAGGGAAGCAGAACAATGGCACCAGGATGAACCGTTCTGGCCCTCTAAATAAATAAACAAAAGGACCTGATGCGCGGGACATGTGTAAGGTCAAGTAAGTGTGTATGTCTGTGTGTGTGTGTGTGTGTGTGTGTGTGTGTGTGTGTGTGTGTGTGTGTGTGTGAGAGAGAGAGAGAGAGAGAGAGAGAGAGAGGGAGAGGGAGAGAGAGAATCCAACTGCCAGTGGGAATGTTAGCCTCTGATTACCCGCTTCCTGCAAAAGTAACTACCTTCACTAACTACCATAAAGACACTTAACCCTTAGTTGGACTATGGAAGCCCTGAAGTAATTGCTAGCAGACAAAGGTATAAAAGCGTCTCCTAAGTGCCTACATGTTGATGATGATGTTTTATATATGGGATGTTACTTAGATAAAGGTAGATGACAATGTTCACACACACACAAACACACATGCACACATA
>JAGFZM010000829.1:209361-264357 GCA_017657215.1 Limnothrissa miodon | reverse complement strand
TATTTCGCTACAATACATGTTTTGGAACATCATTGAGCACCACTAACCACTTGGTGAGTAGCACTTTTTTAAAACCAGTGTTTTAAGGATAGAAACAACACAAGCCCATTGCTAACCATTTTGAAGGCAGGCAGAGGTGATTCTGTCAACCACTTTATTGTATTTTAGACAACCCGTGAAAGGGGCTCAATGTGTTAAAACTGTGTAAAAACGAACTATCCCTTTAAGTTTAGCATTCCTAAACCGATAAACCTGACTATATCCAGTCGCATCTACATTAATCCATTTACAAAAGAAACTATAACAGTTTTGTTGTGGAAGCCCTGTTCAGCCAAATGAATTAACCAGTTTTGCGTTCCTAGATAGATTTGGGAAAACCAGCTCCCACAAATTCATTTGAAAACCATTTTGTTCCAGCTTTGTCTGGACAACTGGGAATGGAAACGTTGATGGAGAAGCTCAAGGTTGCCTGATTCACTGAGCTTATATCACTTGAAAAAAAAAATATTATGTGTGGCCTGTGTTTCCATGTCCAAAGAGTCTAGAGTGCTTGATGGATCAGACTGGGTCCTGCTGTGGTAGTAATAAAAACCTATACATTCAATACAATACAAGAGAGTCGATACTTTCATATTGTATTCATTTTATGGAGGTCTTTTTTTTATTAGCTATGTGGGGTTTGAAATGGTAAATAATGCTGATCAGACAATACAGCACTCTTGCTCAGCTAAGCTTTCAGCAGCTTCAATTATTTGCTTGCGCTGAATTATATAGGCTACATGTGTCCTTGTTCACCTGGCATCTGTTACATATTGGCCATATGGCCATGGAGTATCACAATAGAATTTGATATAATCACTTTGAAGCTCATTGAACATTGCTATATAAACATGCCAGATAAACACAACTAGTACAGCCAAATAATGGCTTAAATGTGGTTAGACTTTCCATATCACAAGCAGGAATGCTGCCTAGTTGTTTGCTTTTTTCCTAAGATCATAGTCTTTCATATCCTTACTGGACATTTTTTCCAGATTTCTGTATAAAGACCAGACTCACTGAAATCTTGGATTGTACAGGAAATCCTGTTGGAGGTAAAAGGAAATGAAATTATCCCATATGATTAGGCTGTAGTATGGCATCCTGTTCACACCTTAAGATCACAAGTAATACGATCAAAGCAGATCATAAAGAGATACACAATGACCATTGAGTAGTTGGGTAATTACGTAACATGGGATAAAAAGGCCTCAACCATTTTATTTCAAGATGTTGACAACCTATCAATCTGCAACTTATGCAAAAGGGGATTTACACAGATTACCTGATCTCATCATGTAAAACTTTGGCCTTATGTTTACATCTTGTATAGAAGCTCAGTATGTCTCTCACTAAAATTAAATTTGCCTACCATGCTCTATAGAGTCAGCTGGGAAGTAAATCTGAGAAATGCTAAAAAAAAAAAAAAAAAAAGGTCACTCAGTTTTCTGTAAATTACATGGATCCTCGATAATCCTCGTCATCAAGGCGCTACTCCATCTACTGTACGGCCGCTGTGGCTGCAAGAGTCGTTAATGAGCGGCATATGTGCTAAGGCTGTGGATTTAGCTAAGGTGCTTAAAGCGATGTGTTCTATATTAGGATAATGAGATCTTCCTCCAGTAGGACAGACCTTGAGATAACACTTTGACCCACAACTGCATAGATGTGTTTTACCCAACACTGGACAACAGCCTACCTTTTGTTGTCTCAATAAAGGCTGGTAATGAGGCGGGCTGCAATGGATTTATTTCCTCATTGACTCAAATCATGGCATTAGTAAACTCGGCTGAAATCACAGGCCGTGGCGATTAACACAATTAAGGTCATTTTCCAATGTTTGATAAATGAAGTACTTTGTTCTCTGTTAAGCCTCTTTTAAAAGGTGCTAGCAGGCTGGCTTGTTTCTGAGAAGTCTGCTTTATATAATCCATGGTGTTCTGCCCATGCCTTGTGTTTGACCCCTCAAAAATGATCATAACGACATTTCAGTCATTCAGGAAATGCCTTTCGACTACTTGCCAGTGCTAATACCCCTGTAGACTCTGACCTCTGAAACCTTTTTTCAAGATACTTCACACTCTTCAGTAGAAAATCATAAGTTCTTTGAAATAATTATGTGAAATTCATAGGATGTCAAACAAAGTCATTTCACCTGCTTAGTTTCACCTGTTTAGCAATCACTAATTCTTCTTGCAACTGTGAACAGGACAGTGAACAGTGAACAGTGCATTACAGTAGCCTAATCCAATACAAGCAATTCAAACACAGCCAAGGTTTTGGTCAATGAAAACCAATTCTGCATACATGTATGTGTGTGCACACACACAAAGACACACAGACACTTTACTGACAGGATTTTTATTTTTGTAGAAATACTGTAATTTAATGGATTTCTCATTTCAGTTTTAGGTATGGGAACTACAGCAATGGTGCCTATATTATTTTAACATTTTCTGCTTTACGTTCAGAGCAATATTATGTAAGTTAAATATGCATAAATGTATAATGATAAAAGTGTTTATGATGTTAGAAAAAAGCTTGAGAAAAAGACAGAGTTTTGAAATATATGTGTAAGGTGAACAAATTGTAATATACATTTCCTGCTGTTTAGTCATTAGTTTTACATAGATTCAACTACATGAATGTCATGTACCATAACATTTAGTGTAGACTTATAACAAATACCCTGGCCAGGACTACATCATCAGAAATTATGAAACAGCATAATTTTACAGGCTGCAAGTGGTTGAGAGCCAGCACTTAGAATATTGCAAAGTCGCTCTTCAAGGGAGCAGTGTGGAGGAGATATTTTTCCTGGTCAGCTCTCCACGGGAGGTATTTTTCCTCATGAGGGGTTAAGGGGTTGTGTAAGATCCCCTGAGTCCCCCCTCTCCAGCCCCCACCCCCACCTTTGGAGAGGATGTGATGGCAATCAGACAGCCTATTAGAACAGCATGTTATGACTTCAGATGAGACGGAGGTATTTGTGTTTGCTTTGCCAACAGAGAGATATGCCATCACATTTTTGTAGTGTGTGTGTGTGTGTGCGTGTGTGTGCGTGCACAAATCCACATGCGGGTAAATCAGATATCTGGAGCCTGTTGCAGTGACATGCATGCATTCAAATACTGTAAGTGCTAGGTCACTGTGAGGTCAGTGAGTCTTTGACATTTCTGCTGACATTAGTCTTCAAAGTCTCTGGACATCACCATTAATTCAAACATTTTTAACTATTAACTATAATTATAAGATGTGGAAAAAATGACGGTCATTGTCATAAAAGTCCCTTCCTCATAGTGTACTTGTAGCTTCACAGGTCCTGTATTCATCACTACCATTGCACTAGCGCTGGTCTGTGCCTTGTCAGTACGCACACTGCTTATGAAACAGTCAGAGGATATTGTGCTGAGCTTTCTGATGTAACATGGACTCAAGCAGAAAGAGTCCGAGCTCTATCCATCTGGTTAAACAGCTGCTGGAATGACCATTGGTGAAACAGACCTTTTGCCTCAACCTCTCGCTCTCGTTTTCTTTCTCATAAGAATTCTCTTTCTGGTGCTCGCTCCATGTTTTCCTTTTGATTCTCCCGTTTGCTTTTGTGTTTGGACTGTGTGGCTTCAAACATCCCACCTCTATTTATTGTTGCAAGCAAGCTGCTGGGTAAATTTCCTGTGGCTCCATCTTCTGTAAGTCTCATACACAATCACTCAACAGCCATGAGGGCTTGTGTCACAATACCATTCTGCTCTGCCATTCTTTGCTATTATTATTATTATTATTATTATTATTATTATATATTAAATATTAATATATTCAGTATGTATATTTCTCAAAGCATTCTTTACACTTTTGGCATCGACAATGTACAATGCACAGTGAATTCACAGAAATACCTTGATGATTGTTTTACTGATAAAACATTACAGCAGAACTGCATGTTGTCCCTATGCCAGCAGATGCATCTTAAACCCCACCTCCAGAGCCCCCATAAGTCCCTCTTCTTGAAATGTGTTATCGGGGATCTGGTGTACTGTGACAGTAGTTGTGGGGTCATCTGAAGATTACAGATTAGTCCCCACCCCACAGTCAGTTGCTGTAAGACATTGGGTAGAGGGTTTGAACGGGACAAAAGGACCCAAGAGTTTCTATTGTAAACACAAATTATCATATACAAGAAAGATCTAGCGATCTGGTAATAAGTCAATAGATATTATTTACTCTCTTAGTCTGTTAACCATGTCAGCTTATTTGACTGTCTGTGTTCGTGCAATGACAAGCAAAAAACAAGTTTGAGCAAAAGCTTCCCATAATTTCATCTCTCTCACAAAGACTTTAACAATCACATGCATTCAGACAGTTCCCATGAGGTCTGAATAAGTTGTTTGTCCAACTTGATTTCCCAAATGCAGTGTTCTTAATGAGACCCTATTTACAAGGAATAAATATCGCTTTCCATAGAGATGGAGAGGGAACAGAAAGACCTGTAAAAGTATCTTTGTGGAAGGCCTGGGAATCTCTGTTTGCTGTGTGTCCCTCTGGCTTTAGGTCTGAGACTATTTATGGCTGATGAGTGTGTATCACTGTCACAGTGTTTTTAGTCATCACAGTGGGTCGCAACATTGTCCTGCCGTTGTGGCCATTGTGAAGCCACTAGAACGATGGAGGAAGTGTGGAGGTGGGGGATGTGTGTGCATCTGTTTTATCAAACATGGCGTTAATGTTTGATGTGGGGTAAATACAGTCAGTAAGCAACTTTTATGTGTGCTTTCAGATAGGCATATGGTATAACATATCAAGTGTGTACTGTATAAGTCACATTGCTGTGTGTGTGAGAGACTGTGTCAGATACAGACATTCAGCTATCGTGATAAATTGGGCTATGCATCATAATATACACACCAATACTCAAGGACTTCAGTGAAAAATGTATCATTTTGCCAACTTTTTTATGGACAGTCATAAAGCTGATATGCTTACAGTATATTTATGTATGAGGAAGTCATCTGGGTATCTCTGACATGCCGTGCCTTAATCTTCTGAGTACACATAACTTGTGAGAACTAAAGACTTCCCTCAAAGAGATGAAAAACTAGATCTCTATTCCTCTCATTTATCATCTTTTTTCCCAAACACACACAGCGGTGAAAGCAATTCCATACCCACCTCTCAATGAACCACTCAACTCAAACTCTCAGCTCCCTTCCTGTAAATCTTTCTTCATCTGATTATACAATTATCATATACACTAAGTAAACTTTGAAATAGTCCAAATTCCCATAAAATCGTCTACAGTCATTGGCATGTAACCTCTCACATGAACGCTATCCATGAGGCACTATAAGGAAGAGATCACATGCATATTTCAGATGTGGTGAGCACACATATACACCTGAGACATAATTCATTTCTCTGGTGGACATTCTGTTGTAAACAGTCCTGCATTTCAGTCCTGTATCTCACAACTGATTCACATTTAAAAATGGCTGGCTCTGCTCCTGCATAAAACAGGAACAAATGCCTATTTCCCACAGCTTCACTAATTATTGCTAGTAGAAGTATAGGATAAATGTTTTCACTACTGTTCAGATTTTTATGCCACCCTATAAATCCACATATAAACATATAAACACAAGACCCACATATATACACATACAATGCACACATGTACTATGTAATTTTTCTTTAAGGACCATAGGTTGCTCAGGAATAAAATTTCAGGAATATAGGTGACATGATCCAGATATGAGACAATAATAGCAGTTGTATTTAATAGTAATAATAGTAGTTAAACATTTCTCTCAAGCATTAATGGTCTTGGCTTCTAGAAGGTTAATATCAAAAAGCTGTTTCCTCCGGGTCTCAGTATAAGCAGCACCTGTATTTAACATCAGGAAGCTGAGCAGTATGGTGGTTTAGGCTAAATGCTGATTCACCTACTTGCTGAAATGTAAGAGCACTGGAGTGAGGAAGGAAGGAAGACACACAGTGGTGAGGGGAGGTAGGGCTGAAAGAAGGTTTTGCATTCACCCTTCACTATGTCTTGTCACATGAGAATTGTCTCTTGCCAGTTCATTCCATTCACAAATTATGCACTCACAGACTCATGGGGCGTAATGACTCTCAGGTCTTTTACTCTGAGCCCATGGAAGTGAAAACACTCCACCCGTGAGAGATGCACACCCCTGTAAAGTGTTTGTATCTTACTGAGGATGAATTTGTCCTGAGGGATAATACAAATGTTACATAAACACTGTCATTGATCCACTGCCACATATATCAGCTGTTTTCAGCGGAGGCAAGTGTCCCTTCCAGGACAATTTCAAAGTGCCTTCCATTTCATGAGTGGTCCAGGCTTTTTTTTGTTTCAGATTAATCCTTTATCTTCTTAAGCCAAACCAACCATGGGGATGCACTGGGATGAAGATTTAAGTGATTTTTCACTTAGACACATTGTTGTTCTTTGAAACAGCATTGGAATTACATAATGACAGACCAGTGTTTTTCCAGGTATGACTATAAATTGGTTGGAGTGTGTGTGTGTGTGTGTGTGTGTGTGTGTGTGTGTGTGTGTGTGTCCATGTGTTGTTACAGTGATACAGTCTAATGTTTATAGTTGACTGAGGCACCATCTTTCTGATCGCTCTGTAAGTAGATGATAAAACCCACATCAGCACACACCCCAAAACCACAAGTCTTGCAGGCGGGAGAAAGGTCTTTGTTTCCCCATCACCTTGATTATGCTGTCTATAGTTAACTACAGTATTAATTACCGAGCGCCTTTTAGATATGTTTATGGGTTAACGGTATCTTCCCACTCCTTGTTTTATGGTCCTAAGAGAGTGGATTATTAGTGTTATCTTGGCACATACTTGGCTCGACAAATCAGGTTAAAGTCTTTTTCCTTTGGTGATATACAGTCCATGGTTGCATCCTGAAATGAAGAGGTCCAACAGGAAATAAATGATCAAAAGAAGCTATGCTGATAGATGCAGCATTAAAATAACTACCCCCTTTTAAGACTTTCTTACAATTAGTTAAAATATCAGTCATTATTTACACTGAAATAATACAGGGCTTGATTCTGGGTTGCTATGTAAGTCACATCCTCTAAACCCAAGCTGATTTGAAGGATTTGAACGATCATGATTCACCGCCTGCATTTGAACAAAAGATGCATTCAAAGACCTGCCTCACTTCTCCTCCCAGTTTGTTAGTAACCCACACAGTGTATCCCAGGACTGTGTCTGGAGCTGGAGACTAAAGGCCAGCACGTACAAGGCCAACTACCAGCCACCGCCAACAGGTGGTAACATGAGAGGAATAACCCTGTGATGGCCCGTGGGTAACTCTAGCTGCTGGAGGGTGAGGCTAGCTGTGCAGGCTGTCAAACTGAGGTTTAAGGGGCCGCAGAGAGAGAATGTCTTTGAAACCGGCCAGCTTCTGCATGGAAGATCCAGAGGAATGGACAAAATAACTTAATGAGGATGGCAGAAGCATACAGGAAACAATATAGTGCAGGGGTCTTCAACCGGGGGTCCGCGACCCCTAGGGGGTCCGCGGAGGTACTGCAGGGGGTCCCCAAAAATATTTCGTCTGAAGCATTTTTTTTCTCTTCCAAAAAATAAAATTTGTCATAGTTAACATAATGTTCAAAAGAAAATTGCTTCATATTCATTTTTAAATAACACATTGTAGGCTACCCATGAATCATGCATGTGATCATGTGATCCCTGCGTAACATTTTGCTAACCTATGCCAAAACACATTAGCATGCATAAATGTACAAATACAGGTCACCACTTCAGCCTGAGCCTGATGTGACATTGCCTCGCAAATTCCATCAGTCCTAGAATAGAGAAGCTCTCTTCCACTCACCAGGTTCAGTGCTCTCACTGGACCTGGTAGCTGATGAGTTATCTTTAATTCTTCGTCCCACTCTAATAAAAAATGTGACCCTTTAAAGAACAGTTCCCCCCGTGCGTTTTAGTTAAATAGCTTCGTATTCAGCAAACTCGTTCTTTTCATTACGGGAGATAAATTACGTTTGATTCGTCTGTTCATTGTCGGGACTGATGGACCCTGAACTTTGCAGGGTATTTGTTCAGTGTGATGTTTTGCTTTGTTTTTTATGAGAGACTGCGGTCTTTGCGCTTCAAGGCATTCTGCGCGAATTCATTCATCCAACGTTCCATCACAATAAAACGATAACGACAATCTCATGTGTTTCCTTCTGAAAGACGAAGTTATATTTACACACGAGGAAGAGTCTTTCTGTCTGTATCAGTTTGAGCTAATGAAGCTTTGCCTGAATTTAGCTGAATATATCCAGCTAGTTAACCATTATATAATTCATTCTGTTATAGGGCGAATTTATGCGACTAAAGAAAGTTGTTACCCCCCTGTTAATAATAACGCCTGTTTAGAATGTGTGCGTTGGTGTGTGTGCGTGCGTGCATGTAGGCACTCATGACTGACGGTCCAAATGACGGCAGGATTTGAGGTGGGCCAGGTGTATGGAGTAAGATAGCTGTCAAAATGTTTTTCTCAACAAGTAATGCCTGTGAATGGGGCAATGACGTATTTTGACAGTTGAGTAACGAGTGCAAAGTTGTAGGCTATCCATAATATTGAGAGGCGTATTGAAATTTTGATTTTGTACATGTAATTTTTGAATTCGTATATTTTATGCATGACTGAACTCATTTGAGAACTCACAAATGTTTATTTTATGCACAACTAAATACGCAAGTGTATCAATATACACAAATATTTTGACAGTAATCTTACTCCATAGGTGTGGGGGTCCGTGCTCAGTCTCTCTCACAGCCAAGGGGTCCTTGAGCTGAAAAAGGTTGAAGACCCCTGATATAGTGTACAATCGAGAGAAACAAGATTGACAACATTGTCGTTTTGCTAATTAAACAGTAACTTGTACAGATTGTTGTTCCTATTCTTTGTTTACTAATTAATTATCTTTGTTTACTTACAAGTCAATTTACAACTCACCAGGGAAGAAAATGGCCTGGACATACTCAATGATGCTATCACCATCAATCTGTTTCTACCCAGATACAGACACAATGGGCCTATTTCAAGGCAGCCATTTTTCCAAGAAGTCGCAGGGTAAGCCTTAAAAAGTGGTTGCTGAGTAAGAGAGAAAGCACAGTTTGTTGTTTTCCTTTGGAGTTAAGTGTGCCTCCGTTTCTATTCTTAAAGGCCTTTGTTAAAGTGATCACCATGCTCAAGGCTTATCTATGTGGGTGACAGCAGAACAGACAGCCGAATGTTGGTGACCTAGTTTGAGACCAGGGGACCTCTCCAGAAGGAAGTCTAACTTTTTGGCACACCCTAGCGCTATCATGGTCTCCACTCCTTGTCTTATCGCAGGCTACTGAAAACAAGGAGCTTTTCGCCCACAGATAGTGAGAGAGACATACTGTACACAGGCAACTGTCAGACAGCAGGCAGCCTATAGTAGAGCAGACAACAGAGCAGAAAAAAATATTACTTGGAACATCTCAAAATTGTTTGTATTAATTTGTTTCTCTAATTGTTTTATCCACTTGTTGGTAATGTACTTGGTCCAATAGTGCTGGAAAATAACAGAGAAAAGAGATGGGCAAGCATTAAAGAAGGAAATTATTTTAGATGTTTATGCATTATTATTATAAAAAAATTTGTAGTTACTATAATATTTAGTGTATGGGGGCGGGGGCATGCATTGATCCTGGATTATTCTAACGTTGAGGACAAGGCATTCGAGATTCGAGATGGCCTGGTCAATTTACCTCTTGTTGGCTTAATTGAAAGTTAATGCTACTAAATCTTCATGAAGGATAAATTTTTATTGGTTCAGCAGATTATGACGAGTTTGTAATATCTCTATACGTTGTCAGTATTAGATCAAAGTTTGATCCACAATTTATGGCTGGCTAACATTAGCATAGTAGTATATAGCGTTAGCATGTTTAAATTTATGTTTATTTTATTTTCATCTAGGATGTCAAATAACTACATGTAGTGATCATCCGATCTGTGAAAATTTCAGATCAGTCCTAGCGATCAAGAGTTGTAAAACGAAATTTTCCATGAACTCTTCTGATTATATTCATAGAACTGGTCTATCCATGAAGATCTCAGTTCTCATAACTGATCTAACAAGTTTGTCTACCAGTTTACTGTTCCTTAGTAACATCATGTCCGTCATGTGGGAGCCCTCATGATAGAAAATAACTCTTGCTTGCTGATGCATTCTCCACATGTTCATCCTTCCCAGGAGCTATGTGCAGCTGTTTTAATAAGGCTTATACCGTAGCCGCACAGAATCTCTCCACATCCTGTTGTGAATGGCTTAAGTTTCTAATGCATCACTGTGTCACTGATGTTACATCCAGTTCTTCACACAATTTAAAAAGTTCTTCCACTTTCTGTAGTACCACAACCTCTACCACTGACATTGTCATCCACATAGGTACAGGTCTCAAACTGTACAGGTGTCCATCATCAAAATGAATCATGCTGCTCCAATCATACCGATCAGCTTACATTGGGCTCTTTACCTTTGGAGTGATTAGACTATCCCTGCAGCAGAATTTTGACTCTTGTTTTTCACCCTGAATTTGCCCTAAGATTTCCACTAAGCCCCATGTAGAGGTTAATTGAGCGTTAGTAAACAAAGTCATTTGGTCCCTGGAGTAATTTTGCTGTCATGAACCTAATATCCTTTTGGTCTTATTTGTGTCTACCGGTCAAGACAAATATTTGCATTCACTGAGCAAACTGGTAGACACAGAGTATGTTTTTTTAAAGGATTCCACTTATCTGGAGAAGTCTCTAGAAGATTAATTTGTAATAGCAAAGCAGCTGATGTTTGAAGTATGGATCCTGTTTCAGCAGACATGCACTGCTCTGGCATTGGTTCATTTCCTTCGGTTCACACGGACTTGAGAAAAAAAAATAGTCCCACACAGAAGTGTCTTTGTAATGTGGTAGGCCTGTTCACAACCAAGATGTTCTGTGTATCAATGGCTTCCTCTTTTTCTTCATTATGTGAGTGTGGGACATACCGAGAACAAAGATTGATTAAAGAGAGAACATAGATCTATTACAATTATTAGTAGCTAATGAGCTCAACAACTGGCAGTTAATCTGTCGGTTGAAATGTGTGGCACATAGTTTTTCTCGTATAAGTCTGTTCATAAGTACACCAGCCACAGGTGGCAAAGGCAAGTGAATCTGAACTCTCCAGATCCAGCAGGGGAGTAAAGTGATGTGAGTGAGTTGATGTAACTGTTGTTCACAAATGCATTAAAAGCTACTATAACATTGTTTTATAATAATGTCATCATTGTGTTATTGGATTAGATCATTTGTCCTGATGGAAGATTAATCAGTGTTCTAATTTCCCTATGCAAGCTTCTGATCCAAGTAATCTAAAAATGCCTCACAAATACCTCAAGGACTATGTGGAGGACTGGGATTGGGACCTTAGAGTGAATATATTTAAACAAGACATTCAGGATGTCATATTTTTATTTCCTTTGCTTGCAATCAATATAAATATATCAAAATATTTCTCTATTTTGTTTTTGGCAAGCCATTCACTTACAGTCCCTTCAATCCTTAAACAGATTGTGTTGTTAATGGTGAATTTACAGTTACTTCCTGAGTAATTCTGACCTAAATTGAAGGAACATGTTTTCTTGAAGTTACCAGTAGTCACAAACCTCACATTAACAAACTCAATTCAGCTAAGTCATTCACCTCACACCCCTTCCCCATCACGTCAGGTGTTCCTCATGGCTCTGTCCTTGGTCATTTACTAATCTATTTTCTCCCCTTTGGTTCCATCTTCAGAAAACACAGAAAACACTTGCCCGCTCCCTCCACTCCTCCTCCTCCCTGCTCCTCACTGTCCCTCCTGCCCGCCTCGTAACTATAGGGAGCAGAGCCTTAAAGAAGGGCTAAGCAACATTCTGTTTTTTTCTCTCATGAGCTCCCTCTAAAGACCGCTGTATTGCATTGCAATGCACTGCATTGTATTGGAGGCGGTTCGCACTGCTGAACATTGCAAGTGCTGTATCTACCGCTATAGGCCACAGTGGCGCATTGTACACCGTTCGTTCGCCGTGTAATGACTCATTTTAGCATCCTAAACAGTATGAAACGGATTCATTAAATGAAAAATGTTGCATAGTGGGCCTTTAAGCCGCTCTGCTCTCCAGCTCTGGAACTACCTCCCCCTACCTCCGCAACACACACTCACTCCCACACTTCAAATCCAAACTCAAAACTCATCTGTTTAGTGGGGCCTCCTCACTCTGACCTCTCTAACTCTTTCTAATTGATCTCATTGTCTCCGACCACTTCCTCTGACCATTCTCACTCTATCCACTATCTCCGTCCACTCTGACCTCACTGACCACTTTGACCATAACTGCGCTGTCTTTTAATCTGTATTTGTTTTTTAAATCTTTACATCTTACATTGTTTCACTTATTTTGTAACTTATTTTTGCTGTCGTTGATGTACGGTGACCTTGAGAGCCTTTAAAGGCGTCTAAAAAATAAAATGTGTTTTTATTTTTTTATTTATAGTTATTTGTAAACTATATTTTATTAGTGAACATTTGTTAAATAAAAAAAATAGAAATATAATTTTACTCATTGGGGTACACAAAACGTTACGGATACTAACGTATCCTCGGTTCTCTGAGTGAGAAGCCGAAACGTATGAGTGGATGATGCCTATCATCTCCTACTTTTTCTGAAGTCAATTTTAACCAACCCTTTGAAAAAAGGGCAGTAAGCGCTCTGACGCGCGCAGGCAACTACTTAGACAGCCCTGCGTGACGTCAGAAAGTCTATATATTGACTGCTCTTACGCTTCAGGTCCTCTTTGCCAAGCTCGCCAGCGTCGGCGACTTGAGGCCCGAAGCGTACGTTTCGGCTTCTCACTCAGAGAACCGAGGATAAGTTAGTATCCGTAACATTCTCTTTCGTTTCAAAGCCGAAACGTACGAATGGATCACTACAACCAAGCCTCAAGAGCCCTACACCGAGGAGCCTGAGGTGGGAAGACCCATGGGACCGCCGCCGGGCCCAGAGAGAACACTCTCTGCTACACCCGGCCTGGTGACGTCCAATGCGTAAAAATGCGCGAAGGTGTTGCCTGAGGCCCACGAAGCGCTCAGACAGATATCCTGCATAGGGACGCCTTTCCAGAAGGCCCAAGAAGCCGCCACTCCACGGGTGGAGTGCGCCCTGACATGAGCAGGCGGAGGAACACCCGCCGCCTCATATGCCAGACATATGGCTTCTGTAAGCCAATGCGACATGCGTTGGGTAGACAAGGCCTGACCCTTGGCACGCTCGCCATGGCAGATGAACAACTGGTTCGTCTTCCTGATGCTCTGCGTACGCGTCAAATAGGCACAAAGCGCTCTGACCGGGCACAGAGTGACGGGCACAGAACCGCCCGTCTCAGGAAGGGCTGAGAGCTCAATGACCCTCGAACGAGGGTCAGTAGACAGCACTTTCGGGCGAGAAAAGGGATTTGGTCGCAGTGGTACCCGCGCGTCATCTTGCGCGAACTCAAGACAGTCAGGACTGACTGACAAGGCAGTCAGATCGCTAACGCGCTTCACCGAGACCGGAGCGAGCAGAAGCGCAGTCTTAAGGGAAAGCATCTTTAGACTGGCACTCGACAGAGGGTCAAAGGGCGTAAGGGCCAGTCCGCGTAGGACAGTGGCCAGGTCCCAAGTAGGGACCGAACGTGTGGAAGAGGGGCGAAGCCGCCTGACGCCCTTCATGAAGCGCGACGCAAGGGGGTGAGCGCCTGGGGAAACGCCAGCATAGCCAACATGGCATGCTGACATAGCTGCGAGGTACACCTTCAAAGTAGAGGGTGTACGACCCTGATCAAACAGGTGTTGCAGAAAAGCAAGCACCTCGCCAATAGGGCAGACTAGAGGATCACAGCCTCTGTCTCTGCACCACGTGCTGAATACACGCCACTTCAGTGTATACAACGACCTAGTGGATGTAGCTCTAGCAGCCTGAACAGTCTCTATAACTGCGCCTGACAGGCCGCACTCTAGGAGACGCGCCCGTTCAGGGACCAAGCCGTCAGTCTCCATGCTTCCGGCTTGGGGTGCCACAGCGACCCGTGAGCCTGCGATAGGAGATCCCTCCTCAGAGGGAGGGTCCACGGCTGGCCGTCCAGCAGTGAGACCAGATCTGAGAACCAGCTCTGAGATGGCTAATTGGGGGCGATCAGAATCACCCTGTGAGCTCCCGCTCTGATCCTGGCCAATACCTGACGCATCAGAGGAAGGGGGGGAAAAGCGTAGAGCAGACCGCGCGGGCACGAATGCGCCAGCGTGTCTGACCCTAGCGGCGCATCTTGCTCCAGCGAAAACCACGCTGGACAGTGAGCGTTCTCTCTCGAGGCGAAAAGATCGACTCGTGCCCGCCCGAAGCGGGACCAGAGGCTGTGCACCACGGCTGGGCAGAGGCGCCAGTCGGTTGCACGCGGAACACCCCTGGAGAGGAGGTCCGCGCCTGTGTTGCGCACACCTGGCAAGTGCGACGCCCTGATCGACAGGAAGTGGCGGGAGGCCCAGGTGAGCAGCTTGTACGCCAGGCGAAACAGGTCCGGAGAGCGCGTGCCGCCCTGGCGATTGATATACGCCACAACAGTGGTGTTGTCTGTACGCACAAGAACGTGTTCTCCTCCGAGAAGAGGGAGAAACTCTTTCAGAGCGCAGAAGACAGCTACAGTAGGAGCTCTAACACATTGATGTGTAATCTCCTGGAGGCTGTGCCCCATGTCCCCCTGGCGGGACGACCGCAGCAAACGGCGCCCTCGCCGCTCTTGGACGCATCGGTGGTCACCGTCATGCGTCTGGCTATAGCGCCCAGGGTGCCGCCTTTGGTGAAGGACGACGGCCTGCGCCAATGCGCGAGGGCTAGCCACATGCGTCTGGACACTAAGATCCGACGGGCGGGGTTCGACCTGGAGGACACACCTAGTTCCGCTAAGGCAAGCTGCAGCGGGCGTAAGTGTAAGAGGCCGAGTGGGACAGCGCTGCCTGCGGCGCACAGGAGGCCCGTCAGTCTGAGACACAGCCTGGCCGAAACACAGGCACCTAGTCTGAAGTGGCGAAGACACGCCCTGACGTCCTGAAGTCTCTTCGGAGTGAGCGTCGCTCTCATTGAGCGTGAGTTCAGCCTCACGCCCAAGAACTCGACCTCCTGAGAGGGAGAGAGCATGCACTTGCTTAGGTTTACTAAGAAGCCCAGATTGTGCAGGTGACGCAAAACAGTGTGAGCCTGTGACGTTAGGAGCTGTCTGGAACCCGCCAGCAGCATCCAGTCGTCCAAGTAATTGAGGAGTCTGATCTCCTGAGCGCGTAGAGGAGCGATCGCCGCCTCCACGCACTTGGTGAAGCACCGAGGTGCCAGAGACAGACCGAAAGGGAGGGCTGAGTACTCGTAAGCTCTGCCCTCGAAGGCGAAGCGTAGAAAACGCCTGTGCCTGGGGACTATACCTATGTGAAAATAGGCGTCCTGAAGGTCTATGGTGACCATGTAATCCCCCTGGCGGACGGACTCCGCCACCACGTGCCCCTTGAGCATGCGAAAGGTGAGAGGTTTGAGCGAGGCATTGAGCGCTCTGAGGTCTAGAATAGGGCGAAAAGCGCCCGACTTCTTGGGCACAAGGAAGTACGTACTGTAACGACCTGCGCGCGCGAGCGTCGGATCTACGCGCTGAATAGCGCCCTTTCTCAAGAGATCGCAAAGCTCCTGTCTGAGAGCAGGGGCCCTGGAGGGGGGCACCACTGACTCCATGACACCTCTAAAGGGCGGGGGTGGCCACCTGAACTGCAGTTGATAGCCCTTCAACACTGTTGAAAGGACCCAATGTGACGTTGTGCACATCGCCCAATTCTGCCTGAGCAGAGCGGTGGCATGAGGAGGCAGCAAGGACAAACGAAGTGCTATGCTGCCTCCGAGTGGCATTGGGGGGGCCGAGGTCAAAGACTGAGGCTGTCCGCGAAGCTGAAGACCGTTCGACTGACAGGGCAGAGACCCGACGTAGTGTGGGGGCTGAGGGCAAGATAGCCGTGTGTGAGACCGCTGGGCGCTCACGCGTGGCTGACGAGCCGTGCACATCACCCGCGACGCCCCGTGGGGTGGCCGACCTGGCGTGCACGTCAGCGAAATCCGATGTCGGTGAGCTGCGCACTTCACCTGCGATGCCCGGTGGGGCGGCCGACCTGGAGCACGTGTCAGCGACGTTGGTGGTCTGTGAGCCGCGCACTTCACCTGCGACGCCCCGTGGGGCGGCCGACCCGGAGTGCGCCTCAGTGACGACTTCGAAGAGGGGGGAGAAGTTTCCCGTCTGGCCCATGGCAGACGTGTCAGACTGGGCAGACAGTTCTGCTCGTATCTGGGCGATAAATCGACCAACAGAAGCGGTGAGAGGGGACGGGGAGGGCTTCTCGACCGTGAACGACTCCGATGCGTCGCATGCCCACTGCTCGGAGGCGAGAGGGACAGAGGACGCGGAGACTGTGACAGTAGCCGAGGCCTCGGCGCCACCTGGGCGCCGTCGAGCCGTGACATCACGCAAGGCGCACGGCGTGTGTAAGCTGAACGCGCGGCGGAGACCGAGTCGGTGCCCCAGTGCGCGACAGCGCTGACAGAACAGAGAGCGTCCTCCGGCCTGGGCCGGGGCTCATTGTGAAACATTGCCCCAGAGGGTGTGTGTGCGGAGTGCTTGTGAACAAGGCAAACTCAGCGCCCCGTAAGGGGGTGAGATCAGAGAGGACCGCCAAAGCGGGGGGGAACGCTCTGAGCTGGGGACTGCAGAGCGGAGACCCGTGCCTCTTAGAGCACACAGAGGCATAGCATTCAATGGATGGTGATCGCATGACATGCTCTGCCGCGCACACGCGATCGTATCAGGATCGCTGTGGCCTCTTGCTCCGCTCTTGGCTGGTCAGATGGTTGGCGGGAGCCGCGCGTCCGCATGAGCGGGAGCGCTGGCGAGCAGGTTGCGACCCAGTAGCCGGCTGTGGCGCGGCTTTGGGCGCGTCCGCCTTCTTCTTTTGCTGCGTCCGTTGAGGTGCGCGAGCAGGCGTCTGAGGGGTAGCGGGAGCGGCTGACTAAGGCGGGGCACGCTTAGGAAGCACGGGTTGCAGGGCCTGAGCCGCCGACTTCGTCTTCTCTAAGCGATCGCGCTGGAGTTCCAGCGCCTGGCCAAACAGAGCATCAGCGGAGATGGGAGCGTTCATCAGATGTGTCTTCTCCTTCTCTGACATAGACGAAAGGTTCAGCCAGAGGTGCCTGTCTAAGACAACCAAGGAGCCAAGGGAGCGCCCGTCGGCTTTAATGGCCGCCCTGATGGCCAGCGAGGTGAAAGCGGTAGCTCTGCGCAGCTGATGGAGGGTTAGGTCCGACGGCTGCGCTGTGAGGTCTGCCACCAGCTCCTCAGACAGAGAGGAGAGGAGAAAGGCGGTGTTCATCGCCCTTATCGCCTGGCCTGTACAGATGAAGGCCTTGGAGGCGAGCTTCTCCGCGCGCTGACACGGCTTGGAAGGAAGCTCGGGAGGCGATGTCCAGGTGGTGGCAGAAGCTGGTGCTAGACAACCAGCGACCGCATCGTCAACGCGAGGGAGCTGCATGAGGCCACTGGCGCCCGCTCCTCGGAGGCAGGCCTAGCCTGCTAGCCGCCTGAGTAGCCAACGAAGCTAGCTCGGAAGCTAACTGGGCGGCGTGAGTCTTCAACACAGGTGGCAGGTCTTCCACTGTGGCGCAACCTTTAGCGGAGAGGAAGGAAGCGAGCTCCTCCTCATCCACAGCTTCGATAACCGGGTCGTCATCGTCGCCCTGAGGCGGCGTAGTAGCCGCGCGGGCAAAGGCAGCGCCTATGGAGCTAGCAGGACTAGCCTGGTAGGCCGCGGTTAGCTGGCTAGCTGGTAGCTGACTAGCCGCTGAGAAGCTAACCGACGGCCGAATAGCTACTGAAGACCGGTCGATTAGCCCATCCGGGTGCGAGGACGCCGGGGGAAAATTGATAGACTGGCAGGCGGGGAGAGCACTGACGCCAACGGGGGTAGAAGCCGCCCCTGGACTACCAGTGGAACCCACGAAAAATGCCGCTCTGTTGGCGATAGCCGCAGGGGAGAGGCGTTCGCAAGCCGAGCAGAGATCTGGCCGCGAAAAAGCGAGCATAGCATGCTCGCTCCCCATACAGATGAAGCAGATAGCATGGCGGTCGGAAATCGCCATGGGACGATCACAGACGGTACAACGACGAGTAGCCATCTTGCGTCTCGAGGTACCAGAAGTTAGGGACCGGCGTGAGCACTTGGAGCAAGACGGAATCCCTCGGAGAGCTTTGAAAAAAGCTTTTGTGGTGGGCTTTCAAAAAAGCCGTTGGTTTTAGAAATATTTGCGGAAGCAAACGAAAAGCGACTCAGAAACACACTCAGTAGGCGAGGTGAAAGAGGCAAAGAGGACCTGAAGCGTAACAGCAGTCAATATATAGACTTTCTGACGTTACGCAGGGCTGTCTAAGTAGTTGCCTGCGCGCGTCAGAGCGCTTACTGCCCTTTTTTCAAAGGGTTGGTTAAAATTGACTTCAGAAAAAGTAGGAGATGATAGGCATCATCCACTCGTACGTTTCGGCTTCGAAACGAAAGAGAACCAGTAAGTAAAGGTGTTTTAAAGATGTCATGATGAATTTAAGGGAACAAGAGTGTGATGTTTATTTAGAGGAGTTATTTGCATAAACACATTCATTTTGTACTTAATTTAGAATCTGAAATTATTCACTTAATCATTCTGAATTGTCATTTATACAACATACATGAATGTACCCATATTATAATAGGCTTAGCAGGGAATGAAGAAATGGAAAAAGAAGAAGCTTGTGAACAAAACTTTATGACAAACTACAAAGACTACACCAGAAACGGTTAGCTCAGTGCTTGGACCTCAGCAATGGCAGCGGCCACAAATGTTCTGGCAGATTTGTCTGTAGGTCAGTGTATGGACAGGTGATACAGGACTGCTTATATGTGTGGCTCACTGGTCGGTGACTGAATGACCTTCACTCATGCAAGGGGATGTCCTTACTGCCCCGAGGATAGAAAGATAGGTTGATAAATACTTTTATTACAGCAGAAATTCTGGTGTCCTTAACCTCCTCAACATATGGCATGACATAGAGTATATAAATACACAATGATAATGATAAAAGTAATGCAGAATGACATTGTAATTCTGCAACACTGAATTGGAATCTCATTGACTGTCATTAATGACAATACCTGTGTTTAACCTACAACTTCTTCTTCTATAAAATGGGCCCATTGTGTACACCGATATCATGCTGATGCTCGAGACAAATTTACAGTTAAGCGAATCTGTGTGTGTGGAGGTGATCTTGTGTGTGTGTGTGTGTGAGTGAGTGTGTGTGTCTCATATTTCAGTCTACTTCTGAGAATTTTGCATGCATCCTTGAATGCATAAGTCAGTGTGTGTTGGTGAGACGTATGAATTCCCTAACATAACGTGGAAATGAAGAAAACTCTGACAGCCTGTATTATTCTGTATTATTCTGCTGTTACCATCTGAACACGGTCTAATGTCCATTTCACCTTGAGCTCTATGTGGCCAAAACACAAGAAAGTCATGTGATTTCTGTAGGGTCCATTTTAATGCGACTGAACAGCTCAAGGAGAAAGGGTGGCCAGTTGGCCAAACAAGCACAGATATAATCAGGTATTATCAGATAACCAAACAAAAGCCCTTTATGGACATGCACACCAAAGGTCAGAATTATGAAACTTTTAATTAACTTGCTGCAAGCATGCTGGTGTATCTGTAAAGGGGTCTTGGAAACACTGAAATGTTTACACTGCGTACAGGAAATTGCAAAGGAAACTGAAAATCATGAGGTCAGAGGAGGATCACTGTTTTTACCTAATGTAAATGGAAAATGAAGATGGCTGTTGGTGATACATATGTATACTTTATCCAGACATTCCCCCTTTGTCCTCTGCTTTTAACTGGAAACACAGCATATACTGCATATAAAGCATATACTGTCAAGCCACAAGGCTGCTATTCAAATGTCTTTCCCCTGAACCGGTTTCATGTTCACCCATCCATAAATCAATGCTGCAAAGGTCCTCACACACATTAATCCTAGAGGTGTCAGTGCTAATATTAGCCTTGTCAGCACTATTGCTTGTTAAAAGATCTCCTAAGGTCTGTTGACTTAAAGGAGTAGTTTGTATTAATGACACCTTAAATTGTAAATGAATATAGCTGTCCTAATTCAAAATATTGTTGAGCTTTCTTTTGCCCTCATTAGACAGGCTCTCGCAGGTTACCAGGCTAGACACTGGGTTGGTTCTACACCAACAATGCTCTCTGTGAAAAGAAGAATCTATATTGCATGCTGTGCATACTACAGTATCTATACCAGTAGCTGTGCTTAAATACTACAGTATAAACAACAAACAAAATAGCAGAGCATTCACCATCAGTGATAATATCATATGCATGTAGTACACATTATTCTCTCTGTTTAGTGCTAGAGTAAAAAATATGGCCGGCCAATCAATTCCCCAGTGTCTGCTGTGTGTCTGGCTTGGCCACTGAGCCGCACTGAGTCGGTGACCTGCCATGACTGTGCCTGGCGGTCACTGCAGTCTGCCCTTGCCTGTGGAGAGGAGCTCGTTCTGATGGCTAGTCATGGGGAAATGCATGGTCAGGTCCATTGACCATGCAGCAACCTCTGCAGCAGATCCATACGAATCAGCAGCTCTAGGCGTGTGTGTGTGTCTGACAGAGCCAGACATTGATGGTGATTCAAAATAGCAGCTGAGTTTCTCTCTCTCTCTCTCTCTCTCTCTCTCTCTCTTTGCACTTGAAAGGCAGTAATAGAGAGGGAGAGAAAGGGGGAATTTGTAGTGTGCCTTCATGTGGTTACGTGAAACATCTTAATTTATGTTTTCCTCACTACTTATATAACATGCGGCCATAGGGCGCCTCAAGCAGCTTAGCGTGTATGGAGAGGCTGTTATGTGTTATCATGCATGTCGACAGCCACAGATTGGGCTATCTATGTCTCCTCAAATACCCATCCTATCGACACAAACACATCCAGACACACACTTACACATATACACACATACAGTACATACGCACAAACACACACACGCACGGACACATTCATCATCTTACCTACATGACTTTGCATAGTAGGCTTGCGAGTATGCAGCCCACATGGCACGAAACTGTCCAGCCCTTGCCTGACAAAGGTTGATCACACCATCAGTTGTCCTGCAACATGTGCACAAGCTGATGGCCAGTGCACTTCTGCACAGGCATGTGCAGAGAGGCGTTTGGGAGTGGTTCTAGTGCTGTGTTCTCTGTGTTTGCAACAAATATCAAATGCATATCACATAAAAACTGCACAACCTCACCTCTCCAGCAGCATTACTAGCTAAATGCTAGAAAATATGTTGCAAAATTGCTGGAAATTAACATAAACATAATGTTATTATAACATATGAATATATCATTAACTCTTAAACCTATATTATTGTACAATTAAATTCAATTTTATTTGTATAGCGCATTTTACAAAAGGCACACATCATAAGAAAATTGTGGTGTTAATATAGCAACATAAGAGTCCAATAATAATTCCAGGATTTAGTTTCATTTCATTAGAGGCAGTCAAGCCAAAGGGCCAGATCGAGGCTTTGTCAATCATGTCAGGGTCATCTGTGGAGCTGGAGGCAGCCCGGCCAGAGAGGCAGAATCAGGCAGTGTAAGGCAGAAGTGACCCTCCGCAGGGTGGCAGTGGCATGGACCGTGGAGTGGGTTGAGGACCAATTCAGGAGTGCCGCCGGATCAAGTGGTGGAGGAAGGCCCTCATCAGTGTGGCATATTCAGTAAGGTTGGTTGGGCACCATCCAGGAGGTAAGAGGCGCAGGGTCAGGCAGTGGAAGGCAGGGATGACTCACAGCAGGGCGGTAATGGCATGGAAAGGACATTTGTAGGAGTTAAAACGGTCTCTATCAAATTTCAGAGAATGTGTGTGTTATATTACATGTGCAACCATATACAGGTGTTGGCTAAGTGATAAGAGAGAGAGAAGTGGAGAAGTAAGAGAGGGGAGGAGAGAGACAGAGTGAAAATTGTACGGCTTGACAGATGGGTGGTTTTGTGGCGGCTTAGCAGCATAACTAAGGTATGATGTATGGAAAGCCAACACCACCAAAGGAATGGTCAGTGGCCACCAAGGCCTGGACAGGAGCTTACAGCAGAAGCAGTCCTTTCCAATAATACCATGAGGAGGGTGGTTTACCATAGACCATCCCTAACGAAAGGGGTCAGTAAATAGAAATGTTTGGAGTCTAGACTTAAAGGTGTTGAGAGTGTCCGCTTGGCAAATGTTAGAGGGGAGCTTGTTCCACAAGACAGAACAAAGGAATTACTCAATATTCTCTAATTGAAAAGTCATACAATGTTCATGTCAATTCCTGTATTGCCCTTTTCACTTACAGTGAAAAACCTGCAAACTTGTAAAAACAACATATGACGGTGGCTGGTGTAAGACAAATATGAATACACCAGACTGCCAGACTTGGATAGTCTGTCCTGTAGAAAAAGTTACAGCTTGACTTTAAACTAAAATTAGTGAACAGGGCATTTGGGTAATGTATGGTTAAATAATTGACATGGCCCATTTTTGTTACAAAATTGGCATTATGCGTCAATAGCTAATGACATGAAAGAAACTGTTTTAGAGAGTCCCTGGGTAGGATTACTTGCAGCACCATTTGTAAATCAATGAATCTTATTAAAAGCAACACCTAACCTATGCTGCCTCTGTAAGGTTTTGCATGTTATCTAAATAAAGTTAATTACTATGTGCCCCTGCTCCTCCAAGGGGCTCTGCAAGGCCCTGCTTCTGCAGAAGCATGTCTGCTGCACAGCAGCTGTGTTCCTGTTTGCCCAACTCTACCCTCCCCCACATGCACACACACACACACACACATGGTGAGTCACTGGGCAACTGAGAAGGGTGATGAAACCAAACTAATTCTTAAGAAGCAAATAGATGGTGACAGTTGAAAAAATAATGTATGCTCTAACCATAAGAACTGTTTAGAAAATTTGTTTAGAAATCTGCATGTTGAAGGTGAATGCCACACACACAAAGGGAGGTAACAGAAGAAAATAGCTTTGCTTCCTTCTTTATTTACATATTCTGTGTGGCTTGTCTCATTGTCTAAAGAATGGATGGAAGGATGGAAGTTCTATCCTGAGGTCCATGCTTGGCCACTTTCTATCAGCACAGAATCCAATAATCACCATAAGTCTCTCTGGACCAGGAAGAAACACATTCCTCTTTGTGTCAAACGAGAAACAACCAAGTGAAGACCAGCTGTGGGAGTCTGTTTTCTGTGGTGTTTTTACACAATAGCTAAGGGAAGGTGTAGACATGAAGGGCCTCACATGCCTTCATATCTTGATCAAATGTTCCTTTACGTTATACAGTGCTCTTATCTGTCACCCTTCATAGGGGGGAAGTGTTTGTGTGCTGAAGCAAGGTTGTGTAGAACACAACAAACTTAAGCTTTTCCCTTCTGGTCTTACACATACCAGGTCAATGTTATAGCTAGAGACTGATGCACATGATAAATCCACGGTTAAGTTTACCTCAGGAGTGTATAAACATGACAAGCATTACTAATGATGCTGCAGTAGTTTGGAGCAAACCTCTCTCGCCATTTTATGAGACTGTAGGTCATTGAAAGTAGGACACCAACACCAGCCTTGTCGTAAAATATTTTTATTTAAAACCTCCTCTTTCCAAAATAAGCAGACGAGCATGGCATACTCAGTGCATAAGACAGAATTCATGATCGGGCAAAAAACTAAAACATTCTGACAGACACACACCTAAATACGATCTTCACTTTATTGTTATTTTGTGCTTTTCCTTAGATGTTCAGCGCAGACTTCTGGTCCCACAGGCTTAGATGAGACTGTCCTGTTAAGGTGATCAAGCTGATCTTTTGGCAGGTTTGCCTCTACCTTCACTGTAATGCAGTACCGGTGTGGCAGTAGCCAAACAGCAACTGCACAAAGTGAGATTTCACTTCAGTAAGGAGGAAGACAAGAACTCATTTCATAACAATATCCAGTAACATTCATGTTTAAAAAATAGAAAAAAAAATGGAATCATTGAAAACAAATGAAATGACAAAAATTGGTTAACATGAGCTGTTTCTGTCATATGAAACCACACATGAGATGACTGTTTACACATGTACTGTGCTAGTCTATAGCAATGATAAAAAATCCTGCTGACAAACAAGAAAGATATTAGAAGATCAGATGCACAAAGATGGAATGAAGCTTTTTATGCAGCACCAGTTGATAAAGAGATTCTATGTACCATATGGTTGTATGGGTTTGTCACTGGAACATGCTTCTGTGTGTGTGTGTTTATGTAAAAGAGTGTACATGTGCAAATGTGTGCATATGGTTGCGTGTGTGCCAAATAAAGGATTTTTGCAAGTTTACTTGGCCAAAACACCAGAGGTTCGCTAAGCCCTGGTGATCCTGGGGCGGGCAGTCAGAGATTACAACGCTGGCACCACAGGGGCAGGATCACCCTCCCCCTCCCCCTCTCCCTCCACCCACTGCCCTCCCAGATGGCCAGGGCAGTCAGCCTCTGCTCAGAGAGCTGGTACCCAGAGCTGGCACTGCAAGCAAACATAGCTGTCCTCTTGTATCGTGCTCAGCGAAAACATTCATGCTTCATTGCGCCTAGTAATTTTTTTTTTTTTTTCAGCTTCATCGCATCTCCACACTTCTTCCTCTTCCTCTTCTCTTGTCTACTTTTACATACGTTAAATAAACAGGGGTCTAAACAGCCACAACAATGACAATTATCATTCTAGTTTTTCTTAGCAAAAAAAGAGAGAGAACAAACGAAACACTTTTTTTTTCAAACATTGGCACGGAAAAATGCAGAATCCCTGTAAACCTGTCACAGCGGTCCTGGAGGAATGCCACAAGGGAGTCAGGCTAGAGCCTCTCAGAGCACTCCAGCTGAGCCACACCACAGCGTTGGACCAGAAGGAATGGTGCTTTAGAGACGCTTGTTCACCCAAATCACCGGATCACTTGAGTACGATCCATGGTTCTGACCCAGTGTTAAGGGTCTCCCGGCGGCATAGGTTCCGCTGGCAGGGCTACAGGGATTGCTGGTTCATGGAAGCACTGGAATCACGGACAGGTTCCTGTGCCCCTTTTTGCTCTCTTGGGGTGGGGGAAGCACACCAGCACAGCTCATTGTGGAAGTTGGAGGGGCAGTTAAATGGTTGGCAAATGGGAGGCGTGTCTGCTGTAGGGGGTCAACTGGAGAATGGCTCCCTTGGTCAGGGAAAGGGGGGGGGGGGGGGGGGGGGTTGGGGGGTGTGTCAGTGGCAGGCTCACTGGAAGGATGCGCGAACCTTGCGACCTTTGAGGGGCTGCGGGGGGCGGTAGTTGTCCACCATGCAGCAGGGGGCCTCTCCCTCCCCAGAGAACATCAGACTGCGGAACTTCTCCATCTAAACAGAAAGACAAAACAGGAGCAGAGTGAAGGAAGGCATGAAAGGAAGACAAAGACAGAGTTAAAGAAAGACTTGAAGCAAGTGGTGGTGGTGGAGGAGAATAAAGGCAACGGGGACAAAGTGAGCAGTGAACAAAAACCCAAGAGATGGACAAAAAGAAAGTTCATCACCTGTCTAATCCCTTCACTCATCTGTTTGCTTTTTTTGTCAAGAGCCCTTAAAGTTGCGAAGCAGCAAACACTATCCTAGAGTATCATCAGCCTGGCTGTCCACTGAATCGTGTTCTAAGTATATGGCACCAGCTGACCTCAGGCGACCTTTCCCAGTTACAGAATTACAAGATGGAAAAGCCGAGCGGCAGGCACACAGGCGGACAGAGCCTCTGTGTCCTTCCCATGTCACTCAGCCCGGAGTGTTCTAGTGTGCTGCTACAGGAGAGGAAATTAAAAATGGCCACCGGGGGTTGAGTACACACAGTCCATTGGATTAGCTTGGCTTGGCTTACCCCTCACGATGGCTGGGCCTCAGTCATGAAATAAACATTTGTCTGGGGAGTGTTAATTTTCACATGAGTGCAAGATAGCCACCGGGTCAGGGAGGAAGAGTGAGGGAAGAGAGAAACGCTTGAGAGAGAGACAGAGAAACTGAGCTAGTGAGCTGCAACCCTAGAGAGAGATAGATAGGTAGAAAGAGAATGAGACTAAAGCAAGAGGCAAAATGAGAGGGAAGGAGAGAGACAGCTGTCTCAGTGTTGAATCTTAAACGCTGACTACAAATACAAGAGCTCGGACTGCTAAGAAGGTGAATGAGGCCCCTGAATGCATAATTACATCTCTACTAAATCTTTCGCCTACCTAAACCTCATCTGGGCTGCATTTATACACACTAAATATAGACAGGCATTCTTACTGGCTGAACTTTGTGGAAATACAGAAAATGATAGCCCATCGGATATTTCAGACCACATGAATTCACCAATTCAAACATATACATGTTCATGCTGGGGGGTGGGTTGTAAAAATACCGTAAGATATTTTTACAGACAAAATATTTTTTTTATATTTTCATGTTTTACTTTGAAAACCAAAAGAAAATCCATTCAATCCCTGCAACAACATACAGAAACTCAAAGACATGAGTTAATTATTTATGGTGAGAATTTACAAATCTGGGGGGAGACTAATGTTTTGAAAATGTGACCTGAGGCAGTGTGCGGAGATGAGTAGCATGAATGCTTTTGCACAGTGCTCTTGCTGTACCTGAGCGGAGCTGACACTGATTGACTCCTTGCAGACGATCCAGGTGACGCTCTCCAGCAGAGGAGGTGTGGTCAGGGAGCCGTCATATGTCCAATAGTTTAGGGAGCCAGGCAGGAGTGTGGTGGGGTCAAAGTTTGCAAAGGAAGTCTGAGTAGCCTGCAGAGTAGAGATAGATGAAACACTGGTGAAGACGGAGGGACTATGTAAGAGATAATGTATTTTATTCATGAATTTTAATTTGTTATTGTTTCATGGCAGATAAATAATTTTGCAACTTGAACATTCTAAACATTCTTTAGAATGCAGCTGATCTCTTTCACCTTCAGCAACAAAGTTCCATTGTGATAACTCAATGATCTCTACTTGAAAAATGATATGCACATCTCAAAGAGAAAACTCTGCCATTGGCAGGAGTCTATAATTTGCAGAGGGGTGGGCAATAAGAGCTAAAAACTAAATCTCATATTTCTGTTCCACTCAATGAAATTTTGAAGTGTTTCATTGTTGCCATCAAAGAAATTTTAATAGTCTACTTGGTATTGTAAATTTGAATATTGTTCAATTAACAATTGCAAAATTGTCATTCTGGTGAGCCATATAATAATATTATCTTGTATTAGATTTCAAACATCAGTGTTTATGTTGACGTGTTAGGGGTAATTGTCATTTTAGACCTACCTTGTTTTTGATGCCATTAAAAGCATCAAGAAGCTTCTGGAGCTGAGGATTGTCTGCACCAATCTGAATGGGAAGTATACCCAAAATCAAACATTTAGAGCATTAGACAAAAACACGCAATATAATTATGTTGCACTGTTGTGCAGGGGGTGGAATTGGGTGGATCCAGCCAGCACTGACCTTCAGAAAAACTCCGACTACAGCAAGTCCGTCACTCTGGCTGGCAGCATCTCCAAAACTGGGATACTTGGTGTTCCAGTGCACCAGATGCAGCTAGGGCAAAAGCAGAGGGCAACGAGTTCAAACACAGATACAGCAGCTCTCCAGTCTTTGAACAAAATTTCTCAGGCGCTAAAGGAGTTTTCCTACAAGTGAGGTTACAACACACACACACACACACACACACAGAGAAATACATGAAGGGAAAACTGCTACAGTATATCTGAGTGACTTCAAAGCATTTGAGACAAGAGAAATATTTGTGTTGTACCTCAGCAGGGTACTTGGTCCCAGCCACAGTGTGCTCAGAGCCTCTGTCGTCGCTGGCCCCCCAGTGGAAGTGGAACTGCTTCAGTCTGTAGGTGCCAGAGATCGGGCCCCCAGTCAGAGCTGCCCATGCAGAGAGGCACCAAGAGATAAAAGAGAAACAGCGCAGCTCACATTATTGACACAAGTCACAAACTTCTCTGACTCATGGCCTTTTGTTCCAGTTCTCATTCGACAACACCAAGAAGCACACATTTACATGAATGCTCAGATGCACACATGAACATACATGAACACATTTAGACATTGCTTCACCACATATAATACATGCATGACAACATGGCTGTGTTTCCAAACTAGAGTTACTAACACATCTATTTATACCTCCATGTTCTTAGTTATAACTTTAGCCTTTCTGTGCTATCGGAGCAAGGCAATGGGGGACTTTACCAAGTGAAGTAAAATCAACATTGCTGTTTATAATGCACACTTGAGGCTGACAAACATGGTTGCGTCTCGAGAAGGAAAATGACTGATTCAATCTCAATTCCTGAAAGACTCTTAGGCAAGACTGTAATATATGTGTAACAGTGTATTGCTTAATTTGTCATACTACGATTGCTCCCACGCTCACAGGCACAGGCACAAACCTTCCCCCCCTTCACGCCCAATCCCGTGCTCCTTTACGTTAGCGGTACAGTATACTGAGCCAGGGTTATGTCACAACTCATACACAGCTGCATGAAGGTCAACAAGATGTAATACTGGAGTTAAGATTATATGGGTCCACACTCCCTGAATCAGAACAATTATTATGGCAGTAAATTATTGATTTTTACAACACAGCACTTGTAGGCCTGAGTCTTATGTTTGGTCTGACATGTTAATACAGTTGGGTTTTTTAAGTTTTTTAAGGGAAGGCGAGATTTCTTTTTCTCAACATTATAAAAATGCTATATTAAAAAATGAGAACAGAACAATCAAATTGTATGACCCACAGACAGTTCAGTGTTATGGGAACAACTTTGGTGCTTCTATTTGATTATTCGGCAAAGCAGTAGTCTGTTGTTGAAAGATTAATATTTAACTCTTTTCCTCAACCCACATGCCCAAATCCTGACCTTCGAGTTTTACGCAGAGGACACGCTTGCAGATCAGTGTTGGCAGTCTAGATTAAATATTTTTAATTAGCACTTCTTCACGAATCAAACGACTGGCAAAGACATTTGATTCTTAAGTAGTTGCAATTCTTTGGACACCTTACAAGTAAAAGGCGCGTGAATCTGCTATGGTGACATTGCTGGCTGCACCTGTTTTTTCGACGGTATGCAGCCTGTTCGAATCTGTTACTCTCGCTTAGTAACATCGTGTACCAAAGGAATAAACGGTTATTGAATTAATTTAATGCAATAATTATGGAATCATAAAATTAAGGCATGAAATAAGAAAAGGGAAGATTTTTCACAAACTTGAGCTATCGGTGTCGTCGGCGAAAGTGACTTGAACAGAATGGCCATTGTTGAGGATGTCGATGGAGGTGGAGGGATCGTACTTCAGTGTGAGCGCCTGCAGCGCTGCGTCGTATGCAGCCTCGCCAGGTACAATGTCAATGGGAGACTGGCGAGGTCCATTTGCGATCGGGAAGTTTTCAGCCCATTTGTCGGGTCCTGCAATAGGAAAATGCAAAAGCTGTAGTAAAAGATCACTGACAGCATGTCTTTAGGCTGTAAGCTATATTTAATTTTGTATTACAAGATTATTTAATAGACTACAATAGCATTAGAGAATGCAACGTCTCACAATGTAAAAACGACATGTAGGACTGTGAAAATATAGGGTGATTAATTCAGTCATGACCTTAGGGTTTCCATTCATTCTAACATAGGCGGAACATATAGGCTATTAAGAAGCCTTGGAAGTGCCAATGCCTCACCATTTGCTGCTGCGTATCCCCATCCGTGAGACATGGTTACCAAATGAGAATGAGTGTTTCAAGATGTAATCTCTTGAATGGTTTCAACTTCGCGAGCGCACTGACAGTCTCCTTAAAAAGATCGGCGAGGCTGGTTTATATAGTGTCCAGCTGGATGGTATGTCTCACGCTGAGGGGGTTTGGCCACATGATCGGAACAGTGCAATTGACCGTGAACAGCAGGAGGAGTTTCAAGAGATCGATGCTCTCTCCTCCTCTCCCTCACACACACACGCACACACACATACGCACGCAGATACGGGGAGAGAATGCGTTATTGTTCGGTTTTGCAAACAAGGCGTGCACCGTATTTTTTATCTCTTTGTAATTATTTTATTAATTATTGATATTTTCGGATTTTATAGGTGGATGGTAGGCCCATAAAGAGGTGCCTAATAAAATATAGGCCTATTTGGTGGATATCTTGGCCACATATATTTAGAGCGGCGCAATACCTAGTCAACAGTATCGCTGCATGCCACCACTCACTGGTTTTCATCGAAGCTGAGACATGCAACACGAGCCAAAGTCACTGTGGACACAGGTGCTGAACTGCTGTACAAAATCCCTTTGCATTCGCCACAACATTCTCCCACACACACCAGAAGAGAATTTGTTACGCTGATGCAAAAACGTTTTGACACATGGAATATATGGTCTGTGTATCAGTTTCACTTTTGTTGTGTTAGGCTACTGTGGCTTTTTTATTATTACTTTACTGATCATTGATCATTTTTCTATAGCCTGCCCAGTTGCATTCGGATGGTGCAATTGTAGGCCATTACGTTCCAGTTATATTGATGTCCAATTTGCGTGATCTAAATCTAAACCCATTCCCAACATTTATGCTTTTAACCTTAGTAAAGTGCATTTCTATGTACTTTCGGTGAAGTGTGTATATAAGCTCCATATATTGTAATGCTAATGCCACCTTGTGGACCACCAAAACGTCTACACCTCTGCTTACATCTAAAAGGTTCATGCCAATGCACTGCAGGCATCTCAATTTCATAGCAAATCCCAGATTAATAAATCTGGCAAAGAGTAGAATATATTCAGATTGATACACTTTTAGTACATTGTCAGCTTCCCACTTTTATCAAAACCCTTTACACAACAACTGGCAAAAAAATAGTCAGGATCTTAAAAAAAAACTCAGAGGATGAGTCAGACCTACTTTTTGCAGGGTCTATCAAGCAATACCTAGGTTTTGATATTTCAGAGAAAAGAAAATGTAAATTTGACGCTTAATGAGATGTTTTGTGGTTGTTCAAACTACTATTATAATGTGAATTATATTTTTAATCATACATAGCAAGGTATAAAATATGAAGCACAAACGTGTATTTAGCACAGAGAAAAACAGAACAAGATCACAACAGGAGAGTTTGTAACATTACATAAAATCACTTAAGTGTTTAATTTTTACATAAGAGGTGAGATATTCTGTCAATTTTAAAAACTACACCTTGTTTACTGTACCCTGCTTCATTGTGCCATCTGGTGGAAAGAGTGGTACATGTCATTTGTCAATGAAAGTGCAACATCTCATCGTGGTGATTATACTACAGCCATGTAACTTTACATGTTTAAAATAATTCAGGGAAATAACAAGTAATTTTCTAAAGTCTTAAGTGAAAAATTGTTTCTTTTTAAAATCTTAAGTGAAAAACTGTTAATGACATAACTATACAAGTAAGTGTGACAGAATTGTTGCAGCATTACATAATTTTAATCTAAAACATAATTATAAAGTATTGTCAAATGCTTGAGAGTTCACATATCAGGAATTTTAAGTCATTGGCTGTATGCCTCTAGTTATTGAATAAATAACAAAAGCTGTGGCCAAGTTTACAGTCCTCAAATATGATGCTAATATACATTACATGTTCATATACAGTATACATATTCATGTTCTTTACAACAGAAAAATCCACTCACCAAGGTAACACCTTTTCACTACATGGATCATTCCATAAGGTTTCTTTAAATAGGGAATTCTGGCACATATGAAGATTTAATCTACTGTTGGCAAAAAAGTCCAGTTGAATCTGCCTCATATGTAGCTGCCTGGGTAGTCTAACCGCTAAAGTAATAGCACCGGCTATGTTCATTTTTGGGTCTACCTATATTCTGTAGAATATAGGTTATTCTGTAGAATATAGGTTCAGACTTGTTGGTATAATACATGCCTTCCAAAAGGCGTTTTTGGCTCGTCACACCCTGTCCTAGGGCTGGGCAATTAATCCAAAAGTAATCGACATTCAGAACCTACAATTGATCAAATTTTTCCAGGTCAATTATTTGAAATAATTTCCCTTTAAAAACACTACCGCGTTATGTTGCATTATGCCACCAACATGTCGACCATGGAGAGCTTAAACAATGAAACAACTGAACAACAAGAGCAGCTTGTACCAAAGAAAACATTGATGTTCAATAAATAATCATACTGAAGTAGATAGTAGATAGTGTGTTTTAAACTCAAGTAATGCACCCTTCATTCAAAAATCTCTCACTTGTAATCTGTGAGCATATTTACTGTACAAAACTTGTTAAACATTTTAGAAACATCATGCAGTTATCTGGAACACTCCACAACTAACATACATGTATGGACTGGTTACACCTGGTTCTTTTATGAAGATATCTTTAAATTCTACATTATTTGTACCATTTTCTCCAAGGATTCCTCATCCCTTCTTTACAATAACAGTTCCTCACCATGCAACAAGGGCCCATATGGAGCATACAGACCATACGTACTTCCTACTCTGGTATTGCCATTTTGGGCGCCACAAAGTTCCCCCTCTCACCCTTTCACTGGGCGTGTGGTCTCTTCCAGCCCCGGCGAATCCGCTCCAGCCTTCGGTCCAGACACGGCAGCGACAGCACCATCTTGACCAATAGCACAGCAGCAGGAAGGAGGGAGGCTAGGATAAAGGATGGTGGAGTGTACCATATGTAATGCTTCAGCTCTACCCACTTCCTCCAGCCAAAGACCAGCGCATGTGTTGTGCACAGGAGCAGAGCGAGATATCCCAGAGATCTCTGCGGAACAGAAAAACAGGTGTGGAAGAATGGCAGTGACTTCCTATCCCTGCTCCTTATGTAATGCATATATGATGGTTTCCCATATTATGGCTTGTTTCTTTATTACATATATGGTTATGATTGTTGTTTTTGGCAGACACATTTTTCTAAAGTGCCACACAGCAATAACAATAAACATTATCATAAAATTATGTCATAAAAGTGGTCATACATAAAACAAGATAAGAAATTCACCTTCAAAGTATAAATGTCCATGTGGTGTTATCTTAGAATGTCATACTTACTTGAATGCACTGGAACTCTCTCCAGTTTAAAGACTCACTGACAGATGGTAAAGAGGACATTGCAATTACTGCCAGGACTCCAAGTCCCAGAATTCCAAGAGAGACATAGATCTCCATCCTCCAAACATCATCATCCACCCATGCGTCTTCCTTATTCTGCTGTACCTGTTGTAACAATCAATAATATCAATGAGTTTGAGTATTTTATGAGAAACCTATTTGGACATGCATATTGCATTTACTAATTTGTATGTGGTATTTAGGAATGTGTGGGGCTTATTTTCTGTCACATCTACTACATACAGTTTAGAGTACCCAAATAAACACACACAATACGCCCTGGGTTTACTCTTACTGTAAGAGAGTACAACATGCCAGCATTTTAACAAACAACACTGATAAAATCTTGGCACGGTCACAGGAGCACAGGGTTAGTCACCATAAGGCTACTAGTGCTGTTCCTAACCTTCAACTAAACAGTGACTGCTCACCTGCTGGTAGGCCCAGTAGAGCAGCTTATACTTGTAGGAGCGCCTCATGGGGTAGCTGAGGCTGTAGATGGCATGCAGGGCAGCCAGCAGGAAGGAGAGCAGACCCAGCTGCTTCCTCACTGACATCAACTTCTCCAGCCAGCCCGGGAAATGACTGTACTTAGTGCCTGCGCAATCAGGAGGAGGAGAGCAGGATGAAACATTCATACAAAGTGATGACTTTATTAGGATCTCTTCTGAAATTTCCTTTGGGATTAACAAAGTATCTGTAATTTATACGGCATATGTATTGTTAGTACCCATTTAATTACAAAGAAAAAATATATATACATCTGTTATATCTATTCTTTGTTAGTAGTAGCTCGAGTTGTCTGTTTTCCAAAGACTCTACAGCACACTGCCGTATAGAGTAGAGAACAGCATTTGTTTACGCTGCTGGCCAGTGGGCCAGACACTTCTTTTTCACAACGAGGTGTTGTGGGCTTCCCAGAAGTGACAACATTTTTTCTAGCCACTGACTCCTTGTGCTAAAATCAACCGTAATAGTTATACAGTAGTTATGAAATGTACTCTTAATGAATTGCAACACACAAGAGCCAAAACTGAATGTGTTAAAACTGCAGGTTAAGTATTGTACCAAGATGACCTTAATCACGTCATTTCCAAACAGCTGACAAAGGTTCCCAGTAGCACTGCTTGTTTGTGCACCGGACTGAAGGTGTGGGAGTGAAGTGAGTAAATCTGCAGGTAAATATTGCACCACATTCCCAGTGTGGAACATGGACACTGCAGAGTCTGCTGAGCCTGCTGAACTTCTTTTCTCTCCTACTGGTAAGTTTTGACAGACGAGCACAGGCCCTGCCTCTCCACAGACTGTGCTGACAATGCGTCTGTCAGTGCAACCACAATGGCATGGAGAGAATGCAAAAACCTAAATTTACACTTGTTGGACTTCAATCGCTACTCTGAGGACGGCCCGTGTGTTGGGGGAGGGGTGGATCATGCAGGGACAGGGTAAAGGCCAAACACAAGGATTCAGACTTCAACTTGTTCTACTTCAGTGGGCAGATGATAAGGGGTTCCTAAACATAGGGTAAGTTACTGAAGTTAAGCATTAAATGAAGAAGAAATGCACAGATGAATATACGCACATGCACATACACACATTTACTTCACGTACACTTTGTTACAGAAGCGCTTCCTCTCAAAATGTATATTCTTACTCCCTTACCTCTGTGTAGTTGCAAGATAGCTCCAAGCACCCCAGGCAAATATACTGTGGCTAACAAGGTGATAGAGGTCCATGGAAGCACCTTGTTCATCACCAGAACTGGAATTTTGTAGGAGTCATTCCGGCTTTGGGTGACCAGTGGTTGCAAGACATCCCTCAGCAATGTGTAGAGGAATGTGGAAACCATCAGGGAGGTCATGAGCTTGAGAGGCAGGTGCCACTTTGGGAACAGAGGCAGCTCATGGAGCCGTAGGCTAGTGGACAATTCAAACTCCTCCACAGGGTATGGGGACAGCAGAGGGTGCTGCCATGTTTCTGTCAATGACTGAGATTTCTGTTGTCCGCAAAGCGGAGGGGGAAATTAAAATGAAGGAGAGAAAGAAACAGAATGGTATGGAATGGGTTAAAAAGAGCCTGCCTGAGGTATGCTGTGTGGTGTAACAGAAATGTATTCTTCTACATTATAGCTAACACTCCTTTAATGTAGCAATTCACACTACAGTTCAAACTGGTTAGCTACAAATCAGAAACGGATCCAGGTCATCTCTAAACAGAAATGCAAAAGGGACAGAGGTTTTAACATCTGTAAGCACAGTGAATCATTTATACAAAACATCAATTTACAGATAATTATTAGGGCTCTTGTGTTGCAGTTCTAATTTCTACCTCGGTTTTTTGTGTTGGTTCTACATCATTTGTAATCTCCAAAAGTTCAACACAGTCTGTCACATGTTCCACCACTGTAGAATCAGTTCGTCTTTCTTCCATTTCTTTTGTCGGTTTAGGCCTATCTGAAAATGCTGGAAGTGTGTAAAGCAGTTAGCGCTTCTGGCCAGGCTTTTATGGCTAAGCCTAGAATACCATGACATGCTACACAAGGCATAGCCCAGGAATATTTTCTACAGGATTAACTAGAGATTAATCTCAGTCACAATGCCTACATACACTTAAGCAAAAATAATGTCTGGGAACAAAGGACAAAAGGGAGAGGGAGCGTAGTAGTTTGAAATGATAGCCTACTCAATGCAAGATACCTGATGTGGAAAGCAATCTTTCGCATTAACGTTACTGGCTAACATTTGACTGCTGGCAAACAAGATCAAGGTAGACAATATAAAATAAGAAACAATAATACATCTATCGCTTGTCCGTTTTCAACACAGTCCTATTAATACGGCCTATTAATAATACTAGGATTATTATATTATTATTATATTTCAGGAACTATATTTTTTTAACACTTTGCAACAGTTGTTTTGAGAGATACCTGATCAACCAACAGCGTTTGAAATCTTACCATCGGTCCATCAACTTTAACAGAGCTTGGACGAACCAGCCCACGTCAGACAAATTGACCGATAGGAGTTTGCGACCCTGTCACACGTTGCTCCCAAGTTTGATAATTCTCAAAGTTTGTGTCAAGAATGACGCAAATGTTGTAGCTTTCCATCCCCGCCCTGATGCTGCCATAAACCAATCATAGCTACGTTCGTCACCCAGTGGACACTTTGTAGTTTATGAGTCGTGTAGTCAAATGTAAAATAAGCACAGATTTAAATAGGCCTAGTTTGAAATGTGTAATTTAATGTAGTTCAACGCACAACCACACACTCTACGGATAATGGATAAAACTACAAATGCTGCAAATCCAAACTGCAGCATGTGTGCTTAGTTTGATTTTGCTGTGCTGTTGCTGTGCTACTGCGTTGTCCTGCTGCAAAAATGCTTTTTTCTACATTGTAACGGCAGTGAGTGCAATATTTTCAATAAGACAAAAACTGTATTCAAAGATCCAAAGATACAACAATACTGCATTTTACTGCATTGCAAAAACCCTGCAGTTTCCTGTAATACAATGCAGTTTTTCTGTAAGGGTTTACTTACTGTAAGCTGTAGAAAAATGGATAGCCTATCCCACAATTGTGACAATTTTCTGCACAAATACAACTAAAAGTAAGACTCAGAGTTTCCTCCTGTGAGTTAAACTGTGTTTTTCTCAGACTTGTTTGGCAGAGGACGCCTTGGTAATTGAATTTTGTTTTTTCCTTCAGAGAAGAGAGAGGGCACATGACCATCCTGTGATCCTGTGAATCTCTTCTGAAAGTTGTATAAAGCTGGCACTCATTAGGGTTTGTTTACCATTCGACATCTTGGGCCATCATGTATCTGACCCGCTGGCTTATACTTGGCACATTAATTTCGGGAATTGTGATACTCAGCGATGCCGGGCCTTTTCATGCTCAATGTAGAGTACAATGGTAAGGTCTGCATTCTTTATTTTGCACAGGGTTTTATGACTAACCATTCAAAGGCATTTTTGGCAAAACAGCTAACAGACAATTTTGGAAATACATGAACTTTTTTAGATAGTTATGGTAGTTTAGTTAGTTAAACATCAGAAAAAAAATACATTATTTCTCGAGCTAGGACACTGCTGGTGCTTTTGAAAAGATGAACCAACCAATGCCAATTGTGTGTTACTCAGTTAAATGTTATTAAGTTAAGGTTTTTAAATGAACTGTGGCAACACATCCTAACTGAATAACAGTATTTATATTGAATAAACTGTAAAACTTCCAGAAATGTGCAGGCTATGTTAGGTGACTGTTGTATGTTTTAAGTGTGTAATAGTAGTTAACCTTTAAGTACATTATATTTTTTATTTAAGTTGCTTGAAGGTGGTTGCCATTGCACAGTTGGCATAGAAGCTACATTACTACCAATTTTAGATGTGGTGAGTTTGTTTTTGCCTACAGTATATACAGTGTACAGAGGCTATCATTTATGTTCTTGGCTGTCTGCCAAGGTCATATGACAAACATCACTTAAACTATTAACAATTCCTAATGAGAAAGTCGACGTGTGTGCTCTTTTTTGCCAGCAGAGAACAGGTCTGAATAGGGAAAAGGTATTGTCAGGACAGAATATGAAGGGTAGTGTGCAAATTACGGTAATTTCAAGCACTATGCAACCCTTGATCCCATGATTCTATGAACTGGTCAGTCGTTCAACAGACACAAATAAACTATTGTGTTTATTACCAGGCCAGTGAAAATTACTTAATGGGTCACCCTATAGATTCTAAACAGGAAATGTCCATACAAGTTGATGTTCACTTCTTTGAAGTGTCCAAGTCTTATTCAATAAACTGGATTTTCCCATTAAAGGGATTATAAGTTAAGTCACTTTATTGTCAATTTCTCTACATATACTGGACATACAGAGGAATCGAAATTACGTTTCTAGCTATCCCACAGTGATGCGCACGGTCAGGAGAGCCAGAGGCCACTGCGTCTCCACGCGCCACCTACCCATTCACACACAGTCATACACCAGTGGAGGGGATTACCATGCAAGGCTCCAGCCTGCCACCAGGAGCAATTAGGGGTTCAGTGTCTTGCTCAAGAACACTTTGATGGTGTCAGGTAGAGTGGGGTTCGAACCTGCAACCTTACGGTCACCAAACAGCTCCACTACCACCTGCGCCACCACCGCTTATCCGGAGTGAATCAACCCGTAGCTCTGTTGACTGAGGCTGTCGAATGGTGTCTATAGGTATCAGAATGACAGCAGTAGGTACAACGTAGACCGAATTCACGAACTGGCCGCTAACGCTAAGCATATTGGGCATATGAAAACGAAACTGACATGCCCTAATCAGTTAGCGCTGGCTGCCGTTTCGTTACTCGGTCTACCGTGCATGAAAATCTGTCGTTCTTATACCTATGGATAGCACTTAGCAACGTGAATCGACAGAGCTACGTGTTGTTTCACTCCGGATAATTCCTTTAAATTACATCTAATCCTGTGTTTATACAAAAAGTTTATATTTTATTGCAAATGGCATCTCAATAATCTCAACATTTGTATACTACAGTTGTATTAGTTGTGTTTTTTGTTGTTTGTTTCTTTACAATCAAATCATTACAGGCTCTCATGTACATAAATGCCTTCGAATAAATAAGTCTTGGATAGTGTTTATAATATAAATCAATCCAGTATTCCACCAGATGGCAGTATTTGATTCACAAAGCAATGCAGACAGGGCAACATAAATGAAATTTTGACTCCCAACTTGTCCCATTGTGTGTATATGTTTGTGTGTGTGTGTGTGTGGGTTTACAGGTACTTTGGCATACCCTGTAGATGGGTTTATGAAGGTCTGGTCTCTCAGATTAAGAAGTGGAGGACAATTTCAGGTTGTACCATGGGAGGAGAAAGATGCCTGTATAAGGTGTGGGATGCTAAGTTGTGTGTGCTTTAGCAGTTGTGCTAGTAGTTTGAACCCCAAAGAGGTGTAATATCCCAGATAATTCTAATAATTTTGTAATCTGTGTCATTCTAGCTTCAGTCAGCTTCGTCCCACTTCATTGCAGCCAAACACACAACTCCAATGAAAAGCCATGTCGATGACATCACTTTCCACTTGGTTTCTTTTGGATTCTTTACACACTGCAGTGTGTCTGTAAGTAATATTGATAACACTTTTTTCAAAGGTCTCTTTTTTCGAACTGTGTTGGCCATGTCATGACACATTTCCTAAACATTAATAACAATTAATAGTAGGGATGTCCCAATTTTTTGCCCATGAGTCTGAGTTCGAGTCATTTAATTTTGAGTATCTAAAAATACCGAGTCCTGATCCGATACTTATATACATAAAAAAAGAATTAAGAAGAGCGAAGAAACAGATCCAGGATTTTTCTTATTTTTTATTTAATAAAAAACTTATTTTAACATTCAGCAACTCTGTTAACAAACACAGCACTTCTGCAAGGTAGCTTGAACAATCAAGTAATAACAAATTATTCACTTTTGGACTATAGAGTCCTGAATGGGAGGTAATGTCCGATTCCGATCGAGTCTGAAACCACTCATCTGGACATCCCTACTTAATAGTAAACATATAGTTTACTTAATAGTAGCGATAGACTGATCTTATTCTCATTCCTCTCGACAACTTCAACTTATTACTGGTTTACTGGTAATGCATTTGTGCAATACACACACAGTTGTAAACTTCTGTATTAATGCCGTAATGATAGAGTTGTTGGTTGGGAAGAACAATGACTCATTAAGCCCTCTTGTCCTTAGGGACTGTCAGTGTCTGAGTCATGGTATGCCATCAGAGATCACGGAGTGAATTACTGTAACCTCTACAACCTAATGGATGGTATGGCATTTATACTGTTTGTTTATTTCAAATATTAATTCAAGACTAACTGAACTAACTAACTGAAAACACCACAGATAATAACGTGTCTAAGGGCAAAAATTTATAAGAAATGTAATCGAAGAAGCCTGGATAGAGAAAGCTAACAAAACAATCTCAATATCAAAGCATTTAATGTAAAAAAAAAAGGTTTGATGTTATTTGGTTTGTAGTTTTACCTGTACCACCTTTCTGTTGCAGGTAGTGGGCTGACAAAGGCCCGTGGATACAAAGAGATTACCAGTGACTTCATGTGCACCCAACGCTCCTCTGCCAACTGCACATTGTACTGAGGGATAACCCAGAAAGCAATCGTCCAATCAGACTGCACAACTGTACGACTGTAGGCAGACCGTTAATATTGCTCTAGCTCCTCTAGTCATGCTGTTCTGCATGTCACTGTGCATTCCCGTCATTGTATTTTTACTATTTCTTTTATATAGTTTGTAGCATTTTTTACTTCTATATAGAATTGTTGTCACTTTATGTTGAAGAAACATGGCTACTTATTGTTCACTCATTCTCTTGATTATCTGAAACAGCTTTTCCTTTTTTTCATTGACTAAGGGCAGATAGAGTTAAATGTTCAGAGAGGGAAAGAATTAAAATAAATCCAGCTCTCACTAGTTTTAAAGTGAGATGCTGTCTTTGTGGGGACATCGTTCTTTTTGACAGGTAAGCCGCTTTTTTACTCTTAAAAAAAAGCAGCAATGCTTTGGAGCAAACACTCCTAGCTGTGTGAATTGCTGGCCAGCTTTTATTAGGAGCGCAATATGCTCAGTTGGGCATCGCTATCCATCACCTCAAAGTGTGTCTGGTTGTGGGAGACCGCAGGCTGAGGGCATCAGACTTTATCCATGCCTCCAATCCCTGCCTAACTAGTAACCACTAGGTGGCAGTGTGTCCCAGTGTGACTCTGCTGGTTTTCAAGTTAATGGTATTGAAAGCAATTACGGTCTGTTGTAGAGTGGCTGTTTGCCCAGTGCCGTCTCAGTTATGATTTAAAGCATTTACGTTCATGGAGCTTTTCAGAAGCCAAGGAATCCCTGCAGTTATAAACATGTCCAGTGCTCTAAGCAGGGCTAGTGTGTCTTGGATTTTGAGATTTGTCAGGGAAAGCCTCTAAAAAGTTGTGAGCCTTTCAGGCTGGTGTCAGAGACAAGGCAGGTCATGACCTTAGAATCTTTGTGTCTGTGTGTGTGTGTGTGTGTTGTGTGTATATGCCTGAATAGAAATGTGTGTGTGTGTGTGTATGTGTGTGTGTGTGTGTGTGAAAGAGAGAGAGAAAGTGTGTATAGGAGACGGATAATCAAGCTGCAAGGCAAATAGACTGACTATAGCATGTCAGTGAGATGAAAATTCACCTCACTTGTCAAGGAGGGCGTAATGGGAAGCAGGTCCTCGCCATGAAGTAAAAGAAAAAGGTTTAAAATGCCAAGGAGAGCACAGCGGGCTTTCTGTTAAGGAAGAGAATATTGCAGGGATTTGTCATTTTTACAGTACCATCATGGTTGGCCTAAGATATAAGAGCTGAAGAGCAGCCATTCTCACATTTTGAAACTTTGATCTTTTTAAATGAAGTCCTCATGGGCAAAAGATGACAGACAGTCACATTCTTTAGAGGGAGTAAGTGTGTGAAATGACAATAATATAACTGAAATGACAGAATAAATACTTTTGTTATTGTGGTTTGATTTTGATTTGACTTTATTTTAAATTGAATTATTACAGTTTTTTAATCGCAAATGTGAAGTCTCTATCTGAAACATCACACTAAGGTCCCATGTCAGTCTTTTGAAACTGACACATAACCAAACCACCCCCCCCCCCCCCCCCTCCTTCTATCTATCAATCAATCTTTCTTTCTCGCTCACACACACACACACTCATTCTTACACACACACATACAGTACCTGTCACACACATGAAGACTCATGACCAGCAGTGGGTGTCTGAAATCCTGATGGTTGCTTTTCCAGCTGGCCAAGCCCCTGCAACGTGTACCATAATGAAATTTGTCACCAATGAAAGGGTGCAAAATCCTCTCAAAACCAATTAAGAGGCCAGCAGCCCTGGGGACATTGCGTGTCCAGCTGACACAAGCCCACAGAGGAAGTGGAGAAAGGTAATCAGCAGCACTGTATTGAACAATATTGAAAAGTGCAACAATAACTCACAATAAATCACTTTGAAGGATGCATTGTGGTTTCTGAAGGACACAGAGGTCATCCTCTAGGTGGTGAGCAAATGAGTGGGGCTAACCTTGGAACCAGGAGGGGAGTATTTTTTTATGTCATCATTCGATGTCTTCATTCAGCCTTTATTTCCAGGCTCAAAAAGTAAGCATTTTTTTTCTAAACATCTTGTCAAGATGGGGAAGGAGCCGTACTTTGAAAGTCTTGTTACACACAATTTGTGTAATGCTTATGAACTACTTCTAAAAGTTCACAATAATTTTTGATGTAATTTAGTTTTTTTTTAACAGTAATATATAGCTAAGTCGGCAGAACTAAGAATTAAACGAGAACACAAAACAAAACTACCACCTCACACTGATGTGCTCCAAATGAATGCATGAGGCTTTCATTGTGAGCAGGAGGAGAGACAGTGACGTGTCTGCAGTCAGAAGCTATTGATCAGTCTGCCAGCACGCCTCTCATTTGTTGTGACAGCCCATAGGCTGGGTGGATGAAGGGAAGAAGACTGGTGGGGTCCCTACTTGCAACCCAGTCAAGAATGTTGAGGATCACCCTGCCTTTATAACCTTATGTGTGTGCGTACATAGGATAGAGAGAGAGTATATGTGTGGGAGAGACACGAGAGAGAGACAAAAATAAATAAAACACAAAGAAAGAGTGTGTGTGAGAGAGACTGGGTATGAATATATTTGTGTGTGTATGACAACACAGATTAGAGAAACAGATACACATGGCTAACAAAACATGGCTCCACAATATCATCATGCGAATGTCACTCCACCACAAATGGATTTTCAGATGCCTGTACACCCCTGGCACAGATTTAATCTGAACAGAGAAGTGCTGCCTGCCCGGGGCTCTCCAAGGATTGAGTGAAGAAAGTAAGTATAAAATAGAGAAAGAGAGAAGGGATCAGCTTCTTTCCCCTCTGATTCTTCATGCATTTTTCAGTCTTCAAATGAGAGAAGCAATCACTTTCATTATTTTATAATTTCATCATGGCCCATACTCTTTACTAACACATAGGTTTTGAAAGATTTCTTAAGCTTCTTAAACAATTTTATTATGTAGTTGACTTGTTGCAAAGCTGTTTGTTTACACACAGAGACATGCCCTATTGTGATACTTCCATAACACCACCTGGGACACTGGCTCTTCTGAAAACATTTAGCGATATTTGCCCTTTGTCATTGATTTATGCAGCATTTAATGGGACCAAAGTAATGAGAGAATGTTCTCGGCTTTCCCATTTCCCTTCCATGTGGCCAGTTAAAAAGATTGTATCAGCCTCAATTAGGTGGCGTGGCAGCGTTTCCACTCGCCCTCACCGCTATCGTCCAATAGTTGGCTCACGTCTTGCCTCCTTCTACGTTTTTTTTTTTTTATAAATCTATGGCACGGTAATGAAAACCCGCACTCACATGATTTCATTTAGCGGCCGTGCTAATGGCCGGGGAAGTAATAATTACATTCAAATATTAATTCCGTGTTTGAGACAGACCCATGAATCACTTGGGCCGACCATGTCGGGCTAAGGCAGCCATTCTTTTCTCTTCCCTTGCGCAGAGGCAGACAAATTAAAATGACAAATAATTGCAATTTCTCTGCCGAGGGACGACCCGTGCCAGTGTTTGGAAAAACACTTTTCGGGATTGGGGTAACGGTGGGGGGTGTGTGGGGTGCACTGATTGGAGGTGCTGATAAGGATAGGAGAGAGAAGAGAGGCGGGAGCATCCATTTGTTATTGTGAAGTGGATAAAGGGGGTGAATAATGATTGAAGTGTGCATCTGTGTGTGTGTTGAGTGTGTGTGTGTGTGTGTGTGTGTGTGTGTGTGTGTGTGTGTGTGAGAGAGAGAGAGAGAGAGAGAGAGAGAGAGAGAGAGAGAGAGAGAAATGACAAAAGCAAATAATGTGTGTCTACATGTGTGCAGGAATGTGATTATCTGGACAAGTATGCTTATTGCCTGTTTATACATGTGTGACAACACCCACTGAGGAGGGGGTTTTACTTGCCATCATGTGCAATAATATCAACCAAATGCCACCCTAGCCTACATTGTCTCACAGGAACCTCTACAGCATCCTTGCATGCTTTGACATTTCAAACATATCTATGCACACAACAACTGTTGGATAGAGCCCAATAAATTGGTATGATGCTTTTTGACTCCTTATTGTCTCATCAAATGCATACATTTTGAAAATTACAAGAGATCATTTTGTCAACTCCAAGAGTTGTCAGTGAAAGAAATTAGATCTTGTATATTTTGGTATATTTATTTGTAGCCTATAAATACATTTAATGTATAATGTAATTATATTTTAAATATACATTTTAATCATATATTTAAATACCTAATTTAAATATAGGCTACATTTAATGCAAGCTTGTGTACCAGAGAGGTATGGCTAGATGGGGGGAGCTACCGTAGCCGGACTACGCCACCCTGGGGTCTAGCACCTCAGGGAATGTTTAAGGGGCGGTTAAGCCTAGATGTACTTTAAAAAAAAACACACAGCTTCCCATCTTACGCAAGGGGCAAGAATTTACAAAACAAAAGGAAACATTTACTCAACCCAAAACAGACACAAAACTGACCAAATGAAACATTTATTACACATACAAAAGAACAAGGGTAGAGTTTACCTGAGGGGGGCAGACTAGCAAGGAGTGTAACTAGACACTCTTAAGTGCAAATGTTTCAAACCACAATGCAACACCCGCAGCAAGCAGCACTCAGTTAACTAAAGCATGCAGTTCTACAGCCCACCACAAGGTAACTAACTAGCCCCCACTCCAGGAACTCAACCTGCTAGGATAGCAAAATAATTATACAAAGATGAACAGAAAATAAAAACAGGGCAATCCTCCAAAGAAAAAAACAACAACAAGACATGAACTACAAATAAGACAAGACAAGACAGCAGCACGACCCACGTGAACAGCCCAAAGCAGGGAGCAGGCCGACTACCTAAGGGACACAAGACATACATTATAAAACCCACTAGATACAACGTTACGGATACTAACGTATCCTCGGTTCTCTGAGTGAGAAGCCGAAACGTACGAATGGATGATGCCTATCATCTCCTACTTTTTCTGAAGTCAATTTTAACCAACCCTTTCAAAAAAGGGCAGTAAGCACTCTGACGCGCGCAGGCAACTACTTAGACAGCCCTGCGTGACGTCAGAAAGTCTATATATTGACTGCGCTTACGCTTCAGGTCCTCTTTGCCAAGCTCGCCAGCGTCAGCGACTTGAGGCCCGAAGCGTACGTTTCGGTTTCTCACTCAGAGAACCGAGGATACGTTAGTATCCGTAACGTTCTCTTTCGTTTCGAAGCCGAAACGTACGAATGGATCACTACAACCAAGCCTCAAGAGCCCTACACCGAGGAGCCCGAGGTGGGAAGACCCACGGGACCGCCACCGGGCCCAGAGAGAACACTCTCCGCTACGCCCGGCCTGGTGACGTCCAGTGCGTAAAAACGCGCGAAGGTGTTGCCTGAGGCCCACGACGCGCTCAGGCAGATATCCTGCATAGGGACGCCTTTCCAGAAGGCCCAAGAGGCCGCCACTCCACGGGTGGAGTGCGCCCTGACATGCGCCGGCGGAGAAACACCCGCCACCTCATATGCCAGACGTATGGCCTCAGTAAGCCAATGCGACATGCGTTGGGTAGACAAGGCCTGATCCTTGGCACACTCGCCGTGGCAGACGAACAGCTGGTTCGTCTTCCTGATGCTCTGCGTACGCGTCAAGTAGGCACGAAGCGCTCTGACCGGGCACAGAGTGATGGGCACAGAACCTCCCGTCAGTAGTATATATCCGACGGCATCTGTCAAATCTGATGACGTCATTTGATGGATGAGGGTACCGCCCCTTTTTTACCGGAAGTCCCGCCTTCTGTCACCGGAAGTCCCGCCTTAGTGTCATGTTAGGTTGTGACAGCTGTCAAATGTGACAGCTGTCAAATGTGACAGCTAGTTTGGTTGAGGAGTAGTTGTGGGCGTGACGGAAAGTATGACATCTTGTGTCATACTCCAATGCTAGACTGTGTGTTTGCCCTGACTTGTTTTAAACTAAATAGTTTAAACTAATAGTTTAATAAGGTTACTGTTATGTTTTTAAATGTTTTAAATAAAAATAAAATAAAAAATCGTTTTTTTTTTAAATAAATAAAATAAAAGTAATGATTGATTTACCTAAAAGTTGTATGTTTTAATCTTTTTCTTGTTTATCACCAATTAGTCTTTTATAAGTTTTCTTTAATTGTTAACTCTTTTTAAACTAGGTTTTAAATAAAAATAAATTCTTTATAATACTTTAGCTCTAGCTTTCTAGGCCTAACACCTAGTAGCCTACACCATCTAGCCTAGTGGGATATGTTCAGGCATAGTCTGATTTCTATCTAATTTTTTGACGCCTCAATGTCTAGTCTTTTCAAATAATTTAGTCTATCTGATTTTATCTAGAATTCTTTTCTATTGTTATGTGTGGTTTGGGGGGTTGTCTTGATAGTATAAAAACAGAGTCGTGTTTCAACAGTTCATGTCGATCGTTGTTTTTTTTCCCACCATGTCTACGTTTGAAATGAGACTTCCAAAGAGACGTATCGATCTTACCACGGTTAATGATAATGAATTGTGGTCTGAAACAACTATGGCTCCTAAGAAAAAAAGAAGACCAGAGAATCTTGTGCACTTTCTTTCGGATGAAAAAGAAGGAATACGAATGGAGTCTATCTGATGGTCGTGTAGGTGGCTATGTGTTTCACAAACAAGGCATGTATGTCAATTTGTATACGTTGGATACTGTCGGGGTTGTGTTCACAGAGAATATGCCCCGTGTTACTTTTCATATTGACGACTGGGACCTGTTCAGAAACAAGATCTGCCTTGATCTGGATTACCCGGGGTTGTCTGAATACTACTCTGCTGTCTTTGACAGTCTGAATCATCCAAGGAGCTATTATATTTTTGCAAAACAGTTGGGCAAGGTGCCTAGTGACTACATTTACTTGTGTAGTCCTCAGTATCGAATGGCTGGAAGACTTGAGGAGATCAATCCAGAATATGTTGTACAAAATCTGAACCTGGTTTACAGCTGGGGCGATATGCCTGTTTTAGAGGATGTTTTCAAGAAGATTGACCGCTTGTTCAAGTGGTCTAAACACAAGATCAGCTACCAGTCCATCCAGCAAAAGCTTTTCGAATCCTGGCCTAGTGAATCGGCTTGTGTGCATGAGGCTGCGGATTATAAACCAATAGTCTACAGGCATCAGTCCCAGTTTATTCAAAACAGAGTGAAGACCTTGAGGTCAGAGTTGACTAATCACTGTGAGGTATACAAGAAAATGTGTGGAGGTTGGGGTTCTGACCTTTTATCAAATGACTCAAAAGGATGCTCTGAAGTGAATGAAATGTGTGAGAAATTTGGAAATATGTCGCTGCTTGATTATACACAGAATGAGCTAAACAAATTTGGAAAAGTAAAATTGTTTGATCAACCATGGAATAAGTTAAACATTGATAATGGTATTCTGACACCACAAGAGTTTGAATACCACCCAGAAGATATCATTCCAGTAAGTGGTTACTACAGCCCCCTCCTCTCACCACCACCGCCACTACCACTACCACACACCCCACCATCGTCAGTTCCAGCTCCAGACAAAAAGATCTTATCCGATAAAAATGACGGGGGAGATGATTGGATGTTGGAAGATGTCACCGCCCAAGACCAACAATGTTAAAAGGTGAGTTAAAAGTGTGGGGTTACACTAGTGAGAGAAGTTTGAGACGTACAGAGGTGTGGAGTTCTTAAGGTCGGGGGTTTGAGATGTTTGATATGTTTGGAAAAAAATTCAAGTGTTGCTGAAGACGGTGTTGAACATATGGATTGTTCAGAAGACAACTCTGTAATACTATCTCATGTCTCTTCAACAGATAAGGATGTTATTCCTGACGCAGCAGAGATACCCATTGGACTCGTCAGAATCTGTGTGTATCTAACTCTAAATGAAATCATCATTCACAAGCTCCGTCAGGATTGTTTTGGGTGTTCAGTGCAACACCCCAGTCAAATCCAGCATTCGTGTCTTTTCGAACCAGAGGAAGAATTCTACTTTGATAAACACTTTGCTGACATCAAACGACGCCTCTTCAAACCAGCTCTGACTCAAAGTATCACTCACCTTCTTCATCCATACAACTGTGTGGTAGACCCTCAAAGGATCAGGGGTATTGTTGAAGTGCTATTGGATGAGCTGAGAGGTATAAAAGACATTTGTGGATATTTGTATGAATGTAAAACTAAGCGTACCCGACCTCACGACTTGAATCTTGTTAACGAAACTCTGGGATACTGGGATTTTACAGAGGCATGATGGGGAACATCTGCTCTGCTTCCACCACCTCTGCTTCCAAGGAACAAGTTGAATTTGAGTTCATAGCATTGTTGTCTAATGTTATTTCTGACCAATCAGATTCTTACACTAGTGATTTTGCTGTACCCGACCATCGTTTGGAGGCTTTGAAAAAAGAAATGGTTAGAACAAGGGCTCATGCTCACAACTGGAGAGATGTTATGGATGAGAGTTCTACACCATACAATTTCCAATATTTTGAACTTTATGAGTGACTGTCTGCATGGTGTTTTTGAAAAGGGTCATATACTTGCTGTATGTACATATGTAACTGATATTTGTGTTATCAAACTTTGTGAAAACGAACCTGTTGATATATTAACCACTATTCATAGTCTAGTTGGCTTTCTAGTTTCTAAGAATTTTAATAATTGTGTTAGATTTTTGAAATATCTTGATACACTACCCCTGATTGATATCTAATCTCTATGTTTAAAACTAATCTGATTAATTTACCTCATTTTCTATTTTCTAAAAAGTTTAAATGATTTTGTTAGTTTTTTTTTTTTTTTTTTTAATCAGTTGATAAACTATGTCTAATCTCAAATAAAAACCTTAAACCACCATAATGTTTTCTCATTTCAACTCATTCAGTCATCATGGAGGATGTTCTAAACAAAATCTACTATGACCCCTCAAGTGAGGGGTGTTTTGGTGGTAAAAACAGACTAAAGAATGCAGTGTTTAAAAAAACAGGAGTGAGACCAAGTGATAAAGATGTCGAGGAATGGCTTTCAGGGGAAGATGCATATACGCTCCACAAACCAATGCGTTTGACATACCAAAGAAATAGAGTTGTGGTCTATGGCATTGACAAACAGTTTCAAGCTGATTTGGTGGATATGTCTATATACTCTAAAGAGAATGACAATTTTAAATACATGTTAACATGTATAGATGTCTTCAGCAAATATGCCTGGGTGTGTCTTCTTAAAAACAAATCAGGGCGTGAAGTAGCCTCTGCATTTGAATCCATCATGATAGAAGGTCGTATACCTGAAAAGTTGCAAACAGACCGTGGTAAAGAATTTTTCAACAGAGATTTCAAAGCTGTGTTGAGTAAATACAATATACACCATTTTGCTACAGGCAGTGATCTAAAAGCTAGTGTAATTGAAAGATTTAATAGAACGCTGAAGGAGAAAATGTTTCGATATCTAACAGCTGTCAACTCTAAACGTTACTGTCATATAATACCTGAATTAGTATCATCTTACAATACCAGTTATCATAGAAGCATCAAAATGAGACCTGTGGAAGTTTCAAGAGAAAACGAAAACGTTGTCTTCACAAATCTGTATGGTGCAAAACCCACTATGGTCAAAAAGACATTGTTTAAATATAAAATAGGTGATCTTGTTAGAGTGTCCAAGGTGCGTGGTGTATTTACAAAGGGTTATGAACAGAATTATACAGATGAATTCTTCACAATAGTGGAATGTATACCTAGAGCCCCACCTGTTTACAGGTTGAAGGATTATGATGGCGAAGTGTTAGAAGGTACCTTTTATGAAGAGGAGTTACAAAGAATCCGTGTCAGCAAGAATAAAGTGTTCAAAGTAGAAAAGATTTTACAAAGAAAGATAGTGGGGCGTAAGACTATGGTTTTAGTTAAATGGAAGGGTTGGGGGTCAAAGTTCAATGCTTGGGTCCCTGAAAAAGATGTGGTGGATATTTAAAAAGCTTTTAAACCACACCAATGTGTTTGTTTCTTTACTTTTTGTTGTCACGTCATGGAGGAGACAGGCTTCTATATCACACTCCCTAGTAATGCTAGTTATGATTTATACCCTGATAACAAAATCTCTAGCTACACTACAAAACTTGCACGTTCATTGGATTTAAGAGGACCATGGGAGGTGGGGTTAATTGAATTCCAATACCCCAAAACATGGACTCCTTTTCAGATTGAGGATGCGAAGTTTAAAATGAAAGACGGAGAGTCAAACAAATATAGTGTGCATGACATTCGTGTTGGTTTTTACTCATGTATTAACCCAATCATCAAAGAGATTAATTCTCTTTTGGAATCACACCCATTATATGATTCAGTATTCAGTTACGACGAGGTCGTCCATAAAGTGTATGTAAAAACTGACAGGGGTTATTCAATAACCTTTACTGGAAAACTTGCTCGTATCTTAGGATTTGACCCAGACGTCCCCTTTCAGGTACCATATGGTAATGTTGTCAAATACGCTCCACACATAGCAGATATCTATGGTGGTGAATACTCCTTATTTGTCTATACAGACATTATTGAGCATCAAGTAGTTGGTGATTACTTTGTACCACTCCTGCGATGTGTACAAATAACCGGTGAAAACAGATATGTCGTCACAAACACCTACGACAAACCACACTACGTACCTGTGTCTAAATCACACATAGATAGTATTATTATAGAGGTCAAAACTGATCAGAATCAGAACGTTCGGTTCCAGTACGGTAAAGTTGTGGCAAAACTGCATTTCAGGCCGGTAAAACAAATCCTACGAATTTGAAAAAGAAAGAAAAAATGAAACATTTTAACCCATACGCAGATCCTCAACGCTATGTTGCCTACTATCAAAACCAGGCGGGTGGGTATCTCCCCGGTTACGCAGGGAGTCCTGTAATGTATGGTGGATTTGGACTAGGCTCATTGTTTAGGGGTTTGTACAGAATGGCTATGCCCCTACTGAGAAGGGGTGTGAGTATTGTAAAACCACATTTAAAAACAGCAGCCAAGAACATTGTGGGGGATGTTGTCAGCAATATTGTTCGCTCACACAGTCAGGATACCGCTCAAGAAGGATCGGGTTTGATGGTGATGCAGAGGAGAAACATGAAAAGGCCCCCTGGTGTAAGACTACTTAAACAAGCGAAGAAAAACAAATTGAAGTCTAAGAAGAAATCAGTAGTGAAAAGGAAACGTATGGGTAAACAACACCGTGGAGGACCTGCTCAGAAGAAACATAAATTCATATTTTAAACCATGGCCCTAATACATGACTTGTCTGAGGAGTGTGTGAAGACTGAATTGGATCTATTTACAGTGCCTATGACTCAAACGGCAATAGAAAAAAGCACGTATGTGGAAGTTCCACCCGTCTCAGCGTTGTCAGACACTGGGCCAATAGAATTTTTCATTGGTGGAAGTGGTGAGAATTATGTGGACTTGAATAATACCTTATTGTACACAAGGCTTAAAATAACACTACCTGATGGGGGTAACTTACCAGATGGCGCACCTGTAGGTCTGATAAACTATCCAGGAGCTACAATCTTTTCCCAGGTTGACATTTCTCTGGGTGATAGATTGATATCGCAGAGTTCTAACACATACCCATATAGATGTATTATAGATTGTCTAATGAATTATGATCGTGAGACATTGGAAACAAACTTTACATCGGGGCTATTTTACAAGGATACTTCAGCCTCCATGGATGTGACGAATCCTGGTGGTGCTAATGAAGGACTGACAAAAAGAGCTGCTTTTTCAACAGGAAGTAATATTGTAGAATTGATAGCACCTATACATAGTGACATTTTCTTTCAAGAGAAACTAATGCTTAACGCTATTGATATTAAAATCAGACTGACCAGAGCCAAGGATGAATTCTGTCTAATGCGTAGTGATAATGTAGCATACAAAATAAACATTGTATCAGCTAGTCTTTTTGTTAAGAAAGTTTCAGTATCTCCAGCTGTAAGATTGGGTCATGCGCAGGCTCTACAAAACACAACCGCCAAGTATCCGATTGATAGGGTAAGACTTAAAAATTTCTCCATACCAGCTGGTACAAGAGTTGCAAATCAGGAAAACCTATTTCTGGGTTCTCTACCAAAATCTATAATAATAGGCATGGTTGACAATGATTCATTTACAGGATCTTATACTAAAAACCCGTTTACATTTAAACATTATGATTTAGAGTTTCTTGCTGTCTATGTAGATGGTCAGCAATACCCCTCCAAGCCTCTGCAACCGAAATTTACAGAGGGTTCAGCAGTGCGTGAGTTTTACCAAATGGTTTTATCCACTGGTAGACATCTAAAAAACAAACCATTGATCATAAATAGAGAAGATTATCTGTCAGGCTATACTTTTTATGCATTTAACCTCACACCTGATGAGGAGTGTGGTCAGCATTTGTCTTTAATAAGGACTGGTAACATCCGTCTTGAGGTTCGTTTCAGACAACCTCTACCCAACACGATAAATTTGATAGTCTATTCAGTTTTTGATAGCATCATTGAAATATCTAATAGAAGACAGATTCTAATGGACTACTACTGAGAAATTATGAACACTATAGAGTTAACGGCTATCATGGATAATATTTCCAGAAACACACATTTCCTAGGTGTGTTACCTTGTGATCAACTCCCACATTCACCTATTCAACGCTTACCGGCTTCGGTCATATTAAATACTCATGACTCGAATGGTCCTGGAGAACACTGGCTTGCTACATACATAAATGAAGGAGGTGTTGTTTGTTTTTTTGACAGTTTTGGCAACAGTCCTGACAATGAGATATTTTCACCAAACATTTACAACTTTTTGAAAAACGTGGGTACACGTTTGAGGTTTTCAAAACAACAAGTGCAAGACTATAGTTCTGTTGCATGCGGTCAGCACTGTGTGTTCTTTCTATATCATATGTTGAGAGGGTCAAGCTATGAAAGTCTGTTGTCTAAATATACTGAAAATTTAATTAAAAATGATAAAATGGTAACATTATTTGTGAAGAAATTAGAACCCTGTAAGTGTAAGTGTAATGTATTCACATGTATTCAGCATGCAGAATGTAATGACAAGTACAATGTAATTGATAAATAAATAAACCAACACAATTTTCAAAAACTTAATGTGTATTTTTATTTGAAAAAACAAGAACAATCATTTTATTATCAATCAAACAACAGCATTATATACAGAAAACACATGAAACATGTTATTATGAATCAAAACAGGAAAAACATTAAATAAAATAAAAAGCTAGAAAGTAAAACAAGTATCAGAAAATAAAAGATAGATACAAACAATAAACACCACCACCTTTTTATTTTTTTTTTATTTTAAAAGTTAAACCATTCAGATGTATCTAATCGAGGTGATAAAAAACCATAGGCTTCTGACCCGTCATCAAACCTTTCTGAAAAACTTTTGGGTGTGTAACTAGGTTCACTCCTAACACTCCTTTTCAAAGATGTGATTTCATCTTTAAGTTTTTTGTTAGGTATAGTGGAGAGAGGTATGTTGAGCATAGCTATGGATCTCACAAACTCTGACCATCCTTGTGGTTTCCTTCTCTGATCAATAGTGTGTAAACCTGTAACACCCTTTATCAAATCAAATATATGTGTCCCTTCTATGGGTTTTCCATTAAAAACAAAAGTCCCTCTATCATCCCACGATGCAACACCTTGCGAGTTCTGCATTTTCTCTAATATGTATTCAGCATTTCGTTTACTTCTCCATGGTATGTTCTTTAAAACCTCAAAAGCTACCTGGTCAGTCTCAATAGGAGATATTTGGGGTGTAGAGGGTGTAGGGTGTTTTTTTCCATTCATAGGTAAACCATCTCCATTTTCTAATGTTGACTCAGTCACAGGTTGTTGGGGTAAACTCAAAGTTAAAGTATTACTTTCTTGATCACTTTGTTTAGCTAGAGCCAAATATCTCTGTAACAATCCTGTATATTGTTTAACTTTTTCATGAGGGGTTAAGTCTGCTCTATTCAAAACATTTTTTATAGCCATATCTAATTCATTTTCAACAGATTGACGTAATGGTACTGGTCTTACATCATTTTTCAACTTATCCAGTTGTCTTTGTGGTACTAGATACATTTTCTCAGCAAATTCCATTCCTCTAACTCTACCCTCGGCTAAACAGGCTAGTAATAAATGGTATTGCAACGCTTAGAAGTGGTAGCAGAAAACCACCTTGTTGATTGATTGCGACTCTTTTTTTGCGTACACCAATCTTCTTGTCAGCCATTAATTT
>JAGFZM010000829.1:191759-208961 GCA_017657215.1 Limnothrissa miodon | reverse complement strand
TTTAGTTGTGCATAAAATAAACATTTGTGAGTTCTCAAATGAGTTCAATCATGCATAAAATATACAAATTCAAAAATTACAAGTACGAAATCAAAATTTCAATACGCCTCTCAATATTATGGATATGACTTTGCACACGTTACTCAACTGTCAAAATACGTCATTGCCCCATTCCAGGGTGCTTGCTCTTCTTCCAAATTAAAATTCCAAACATTTTCCAGACTTTTTTACAACTTACTGTAACTCGCCCCCCAAGACCTTGTCTTTATATACTTGTATACTTGTATGCAAGCCTGCACTTGTATGCAGCCTACTTCATTGGTTGAGACTGTACCAATTGTGTTAATTTGAAATGTAAGTGACCAGGAAGTGTACCTTCCTATTTCTCATTTCACAATGCCTTTGAACATACTGTAAAATTCTACCATACATTTTGTTTCCACACTTTATTAAGACTTTCACACAAAATTCAAGACTTTTCAAGGTCTGGAAAACAGTGTTTTAAAATTCCATACTTATTAAGACTTTCAAGACTTGCGCAAGCACCCTGCATTCACAGGCATTACTTGTTGAGAAAAACGTTTTGACAGCTATCTTACTCCATACACACCTGGCCCACCTCAAATCCTGCCGTCATTTGGACCGTCAGTTATGAGTGCCTACATGCACGCACGCGAGCACACACACGAACGCACACATTCTAAACAGGTGTTATTATTAACAGGGGGGTAACAACTCGTTTTACATAGTTGCATAAATTCGCCCTATAAAAGAATGAATGTCACAAGGGTTAACTAGCTGGATATATTCAGCTAAATTCAGGCAAAGCTTCATTAGCTCAAACTGATACAGACAGATAGTCTCTACCTCTTGTGTAAATATAATTTCGTCTTTCAGAAGGAAACACATGGGATTATCGTTATCGTTATTTTGTGATGGAACGTTGGATGAATGAATTCGCGCAGAACGCCTTGAAGCGCAAAGCAAAGCAAAGCAAAGCAAAACATCACACAGAACAAATAACCCGCAAAGTTCAGGGTCCATCAGTCCCGACACTGAACAGACGAATCAAACGTAATTTATCTCCAGGATGAGTTTGCTGAATACGAAGCTATTCAACTAAAACGCACGGGGGGAAGTGTTCTTTAATCGCGATGATCCAACTCAAATTTAAAAAAAAATCACAAAGGTCACATTTTCTTAGTGAGAGCACTGAACCTGGTGAGTGGAACAGAGCTTCTCTATTCTAGAACTGATGGAATTTGCAAGGCAATGTCACATCAGGCTCAGGCTGAAGTGGTGACCTGTATTTGTACATTTATGAATGCTAATGTGTTTTGGCATAGGTTAGCAAAATGTTACGCAGGGATCACATGATCACATGCATGATTCATGGGTAGCCTACAATGTGTTATTTAAAAACGAATATGAAGCAATTTTCTTTTGAACATTATGTTAACTATGACAAATTTTATTTTTTGGAAGAGAAAAAAAAATACTTAATATTTTCGCGGACCCCCTGCAGTACCTCCGCGGACCCCCTAGGGGTCGCGGACCCCCGGTTGAAGACCCCTGCTGTAGACTATTGGTTTATAATCCGCAGCCTCATGCACACAAGCCGATTCACTAGGCCAGGATTCGAAAAGCTTTTGCTGGATGGACTGGTAGCTGATCTTGTGTTTAGACCACTTGAACAAGCGGTCAATCTTCTTGAAAACATCCTCTAAAACAGGCATATCACCCCAGCTGTAAACCAGGTTCAGATTTTGTACAACATATTCTGGATTGATCTCCTCAAGTCTTCCAGCCATTCGATACTGAGGACTACACAAGTAAATGTAGTCACTAGGCACCTTGCCCAACTGTTTTGCAAAAATATAATAGCTCCTTGGATGATTCAGACTGTCAAAGACAGCAGAGTAGTATTCAGACAACCCCGGGTAATCCAGATCAAGGCAGATCTTGTTTCTGAACAGGTCCCAGTCGTCAATATGAAAAGTAACACGGGGCATATTCTCTGTGAACACAACCCCGACAGTATCCAACGTATACAAATTGACATACATGCCTTGTTTGTGAAACACATAGCCACCTACACGACCATCAGATAGACTCCATTCGTATTCCTTCTTTTTCATCCGAAAGAAAGTGCACAAGATTCTCTGGTCTTCTTTTTTTCTTAGGAGCCATAGTTGTTTCAGACCACAATTCATTATCATTAACCGTGGTAAGATCGATACGTCTCTTTGGAAGTCTCATTTCAAACGTAGACATGGTGGGAAAAAAAACAACGATCGACATGAACTGTTGAAACACGACTCTGTTTTTATACTATCAAGACAACCCCCCAAACCACACATAACAATAGAAAAGAATTCTAGATAAAATCAGATAGACTAAATTATTTGAAAAGACTAGACATTGAGGCGTCAAAAAATTAGATAGAAATCAGACTATGCCTGAACATATCCCACTAGGCTAGATGGTGTAGGCTACTAGGTGTTAGGCCTAGAAAGCTAGAGCTAAAGTATTATAAAGAATTTATTTTTATTTAAAACCTAGTTTAAAAAGAGTTAACAATTAAAGAAAACTTATAAAAGACTAATTGGTGATAAACAAGAAAAAGATTAAAACATACAACTTTTAGGTAAATCAATCATTACTTTTATTTTATTTATTTAAAAAAAAAACGATTTTTTATTTTATTTTTATTTAAAACATTTAAAAACATAACAGTAACCTTATTAAACTATTAGTTTAAACTATTTAGTTTAAAACAAGTCAGGGCAAACACACAGTCTAGCATTGGAGTATGACACAAGATGTCATACTTTCCGTCACGCCCACAACTACTCCTCAACCAAACTAGCTGTCACATTTGACAGCTGTCACATTTGACAGCTGTCACAACCTAACATGACACTAAGGCGGGACTTCCGGTGACAGAAGGCGGGACTTCCGGTAAAAAAGGGGCGGTACCCTCATCCATCAAATGACGTCATCAATTTTGACAGATGCCGTCGGATATATACTACTCCCGTCTCAGGTAGGGCTGAGAGCTCGATGACCCTCGAACAAGGGTCAGTAGACAGCACTTTAGGGCGAGAAAAGGGATTCGGTCGCAGCGTTACCTGCGCGTCATCTTGCGTCATCTTGCGTCATCTTGCGTGAACTCAAGACAATCGGGACTGACTGACAAAGCAGTCAGGTCGCTAACGCGCTTCACCGAGACCAAGGCGAGCAGAAGCGCAGTCTTAAGGGAAAGCATCTTTAGACTGGCACTCGACAGAGGGTCAAAGGGCGTAAGTGCCAGTCCGCGTAGGACAGTGGCTAGGTCCCAAGTAGGGACCGAAGGTGTGGAAGAGGGGCGAAGCCGCCTAACGCCCTTCATGAAGTGCGACGCAAGGGGGTGCGCACCTGGGGAAACGCCAGCATAGCCAACATGGCATGCTGAAATAGCTGCGAGGTACACCTTCAGTGTAGAGGGTGTACGACCCTGATCAAACAAGTGTTGCAGAAAAGCAAGCACCTCGCCACTAGAGGATCACAGCCTCTGTCTCTGCACCATGTGCTGAACACGCGCCACTTTAGCGTATACAACGACCTAGTGGACGTAGCTCTAGCAGCCTGAACAGTCTCTACAACTGCAGCTGACAGGCCGCGCTCTAGGAGACGCGCTCGTTCAGGGGCCAAGCCGTCAGTCTCCACGCTTCCGGCCTGGGGTGCCACAGCGGCCCGCGGGCCTGAGATAGGAGATCCCTCCTCACTGGGAGGGTCCATGGCTGGCCGTCCAGCATCGAGACCAGATCTGAGAACCAGCTCTGAGATGGCCAATGGGGGGCGATCAGGATCACCCTGTGCGCCCCTGCTCTGATCCTGGCCAATACCTGACACATCAGAGGAAGTGGGGGAAAAGTATAGAGCAGACGTCGCGGCCACGGATGTGCCAGCGCGTCCGACCCTAGCGGCGCATCTTTTCACTTCCAGTGAAAACCACGCTGGACAGTGAGCGTTCTCGCTCGAGGCGAAAAGATCGACTCGTGCCCGCCCGAAGCGGGACCAGAGGCTGTGCACCACAGCTGGGCAGAGGCGCCAGTCGGTTGCACGCGGAACACCCCTGGAGAGGAGGTCCGCGCCTGTGTTGCGCACACCGGGCAAGTGCGTGGCATGGAGGCATGGAGGTTGTGACCCAGTAGCCGGTGGCGGCACGGCTTTGGGTCCGTTGAGGCGCGCGAGCACGCGTCTGAGGCGCAGCCGGAGTGGCTGGTTGAGGCGGGGCACGCTTAGGAAGCACGGGCTGCAGGGCCTGAGCCACCGACTTCGTCTTCTCTAAGCGATCGCGCTGGAGTTCCAGCGCCTGGCCAAACAGAGCATCAGCGGAGATTGGAGCGTTCATTAGATGTCTCTTCTCCTTCTCTGGCATGGAAGAAAGATTCAGCCAGAGGTGCCTGTCGATGACGACCATTGAGCCAAGGGAGCGCCCGTCGGCTTTAATGGCTGCCCTGATGGCCAGTGAAGTGAGAGCGGTGGCTCTGCGCAGCTGATGGAGGGTAAGATCCGACGGCTGCGCTGAGAGGTCCGCCACCAGTTCCTCAGACAGAGAGGAGAGGAGAAAGGTGGTATTCAACGCCCTTATCGCCTGGCCTGTACAAATAAAAGCCTTCGAAACGAGCTTCTCCGTGCGCTGGCACGGCTTAGATGGAAGCTCAGGAGGCGATGTCCAGGTGGTGGCAGAAGATGGGGCTAGACAACCAGCGACCGCATCCTCAACGCGAGGGAGCTGCATGAGGCCGTTGGCGCCCGCTCCGTCCATCGCATAGAACGCCGCGTGACCTTGAATAGGGGCAATGGCGGCGAAGGGAGCCTCCCAAGAGGCCTGCGCATCCGCCACGACAGTGGGGTGAGCAGGGAGGGGAAGGGCATCAGGTGAGGGCAGCTGAGGCAGCTGAGGCGCGCGCTGAGGCGGGGGCAGGCCCAGCCGATCTTCCACGGTGGCGCATCCCTTCGTGGAGAGGAAGGAAATGAGCTCCTCCTCATCCACAGCCTCGATAACCAGGTCGTCAGAATTGTCGACCTGGGGCGGCGAAGTAGCAGGGTAGCAGGGGTAGCCAGATGGGCCGCGGTTAGCTGACTAGCTGGTAGCTGACTAGCCGCTGAGAAGCTAACCAACGGCCGAGTAGCCACTGAAGACCGGCCGATTAGCCCATCCGGGTGCGAGGACGCCGGGGGAAAATCGACAAACTGGCGGGCAGGGAGAGCACTGACGCCAACAGGGGTGGAAGCCGCCCCTGGACTACCAGTGGAACCCACGAAAAATGCCGCTCTATTGGCAATAGCCGCAGGGGAGAGGCATTTGCAAGCCGAGCAGAGATCAGGCTGCGAGAAGGCTAGCATAGCATGCTCACTCCCCATGCAGATGAAGCAAACAGTATGGCGGTCGGAGAGCGCCATGGGACGATCACAGTCGGTACAACGACGAGTAGCCATCTTGCGTCTCGAGGTACCAGAAGTTAGGGACCGGCGTGAGCACTTGGAGCAAGACGGAAATCCCTCGGAGAGCTTTTAAAAAAGCTTTTGTGGTGGGCTTTCAAAAAAGCCGTTGGTTTTAAGAAATATTTGCGAAAGCAAACGAGAAGCGACTCAGAAACACACGCAGTAGGCAAGGTGAAAGAGGCAAAGAGGACCTGAAGCGTAAGCGCAGTCAATATATAGACTTTCTGACGTCACGCAGGGCTGTTTAAGTAGTTGCCTGCGCGCGTCAGAGCGCTTACTGCCCTTTTTTCAAAGGGTTGGTTAAAATTGACTTCAGAAAAAGTAGGAGATGATAGGCATCATCCATTCGTACGTTTTGGCTTCGAAACGAAAGAGAACAACGGCAAGTAGTACAACAAACATACATTACCTACACCTGTAGGTGGGTGAGGTGCACCACACTGCCCATGCCTCAGAGCTAAGAGGGGTGGGGCACCCAGCCTGAGTGTTACAAAGAACAGACGATACTTAATACATAAAACAAAAAGACAAGAGTGGATGCAGAAGGCTACTACATACCTGCCATGCAGGCCTGTATGTCCACACACACAGCAGAGCCTATGCTGTTGCTGGGCCTCTGTTGTTAAATAGCTACTGGGAGCTTGTTAACCAATTGGCCCCACCCCCAATTAACTGCCACAGGTGACGGGGTAAGCCAGAAGCCAAGTAGGCATGTTCTACCTGCTACATTCGGTAAGCATTGTTAGCCGATAATGATCTAAAATAAATCTACATGTAGTAAGTCTGTACTTTTCAAAATTGTACTTTGTTTCTGCCAATAAGTTAACAAAGTGAAACTTCGCCAAACAAAGGAAAGGGGAAGAAGTAAGAGAAAGAGAGAAAAGATGAAGAAGGAAAGAAAAGAGGGGGAAGAGAGAGAGAAAAAGAGAATAAGAATGAGAGAGTGAGTGAGAGAGAAAGAAAGGGAGAGAGATGGGACTCATTACTCCCGCGTCGTCTACAAACCCAGAGAGAGCCCGTGTCAGCCAGTCGGCCACAACAGCGACAAGGAGCGCCCCGAAAAGAACTTCCTTCCTGTCAGCTGCCCGAGTCCTTTCCCTTCTCCCTATAGTCAATAACTGTCCCACCCAATCCACCAGCCAAAACAATTACAGTGCCTTGGCCGTGTCCACTTAACGCACAAACACTGGCCACTGTGTAGTATCCTCAGCTCCTGTTAACCACACTCAGAGATCAATAAACAGCGGAGACTGGGAGACAGAACTTGACACCTAATTACTGTTGGACTGGGTGAATATTGCTGTAATCATCAAAGCACAACAATCTAAGGTAGAGTGCATGCAAAAATTGGCAGAGGGCAGAACAACAGTATTCGCCATTTAGAGTGACCAAAAATATTATTTTCCTCCTCTTACAACTGTAAATGGCTGGAGGTAGGTAAAGCCACTTATGCGAGCAGTGAGTGTACCAATGCTCCTAAAAAAGGGAAAGAAAAGAAAAAATTGTCCTTCAGGATCAGAAGAGCTCTCATCAATCACAGATATTGCATTCACAAGATAGAGAGATAGAAACAGAGAGAAAGCATGAGAAAGAAAGAGAGAGGGGGGGGGGGTGTGTGGGAGGGAACGAGGGCACAGACAAAAGAGCATATCCCCACTCAAAGGCTTACAGCAGCTGAACCCACAGGAGGCTTCACTGAATGGGCTCTGGATGTGGCCACACTTCTGTCATGCTCGTCGTAGGAACAGACAAGATGGAGAGAGAGAAAAAGTTAGATGATGAGTGAGAGGAAAAAAGGAAGGAACAGAGAAAGAGAGAGAAAGGGGGAAAGAAGGGCAGATGGAGATAGAGGAGGCATGCCAGGCACTTTCCTCTCCATGACTCCACCTCTTCTCTCTCTCTCTCTCTCTCTCTTTCACTTTCTCTCTTTCTCTCTCTCTCTCTTTGTGTGTGTGTGTGAGTGTGTGTGTGTGTCACCCATCCTCAGCCCCATTCCTCAGCTTCTCCCCTCAGGCTCCTGGCCATCCGTCACGGGCCGCCCGTGGGCCTGAATATCCTTAACCTCCACGGCCGGCCACCGGGAGCTGCTCCCGCTGAGTCGGAGTAGGTGATTGCATTTCCGTGATGATGTCTTCGAAAGGCACACCAGTTGAGGATGAGAGAGAGAGACACACACAAAAAGAGATAGAGAAGGAGAAACAGAGACAGAGAGAGAGAGAGAGTGAGAAAGAGAGAGAGAGAGAGAGAGAAAGAGAGAGAGAAAGAACAAAAGAGGGAGGAGGAGAGAGGGAGGAGTGCTGTTTTAAAGTGAAGGGAGGGATGTATTGCTGGTGCCACCTGGATGTCCCTCTGCAGTCCATCACTGAGAGGCACTGATGGAGCAACACAGGCCTCATTTGGACTCTGCTTTAAATGCGAATGCTTGCTTTTTTGGGCCCCACCCCAACCCCATTTCCCCTCAAACAGCAAAAAAGAAAAGAAAAACAAAAGCAAAAATATAAAGAGAAAACACCCACTGCCCAGGAAGCCAAAGTGGTTTGACTTTAGAATCTGCCTCAAGCACGAACCAGTGAAAGAAAGTGTTGGCATAAATATATTTAAGATTAAATAGGGTGATATCATCAGATAAAGCATTTTGGCGGAAGCTCAAAGTTTATAAGAATAACATCAAATTCAAATTTTGGTTCACTTAGTAAGTAAATTCATACTGTACTAACATACCACACATAATTTATTTAAAAATCCTGTTTTTAGATTCAGGGTTTTAAGGTATTTTAGTTATTACATACACGGTCAGCATACAACTTGTGGAGAAATGCATGCAAATACATTCAATAGTGTGCAACTTAATGAAACATGGGACTGATTGTATTACATATTGAGTAATTTTAACAAAATTAATATAACATTAAATTTGTTGTTTAGTTTCATTGCTGTGTAATTGATAGATAAAGAGATGACAGATAGTGACACCCATTCCACCAACAGAAGTTGGGGTTCATCAGAAAGGAGCTCAGCAGGTAGCCGACCCCATCAGTCACAGGCTAATTGCTGTGATTTGTGATGCCCGGAGGCCCCTCTCCTCCTGCCCTGCCCCATGCCAGGCTCCGCTCCATTAATCACAGATGAGGAGCTGTCACCGCGACCGGCTGACTGTCCACGTTGTCTGCCAGAAGCACAGAGAGGAACCGAGAGCACCAGAGGAGGGCTCAGTTCATGTTGACCTGCCATGGGGTGATGCGGGTGAAACGCAAGGTCGTGGCACTGAGCTAAAGTGAGGCTTCATGGAGGTGGTTGGTAAGGCCACATACTGTACACAAAGGTGGTGCCATGACACTTTGCACATATCTGCACACAGGTAGTATTCCAGTAGCTTCTCAGTGTGCATCACTCGGTCTCTGCTGTCCTTTTATGTACTTAAGGATGTTTAGTGACAAAATCAACAACCACAATGTTCTCTATGAAGATTTCCTTTGGACATTACACCATATGCAAATATGAAGAAGGCAAGAGTTGGTGAGAGAGAGAGAAACAGGAGGCGGTAACTAATGATGGTATGGAGAATGTGATGGAGGGATCAGGGAGAAAGTGAAGAGAAATGAGAGGCATGACGGTAAGGGAGTGAAAGGCCGCAAGGAATGTTGAGACAGTAAGACAGTGAAAGAGATGGGACAGATAGCGTGAGACAGAAAGAGAAAGTGAGGGAGGGAGAGGCAGGGAGACTGAAAGACAGAGAGAGGGATGAATGCTTGACATTTATTGGAGCTGTGGGAACGGGTTGAGCTGTCAGTGATTGGTTGGCGCCATGGCCTGGTTTGAAGGTTATGTGAAGCCTTTATCATTAAGCAGACAGACTCAGTGTCAGGAAGCATATCCTCCTTGGGCTTCCCCATGTCCTGTCCTCGCCTCTCCACCTTCTCTGGCCAATGGAGAAAGACATAGAGAGTGTGTATGTGTGTGTGTATGTGGGGGGGTTAGAGAGAGAGAGTAAAAGGGAATTACATGAGTCATTGTGAGGCAAAAATCCATTTATTATGGCATGAAAGAGGAGTTGTCTCCATTTTAGCCGTACATCGTCTTAAGGAGGTCAGCAGTCTGCAGTTACATGCCAAAATTGTCTGACAAAGAAAAAGTATATGAGCTAAACTGATAAAATGTAAAAACTATGACAAAAAGGTATCTATAAACTTACTTTAAGTTAAACTTACTTTAAGTGGTTTAGAATTTTAAAACCCTTATACCATCAACAAAATGTTTGGCTATCTTGAACCTGTTTTTCGGTAGTGAAGAGTGAAAATTTTTAAAGCAGCACCAAGGAGTTTTGAAAATCGCACCCTCTACAGATTGGAATGGAAGCATTGCCATAAGGCAAGTCAATAGTTTTACTTGAACTACAGATCGCTACCCGATTGGGCAAACTTGTTTAGTGCCATTAAAGCTGATAGAGGGCCACAGAGCAAATGCAGCAAGTATCGTTCACCTTGTTACGAGTTGATGGACCACCGAAACGATTTTGGAAACATTATTTTAAGGTTTTAAAAAGTCCTTGGTGCTGCTTTAATTCATTCTAATTTGGTGTGATGCCCCAAACACTGGAATTGTGAGCCAGCTAAGAGCAGTATGGGATGCATCAAGCTAGTGCCTCCTTGCTCAATGTAGAATGTTCAAACTTTTTATGAGGTTGCAAATTACTTATGGTCTATTTCACATTAAATGTCTCTTTTACTGTAAATCTGTGAGCCTACAGTCTGGCGGACTTTGAAACTGGACCAACGACCAGTTGGTTATACACCATTTTTTACATAACAATATAAGCATCAGTTTAACGATCTTCATTGAACTACTCTGTGTATTTGAGGCAGACAACTCTTTTACCCTGTGGCTTTGAGACCCCCCCCCCCCCCCCCCCAAGTGTTTTTAGTCCCATCCTCCTCTCAACCGCCCTCCCCAAAATACTCATCAAGTTTCATGTTTGTTTTTGCCAAAGTTGGCCCTTGCCATTGAGTTTACTTCACACCAGCAATATTACACCCATTAATTATTCATTTCTTGCAGAGAAGCAAATCTTGCACATGGCGTGACCTTTCGGCGGCGAATGGCCACAGCCCCTGTGTGTGTGTACCTTTCCTCATAATATCCCTCGAGCCTGCACCCACGCGTGCACATTTATAAAAGGATATTGAACATTAAACGATCAAATAGCTCCACGGAGGGCCCCATCAAATAAAATATCATGGCACCAATTCGGCAGTGTACACTTGAAGGTCACTGATTCATCTATGAGACATAAGTCGACTGGAGTTTTCAATGTGTGGGGTCATAACCTAACACCATGCTATATGAATGAATAGTCATTTATGTTGTTAGGCCTGATTTGGATTTCTAAGAGCCTTGTCGTGTATTGCTATTGTGTGGGGAATGACAATAGAAGAGAGTAGATGAGAGAAATCCAGAGATGAGGTGGGGGGTTATGGTTGTGGTTGTGTGTGTGTGTGTGGTGGTGGTGGGGTGGGGGGGCAGAAAAGGCAACCATCACATGATATATGAAAAGAAACATGATGGAAAAATGACATAAAATGGCTCTCAGCTCATTCAGTTGGAGAGTAATCTGGAGCTGTGTGACCTTCAGGTTTTCCGTAGGTTTGAATGAACACTCATTCTGGTTCAGCTCTGGAAAATGTAGTTTGAAGAAGAAAGTACCATGATAAGATCACATGAGTTCAGAAATGCCTGAAATTTACCTTACTATTTTTTTTAACCTTTCTCCTTTCTGATTATCTTATTACACACAAACACAAGGAAGCTATTAATAATAACTAGTATGGAGAATATAATATGCATTCAAAAATGAACAACATTACTAATGTAAAATGTCATTAATTACGGTTTACACACTACAGTGGCATGACCAGTACAATAAAATGTTGCTATAGCCTAACACACATGCATATACTGCATGCCACACACACTGTTTTCTTTTTCTTTAGAAATTCCATCACATGGTTGTACCATGCACATCAAGCGAATTGGCAAGTAACAGATATATTTATATATGATAATATATGCCATTATAAAGATAATATTTCAGGACATACACATTTCTTGAATGTGTTGAAAAGTAGTGTAACATGAAGGTATAATAGTCATGAACAACAAATAAACATAATAGTGAAGAACAACAGTTTTAGCAGTCTCTAAATTCACAGAAAAAGGAAGAAGGAGAGAGAGAGACAGAGAGAGAGAGAGAGAGAGAGAGACCAAATGTTGCAAAGGCACTGGTCTGTTTGATCAATTGGAAAGAAGGGAGAGAGGCTGAGTGAAAAAAGAGTGGGAGTAAAAGAGGAACAATGCTGCAGCATCGATTAGATGGCGGCCACTGTGCACGACAACACCTCTGCCCCCTGAGTTGGGTTACCATGGCAATTTGTCACCCAAAAAGCCATTAATCACCAGGGCGCAATCGGGTGTCCAGCTGCTTAGATCCAGACTTCTCCATCCATGCTGGAGCCAGGACCTCAGGTGTGCAAGTGGACCTTCAACAGACTGCAAAGAATAGACTCTCCAGCTATCTGGCTATTTCACCATGGCAGAGAAGGACAAAAGTGACCTGGGGCCTCATTTATAAAGCCCTTTGCGCAAGAAAAAGTTGCGTGAAGCAGGGTAAAATTTGCGGTCGCAACATTTCTCGCAAAAGTCAGGATTTACAAACATTTTCCATGCGCAAAAAAGTTCCCAGGTTTCCGCAATCTTTTGACCACACATGTAATCTTGCATAACCTCACGCAAGTTTTCTTGACTAGCACCCTATAGGACTCTGTTCTAGACTGTGTTTTAATGACCTCCAATGGTAAAATAAAATATCACATTGATAAAGTAGTGTGAGCATTTTAAAATGTAATGTAGTATTCGTAACATGCCTATACATTAATAAGAGAAATATGCAACAAATTCTATATTCATAGTCAGTGCTTGGTTCTTGCCGCTGAACTTACTTTGTTGACAACATCAGTTGTACGCTGCCACTTTTGTTATTTCAATTTCAATTTTTGATATTCCTTTTTTATGGCTTTCAAACAAGATTTAGTGAAGATGTTCTACCTCTGTTAGGAGGTTGGTCTCGCATTTCCTGAATCGCGTTTTGTTTTCACATTTACCGTGTCATGATTGGTTATCGAAAGCACCTTTAGAAGTTACCATATTCATTGAGTGGTTAACATGGACCTTATTGGGTAAAATATGGGACAACCTTGGGATGAGAATGAGGCTCGTGCACAACGTATAAGGTAACGCAAGTCTGTATTTATAACGAGAAAAGTGTGTACATGTTTGCGCCGCAAGGTTTTACATATCAGTTTTGTTTTTTTGCGTATAACAATTCTGACTTTTTGAGCACAAAATCTTTTAGAGCAAAGTTTTATAAATGAGGCCCCAGGATGGTCTGGCCAGCGCCTCTCCCTCTTGTTTGTTTGAACATTTCCTCATAAAAGACAATTCCATGGTTTACTGGTCCCAACAGTATCATCTGAGGACTTCTCAGCAGCACCACAACAGATTTATTGGGTTTTATATTGAGCCTGTAATTTTAGCTAGGGGTCCATAATAAGTCTTGCTTGTTACAACAGGCTGGTCTGAAGTCAGTCTTTTTTTTCCTCTCCCCTCTTCTCATCACTCCCTGTCGCTCGCAGTTCAATTGAATCCTCATGGATGAATATTGTGTCATTAAAACAACAAAGCCCAGAGAGATGGGTAGAATTAAGACATAGATAACATTAAACTCTGATTCCTTTATCCACACCAGGTTGTATTGAATATAAAGACACGATGTGTGATGTTAAAAGCTTATGACATTAACTGAGGAACTGTAACTGAAATCTTAATCTTCTTTTATTTCTTTTATTTTCTGCTCTATTCTCTGGGTGAAGTAACACATGTATTAAAAACCATTCACTAGGAACTACTCTCTATAGGAAGAAAAACTGAACATATCTCTCCTCACACCTCTACAGTATATTGCTACCTTACACTGGCCGATTCTGGAATACATGTACTCCCCTAAGCCCTCAATGGTCTTGCTCCAACATATTTTAGAGGCTTTTCCCTTACTACCCTGCTAGACACCTAAGATCCAGAAATGCAGGTAACATTGTGATCCCAAGAATATCAAAATCTAACGGAGCAAGAGCTTTCAGCTCCATGTGCCTCTCAATCTTTCTACCCCCCATGTGCCTCTCAATCTTTCTACCCTCCATGTGCTTCTCAATCTTTCTACCCTCCATTCAGCCAAAGGGGACTGTCAATACCTAAGTCTGGTAGTGAATCCTCACTCCTAATGGGCCTTATTGGTAACAACTGTCTCTCCTGTTGCCTCCAGATATGTGGAGCATGGTGGCCATCCAATCAGTGGTTTTGGGTTGCAATACACCATACCATAGTAACAGCTGCGTCAGACCTTTCATTGGACCTCTCTCTCTCTTTTTCTTTCTCTTTATGCATTGTATACACATACAACACATATAATCTGTGAAGAGTGAAGGAACTAGTCTAGCATAACTCAGTTGCTTCCTCTACCATATACCAATTTGACAGGAGGCCCATGCAAGGACTGACTGTCCTTCTTATAGGCTCTGTAACCTCTTCTCATGATTGCTCTTGTCAAAATGGTTGAAAAATCTCACCCCCTGACTTTAACAATGACTGCTACTATGTTGTTCAGACAATCCCATGGCTTCCTACTCATAATATTGTTAAAGTTATTATGATGCTTAGTCAAAACCATGGACAAATTGTAGTCTGTCTCTAGTCACATATGGTAACAACAGATTGAAAATAACCTGCATGAACCCCAGCTGTTCTGCCCAAGGTTTCTTCCTTGAATAGCTATCACAAAAGAATTTTCTCTGTGCCAAAGGGCAACTCTTTTATAGATAGCGCTGCATACAGTATATAATTAAAATGAATTAAATGTGTTTGTGTGTGTGTGTGTGTGAGACTTCCATACTTTTCACTCATATGACCACATTTCTATCTCAATACACACACACACACAGAGACACACACACACACACACATGGCCTGGGTTGGCCTGGAGAGGACTCATCACATGCAGCAGACATCTTCCTTCCTCACACGGGAATCCAGAGTTCTTGAAGCTGGACAAAAGGCAAAGACAGCATATCTATCTCCTCCATCTGAGGTCTCCACAAAGCACTGGCAGCTAAAGCCACTCCAAACAGTGAAGAGAGACAGAGAGAGAGAGAGAGAAAGAAAGAGAAGAGGGAGAATTGGGGTTGAACAGAATTTGTGTGCTTATCAACAGGCCACATCTCTTGCCCTTTTACAAAAGCACCTTTTCTATAGGGGTGCCTGGAGTAAGATAGTATATACATGGTGATCAACTCTGTGTGTGTGTGTGTGTGTATGTGTGTGTGTCTGTGTAAAAGGGACCTTAGGAACCCCACACACACATACAAGTTATCCAGTCACTCCATCTGAGACTCCTGGCAGTCTACAGTGGCAGTCTGTAAGACAGGGTCTGGCATGGCGGGTCTCTGTTGTGGGAGCCACACAGAGGAGAAGATGAGGATCTGGAGCCGAGGGCTGTGAAAGATGAATGGGACCACAGAGGCTGCGGACGGGCAGGGCCCATTCAGCAGTGAGAGTGCAGACAGTATACAAGCTCTGGACTCCCCCACAGAATATTCTTTTAAAGATCATCACTGCATTTCAATTTTTGCTGACAAAAAAGAAAAAAAACAGATCCAATAAATTCTGATACAAAATGTCTATCATACTGAATGGATTTGATTGCCTCAAAGCATTTAGGAATGAATGCAAAATCAGGTAACCAGTTATGGCTGCTAGAATCATCAGAACAAAAATGAGCTGTACAATATCTAAAGGATGAATGATAGGGACTGCATGTTTTGGTGAGGACCTACCAGCTATCGTTGTCTCTGAACCTTCCATCCTGCTTTGATCAAATTCTAAATTTGGGTGTTCTCATCTCATCATACTGACCCTAACCAGTCATACCCCACTTAAGTGCCTTGGATGCACTTGGTGATGCTACCCCATCACTCTCTTTATTAGCTCTTTTTCAAACATATAGACAAGCACGGTGACAAGTTTGTGGATGTGAGGACTTCATACAAATCTGTGACTTTTTCTAGTTAAAAAACATTGTTTTTATGTATCATACCCTGTAATTTTCTGTTGCTTCAGATTGAGATGTCCCTGCTCTCTGATGTTCCAGCTGAGGAGTAAATAGCTTCCCTCAGCCAGAGCGTGTCTTTCTATGAAGGTGACCCTTATCTTTAACATCGAAAACATGCTGCGTAAACCAGGCCCCTTGTCACATAAGTTCTCATTTCCGCTCCTCAACAGCCCAGAATGCCAGAGGTTCCTGTCATCTCCCGGGCTACGACAGCTGAAAAGTCCCATCCATCTCTCTGGCCAGATTTATTGCTCCATAAACCATTTCCTTGGTAAAATTGACTCCCCTCACCTTTGTGGTTGCACTCTCTCTCTCCATAGTTTTTTTTTTTTTGCTTTCAAGGGACACAATCACCCCATGGCGGACCATCACTTTTCCCACATGTCGACAGTCTTTATGGGGGGCAGTAAAAACAGGCCACATTGTGACAGAAATGGGAAGTGGCTTGGTCTGTCAAGCGCAGAGCGGATTTTGATGGCGGGTGGGGTCTCGGATGACACCTTGGCTATGAAAACCTGTGGGCCTCCCCCCCTCCCACCAGCCCCTGCCTGTCTGTTCCATGGAGGTGGCGGGGCCCCACCCTGTCACTGCTGCAGCTCAGCTTAGCTCCAGAAGCCCTCACAAGGCCACAGACAGACAGGAAGTCGACGCTCAGCCCCCCACACATCAGCACTTTTGATTTGACACGTCTGTGTTTTTCTCCTTCTTTTCCTTTTTCAGGTTTTTTTTCTTCTTTTTCCATTTGTGACAATTCCACAATGCTGCCTCCAACTTTCAGCCCTATGTCTTTGAGCTCCTCCACCCCACCCATACAGCCCAAACAGCAGTGCAAGGATATTCTCTTCACCCTCTAGAAATATGCTGAACAAACAGACCATTTGACAATGTGATCTCTATCACACAACACATAGCCGCATCTCCCCTAAGGCATTCCCTGAAGCCCTAGCGCTGGTTTAATAATCTCCATAGCCCTGATCAATAATTCACTAGAGTTTTGATGACTTGTTTGGCTGCACTGAAATGGGATGAATAGGGTGAAGTCCCATGAGCTTACTACCCATGGGTGTGTAGGAGTTAACAGAGCAATTAGTTCAGCTTGTTTCACAAATCATGGAAAACACTGAAACGACGTTCAGCACTGGGGAACAAAGTCATGACTTTTGTTCATCAATACAACAGTGTCTTAAGTGGATCATTCTAAAAAATCCATCATTTTAAAAAAAATGCATTTTGGTAATGCAGGGTGTGTAATGGTAATATCCAGTAAAGTTACCAAATAGTATATTTCAAATTTACTTTGTGCAAACTAATTTGGAACATGTAAAGTGGATGGTGGACTATATTTTAGCATAAACATAACAATAAAGGTAGATGCGCATTGGCTGCTCTCTTGCAAAAAATGCAGCCGCAATCTTCTTCGAAACCAAAAACCCCTTTCAGACATACAGAAATATGGATATCAGTGGGCTGCCTAACGAATATTTGTCAATGCAGAC
>JAGFZM010000829.1:170241-191359 GCA_017657215.1 Limnothrissa miodon | reverse complement strand
AATATGGATATCAGTGGGCTGCCTAACGAATATTTGTCAATGCAGACCTGACATTACCTAGCTCGTGGTATTATGTCCAAGTATTAAATGTTTGTGAGTGTGTATCTTACTTAATAATAGGGGAGCAGCAGAACATCAAACTGTAGGAAAGTTTACAAACAGGCTTACTAACAATTTCATGGTTCATGGGCTTTGGATATCATCAACAGGTAAAGTCTGATGTTAAGAGAGTTGTGATTGATTAAATATACTGCCATTTCTTTGCATCTGCCAAATAGAATACTGAGAGGAGCAGGTTGAATGGTCCAAGATGGAGGACCCATGGCTCGTCAATGGTCACTGCGGTGTCTATCTTGATTATGTTTATGCATTTTAGTTTGTACAAGTGCAGGGACAGAAGCCTTTCATTCGAAAGATTTTCCAGGTGAGAAAAAAAGTTTTTGTGTTTGGTCATGAACTGTGAGTGGGAGACTAGACGACATCCATCTTCGACACCGGTGAGTCGGTGCTTTTAATTAACAGCTCCTGAATTTGCTTTGTCTTCTAAAAAGGATCAAGTCTAATTGTGGTCCAAATTAAAGGGCTTAATGAAAGCAGCTCTCGAGCCCATTCATCAAACCCAACAGTGGAAACAGCAAACTGTTTAGGTAGAGGTAGCAAGGAGAAGCACTGAAATCAGAAGGAGAGGAAGGAGAAAACTCGATCTCCACAGGGAGGAGCAGTTAGCAGTTAGTTAACACTATCCAAGAGTTAGGCCTGCTGTTTTAAATACATTTGTCAAATGACAAATTCTATATGATTCTATAAGGGTATTATACATGGGTAATTGCTTTCTTAAAAAAACATGAACTTATGAAAAAACTTGAATATGGAGAATGAGATGTGGCATAGACTGGGTCTGGGCTGTCCACAAACCTACAGTGGTGTCTTTAATCATATAGGACAGTGGAGAGAATGACAGGAAACGAGTAGGATTAAGAGATGAGGTTCAGGAAATGCACTTGGGTTGGACTCAAACTCGGAACCCCAGATGGTATGGAGCCTTAGTTAACTGAGCCACGGCACCCCCTAAAAAGTATGTTTGAGTGCCCAAAAAAATGTAAATAAAAATTCATGTGATTTAGATTTTTGTACCACCCATTAAATTGGACTTGGACTAACAAATGCATGACGAGATTAGAAGTGGTGCACTCACCCCCACTGTTTCATTTGGTTGCAAAAAATGTTCTGTCTCCAGAGACCATGACTTTTTACTGCTTTTACACAGACTGCATGAAGACTATATTACAGCCACTATAAGCACACAGCAGTTTAGCTGCAAGTCATGGACAAGCGTCCCAGCAGTAAGACAGGATTTGCCCGGGCATTAGAGAGCATATTTACACTTGAAGACTTCATCTTACACAGCCTACCAGTCAATATCTACACGCAATGCCACCGAAGCAATATCCACCATGTGTCTGTCCACACCACAGGCATTGTGTATCCCCCACAAGGCAAAGCTTCAGTCGCTCCTTTGGGTCTTCAGTGCTGTGTGAGGACAGTGACAGAGGGTGGAGAGGGAGATGGGGGAGTAGGAGGGGGTCTTGGACGATGGCTGAGGAGTGGTGGGATTTGAGTGGAGGCGGATGTGGTGGACGGTAATTGTTGTGGTGTGAGGGTGTGGGTGGATGAGGGTTACAGGGAGGCTGGAGGAGAGAGGGTGGAGTGGGGAAGGGGTGGGGGAATGGATAGCTGTCACTGCACCGATGGGTCTGACAGTCTGGACGGATGACTCGGTGCGGAGCGTCCAGGAGAAAGTGGTTTAAGGGCGTCCGTGGAGATGACAAAGGCCTCTCTAATGGGCCTCTGGAATCCGATTAGACTTTATTGTCTGTGTGAAGCCCAGGCAGTAATTCAGTTTGAGGAGAACAGAAAGGCTTCCGTCATCGACAGGAAAGTTCACACTCTGCAATCTGCACGCATAACGGGCAGACGGGGAAAAATAACAATAAGCACAAAGCTCCAGGAGGAGACTTACACACATTCAGTCTGAAAGACTTACACACATTCCACTGAAAAATCAGGCGCAGAAATCATCATTTTGCTGACAATGAAGCATCTACATGATGTTTTAATGATGGAGACTTTTTCAAACGAAAAGAAATGGCAAAGGGAATCTTAATACTGAAATACAGTGAAGTGTATCAGTAACTGTACTGATACAACCCTCTCACAAAACATTATTCTAGTATCTAGTATAATATTTTTGCACATATTGTGCACATATTTCATATTGCAGGCTTTCCTACTGCTTTATTATATTTTTCATTAAAACTTTATTAGACCATTCCATGTTGTCTTGAAAACAGTTTATCATTTAACCTCATGCTGTCGAAACCCTTCCTCTGTGAGCATGTTCACTCTTGACAGGTGCAGGGACAAGCATGAGAGAGAGCACAGAAGATGACGGCAGTCGTGATTGGTGGCACCACTAGAGGGAGTGACCAAGCAGCTGTCGGAGCTCCAGACTGAAGACTGAAACTTCCCTGAGGGACATACCAAAGCGGAGAAGAGCTTAAACAGTCTGAGACACGAGTGTCCATGTACGCCTCTGTTATGCTGAGGCTGACTTTATTTCTGTTTTACAACTCTTCAACATGTTTCGCATTTTAACTTATGCTACAATAATACTCCACGAAAAAGACATTAATTGTACATTTAAAACAATGATATCTGTTGGCATAGAGCTTTTCATGGCCTGATAAGGCTATATTATATTAATATAATAGAATACATGCTAGACTCACATTCTTTCATTCATTATATCTTTCACCTCTCTTTCACACACTCTCTCTCTCTCACACACACACACCAAATAAAAACAGCTATTTTGTTGTTGTACATACAACGACTAATCATTGATTAGTGACACATTTACATTCATATTTTGTACTGTAGATTCACCAAGTCCCGACACACCTCAGACTCATTTTTGTTTTTGTTATTAATCCTCCAGATGAGGACTCTCACTGCATTGAGAGGTCCTTTCTGGAATGGATATGAAACTGAGTCTTCATACAGTATAAATGCTTTTCTTCGTTCTGTGTGTTTACTTGATCCCTTTAGCTCTCAAGAGCTTGGTCACTTTGGTTAGATAGTCTCGATCTGGATAGCGATGGCTAGGCGAGAAACAAAATATGAAATTTATTAATAATTAGATGTAGTCTAAGTTTGTCAATAGGTGATAGTAGCTATGAACATGAACAAATAACCAAGTCAGTTCTCACCTGAAGAATTGTTGTAATGTGATTAAAATGTGATTAATGACATTTGTGCATTGTTATATTTGTACTGTATTTTCCTATAATAGCTTTTGAAAGTTGGTTGACATGAAGCCCCAATTTGTTAATAGGTGGTAGCTATGATAATTGCTATACCCCCACCCCCCACCCCCCTCTTCCCTTGACATTAATTTTCTTCAGATGTCACATGCAGTAAGTGGTGGTCATGGTTTACCTCTCTGGCCCTGACTCATCACAGCTGGTCTTTAGCAGAATGTCCGTGGGAACCACAGAAACCTCCCCGCTGCTGTCAGTGGCTACTGTAAACAGCAGCCTCTGTTTGAAAGCTTTCTCCAGCAATCGCACCACTGCAGTCCCTTTAGTATTCTGAGGCAAGAAGGCCTCTGTCTTCAGCCCATGAAACTTTTCTCCTGGCCTGGGATGTTCACCCTGTTTTGTGCAAAATAGGGTTACACGCAATAATCTGTGTCAGTGCTGAAAGAGAACTCTGGTGAATTCTGTGGTAAGGGCAAAATTACACACACACCCCCTCTTGTTTACAAAAAGTCTCTATGGGAATTTACATAGGGGTCCCAATCAAAACGCATAAATATATTTTTTCAAAAAATTATATTCAAAAATCATATTTTTGGTCTTTTGACTTCATTTTTTTGTGTAACAAGTTGTGAGATGGAGTTAGGACTTAGATTTTTTTTTATTTGGGGGTATCATATGGATGGTACCTTCATATCTTAGTTAGTTCATATAGACATTTGAAATGAGCGGGGAAAAAAACTTAGTTCCAACCTCTATAACTCTGTGTCCATATGTCACAGAACCATACATATTCTTCTAGAAAAAACTTGAGGGTGTCACCTTTCCAATGGTATGAGGCACATCCCTGAGTCTAAAACTATGTAGGAACTGTCAAGCTTTCAATTTGGGTATGCCGATTTCTTTTTTTTTTTTTTAAAAAAGGAAAAATAGGGGTGTGCCTTAATTAACAAGCAAAATTACAAAAAAAAAATCAGAAATTAACAAGCTCTTCTGCTGCATAAGACAGGTCCAAAACAGACACTTATGCTTTTATTTAGCTTTCTTATTCCTGAACAGATGTTGCCAAATAAAAAAAAACCCTCACAAACAACACCACAACACAAATACTATATACTGTTTTTCTTTCAATGTATTTGTATGGATGTAAAATAAACTAGGATAAACTAGCCTAAATGTCTGAGTACATGACCATGGTGCAATAAACATTATGAGGAGAAGCTAGTGAGTTCTTTTTTTCCCCTGATGAACTGTTGCCTCTAACTCGCACCAAAAGCAGGTATCGAGACCTTGGAGTTTTAGTGTGCCTACTTTTGAAACTTTTATTGCTATGTATTTTGTCCTGTTTCGTAATCTCTAAGCCTTGATTCAAACAAGTACACAACTTTCATATATATTTTACTTTAACGTAAATGTGGCATTTATTCAGTATTATTAAATAAGACAACCAATTCACTTCTAAGAGAAATGCTCTTATTGCTTTTTTTCCCCCTGACAATCTAGGAACCACCTTGAATTGTTTACAAACTGCATAATTACTCTCAGTTCATTTGTCAGCTTAGAGGTATGCTGCTCAAGTTACATCATTTTATAAGTATTCCTCACGTCTTAAGTCTTTGTTTCCTTTTGGCCGGTGGCAAAAACACAACTGGTGTAACCAGACAAACCACAAATTAGGACAGAATGGAATGAGAACCTTCACAGACAGATAATATAGAATGTACCCATGCCTTCTAGTGCTTGGTTCTAGATATGGGCAGAAATACCTAGCTTGACCATATTTGTTAATAACTACCGAACTATGGAGACTTCAGTAAGCCTTTTTAAACTTACCGTTTGTATTCCATCGGGAAACACAAAAGTGATTTTTATTGTGTCATCTTTGGGATAGCCTGGCAGACTCTTTCTTTCATGGTTCAGTATCATCTCCCCTTCTGGTTGGTTCCCCACCAATTGAGTTCCATTTCGTCCCTCAAGATCCTTCTCCACTGTAAACAAACAGAACCATTGACATATGATCAAGAATGCAACTTTATGACAGACACCTGAGAAATAAAGTTCAAGAGATGGTTACTTTACTTTGCTGCTCCACTGACAGCGGACCCTTGCCAGTGATGTAGCGGGTACAATGCATCTTGTCCTTGCTCTGGGCAGAACCCATGGTCTGTTGGGTTGGAATGACCAAAGTTACCTCTTCTCAACCATAAATCAAAGAGGAAGAGAAAGGCAGAACAACTGATGCCAAAGTCAATGGAGTAGCTTAAATACTGCAAGTTTCTACTCACCACAGCTGATATCTTCTTAATCAACTACAGTATCTTCTTCTTTGTGTCCTTAGAAATCTCACAAGACTACTTTCACACACATGCACTAACATACCCACAACCCACAATGATCTACACACCCTCTTAGATCATTATCATAGCTGAGGCTATTAGCAGTGTTTGAGCTAGAGCCAAGAAGGTCCGAGATGGGAGTAGTTTTTGAAACTCTAGGTGTTACTTCCTCCTGGGAGATTAGCTTTGTTTTGATCCTGTTGAGGTGTAATACACTATCACCTATGTTAAGAGTTTAAGAGCTGGTTTCTAGAGTGAGTGAGGAATTGAGAGGGGCGTGGCCTACAGGATCAACCCTTCCTTATTCTGTTCAGGTAAGGGGGTGTGGCTGAGACCTCAGAGAGAGAGACCTAGACTGAAACTGAACATACTCTTTCCAGCTGACATTCTTTCTTTCTTGTGCCTTGTCAGCATTACATTAGATAAAGATGGTATAACAGCATAGTTTTACTAGCAAAGCTACCATCAACTGTATGGCTTTTTGGTCAGCGAAAACTATTAAAGCTGCATAGAGCTTCTTGTAAAATATGCTGAGTTGAGTTCGATATGTTTTTGTTGACATGTCTGTTGATGTTTTTCTTTTGTGTTTTAATGGGCCAAGGTCTGGGTGTTTATGCCTCCAAACTTTGCTCTGTATCAGTTTTCTTCCCCAAAATGTCTATCTCTCTCTCGTCTTTGAAAGCTTTGGGGCAGATAAAGCCATATTCTTCGGAATCCCAAGGATTGTGCTGGTGTGTACATCATTGAATGGATTTATCTGGTTCCTCACCAAGAGAAATGAGAAATGTCCACTAAAGGGGAGGGCACAGTGCTTCCCTTGCTTTGCTGTAATGGCAAGGATAAACAACCCTGGGCTTACACAGGAAAGCTCGCTTGATAAAACAAAGTCCTGAGACATCATGAAAAAATATCCCAACAAAAACCAGCACAGCCATATCTTCAGCAGAGACTAAATCCACAAGCCTTCAGAGGGATATGTGTTCCAGTGAGTTTTCGCTTTCTCTTGATGCACTCTTTGTTTTGTCAGTCAAAAAAGAAGAGACAGAAATTTTCCTGATGGTTTGCTGACAGATCCAGCCTTTATTTACTTTTTCTCCTGTTTTTCGGTTGCTTATCTCTCTTTCCTCTTCAAACTGAACCTCTTGCTTTACCCATTTCTCCTCTGTTATATTTGAGGCTGTTTTCTGGAGTGTTTTTTTTTTTTTTACATTCTCTGTAGGGTCAGCTGGACGTCAACAGATCTGGCCTTCTTCATTGCCACCACTATTCATCACAGTAACACCATTGCACTTCAGCATGCAGATTTGATTTGGCCCCTGAGCCTATCATACTGTAAGGTGTGATATATGTCTGTATTTGTGCCTGGCGGAGAGGGAACCATCAAAGGCCCATCTCACCCTGCTGAGTCCATTCTCAATTGACAGGCTTTGTAAGGTCCTCTATGGGGTTATGAATTTTTATCTTATATCTAAGGGGGTCAAGCCCTGCAAATGGAGGAAATGTGGGGCAGTGGATGTGCGTAGCTCACCTGATGAAGCTGACAAGCTCTGATGGAGTGGGGACTGCTGTGAAATTTTCTGGTGAAATCTGGTTCAGTGGACATTGAACTGACAACTGCTAGTGAGGGAGCTTGAATCATAAGGTCAGTTCTCTGTATCATTCTTTGGTGCTGAGTGCTTTCTGATGCTCAGGCTTGTGTGCTCTCAAAGACTATAGACTCTCAAAAACACACACAGGCTGATCTACACCTTAAAAGTCTATGGTACTGTTTTTGTTGGTGTATAACCAATCATTAACAGAAACAAGCATACACAAATGCTCAGACGTTAGACAAAAAATACAAAATGCCACAATATTTCTAGATGTCTACTCCACATTTAACAAACACTTGTTTGTGTGTTTGTTAAAGAGAGAGAGATATGGTAATTGTGATATTTATTGTTCACTGATTAGTTCCAATGAATAACCAATGGATCATAAAAGGGACGAGGAATTGGGACTTAATATTTAATGTATATACTTGATATTCTAATGATATTATATTCTAATGATACAATCAAACCACTGTCAAAATGAGGCTTTAATTTCTCAGAATAAGAACATCACACCCAAATCTGTCACACCCAGATGAACACATAAGGGTAACACACCTCTAATTCATTGCACAACAGTCATCTAAAGGGCATTATAGCCCATGTAATAGCCTAAGACCAATCTCATTCGTCCTTTGACTGAGACACCACAGCCCTTGGGAACTCCCTTTTTCTAATAAAGCAAGCAGCTCCTCCCTCTCCTGGACGATTAAAGCAGCAGACAAGACCCTGTTACCTCTCCACACCTGTCGCTGTAAAGATCTCGTTAACCTTGGGGAGACATCAGCACTGTCCTCTGCTCAGTCCTGACAGCTTCTAAAAACACACATACCGTAGCTTACATGCTTGGGGAAAAGAGAGAATTAGAAGAAGGGACAGAGGGAAAGAGATGGGGGGAAAGCATTGCTCAGATCATTTGCTCATTTGGGGAAAGTGTCCCGAAACTCTGGCTCAAACAAATAAAATCCCTCTCACTGAATCAGTCATGTCTTATGAGCGCTGAAGTCTTGGGCAATATTATGCCTTCATGTGTGTGCTAAAGATTCTCCCTGTCAAGACACAGGACTGCCTCTGATAAGCAGCAGAAAAGATCTCATGTTCTCCTCCAGATTTTTTCTCAGCAGCTGTTGTGAATTGAGAGATACTGTAAGAAAAAAGGAAATGTTGCATTGCACCATGTTACATTCATCTGTCAAGCTCTCACACAGAGCGACACACACATACAAACTACACACACTCTCTCACACACACACATATGCACACACACACTCACCTAAACAGTCTACAGAACAGAATATTCCTCTAGGATTTTGTTTTTCTTCTCTTTCTTCTTTTGGGGAGTTGTAGGGCCTCTCCTGCTGAAATCTCCAAGCACCACTGTGTTTCTATGGCAACAGAAGAGTTGCACTAGTGATAGTTTAAGCTAAAAATGAAATAATAGGAGGGGGGGCAAGGTTTTCCTGGGAGCTGAGGCAGGTGAAAAATGAGAGTGACAGTGCATAGGGCCATCATTAAACGCTTGTGGGGAGGGCTACCTGGTCTCTGGGGAGGGAGAGGCCTAAGTGTGCGCTCTAGCACCTCTTACCATCCCAACACTGCCACTAGTAGTAAGATAGATAGATAGATAGATAGATGGATAGATTTCATCTAGAAGAAAATGTAGGTAGCCAGCAGCATATACAAATCATTCACAAATGTGGGCACAAAGACATATGAAATCCATCCACTCATACTAAAAATACAAATGAAGATATCTATTGGGTGCCTAAATGTGGTTTACAAGCATTGTGCAGAATAGATTTAAACACTTAGACCTAGGGTTGGGTATCGAAAACCGGTTCCATCTTGTATCTTGTATCCTCGGTTCTCTGAGTGAGAAGCCGAAACGTACGAGTGGATGATGCCTATCATCTCCTACTTTTACTGAAGTCAATTTTAACCAACCCTTGAAAAGGGCAGTAAGCGCTTTGACCCGCGCAGGCAATCCTTAGACAGCCCTGAAAAGTTTATATCTAGACTGCGCTTACACTTCAGGTCTTCTTTGCCCAGCACAAGCACGGGCGAACTGAGGCCCGAAACGTATGAGTGGATCACTACAACCAAGCCTCATGAGCCCTCAGCCGAGGCGGTCAGACCCAATGGACCACCGCAGGGCGTGGATAGCACGCTCTCTGCCACGCCCGGCCTGTTGACGTCCAGTGCATAAAAACGTGCAAAGGTATTACCAGAGGCCCAAGAGGCACTCAGGCAGATATCCTGTATAGGGACGCCTTTCCAGAAGGCCCAGGAGGCCGCCACCCCACGGACTTTAGGGCGAGAAAAGGGATTCGGGCGCAGCGTAACCCAAGCGTCCCCCTGAGTAAACTCAAGACAATCAGGACTGACTGACAAGGCAGTCAGGTCACTGACGCGCTTAACTGAGACCAAAGTGTGCAAAAGAGCATTCTTCAATGACAGCATTTTCAGACTGGCACTCGACAGAGGGTCAAAGGGTGTACATGCCAGTCCGCGTAGGACAGTGGCCAGGTCCCAAGTAGGGGCCGAACGTGTGGAGGAGGGGCGAGGCCGTCTGAAGCCCTTCATAAAGCGCAACGCAAGGGAAGCGCATCTGGGGAAACACCAGCGTAGCCAAAATGGCACGCTGAGATGGCTGCGAGGTACACCTTCAAAGTGGAGGGTGTACGTCCCTGATCAAACAAGTGTTTCAGAAAAGCAAGCACCTCGCCAATGGGGCAGAGCAGAGGATCACAGCCTCTGTCCGAACACCAAGTGCTGAAGGCACGCCACTTAAGCGTATACAACAACCTAGTGGACGTGGCCCTGGCGCTCTGGATGGTCTCTACGACAGCTGCCGAGAGACCGCGCTCTAGAAGGCATCAGCCTCCAAGCCTCGGGACGTGGGTGCCAGAGCGATTCGTTCGCCTGAGAGAAGAGGTCCCTCTGCACTGGGAGGGTCCAAGGCTGGCGGTCCAGCATTGAGACCATGTCCAAAAACCAGCTCTGAGATGCCCAATGAGGGGCGATCAAGATCACCCTGTGACCCCCTGCTCTGATCCTGGCCAACACCTGGCGTAGGAGAGGAAACGGGGGAAAGACATAAAGGAGGCGCCACGGCCAAGGGTGCTCGAGCACGTCTCGCAGGTGGATCGCTCTTACCGACAGAAAATGCCGAGACGCCCACGTGAGGACCTTGAACGGCAAGTGAAACAGGTCGTGTGACCTTGTGCCGCCCTGACGGTTCAGATAGGCGACAACCGTAGTGTTCAGAGCGCACTAGAACATGTTCTAGAGAAGAGAGGGAGAAACTTCTTCAAGGCGCAAAAGACTGCCAGGAGTTCCAGCACATTGATGTGCTTCCTCTTCATGGCTACGCTCCATGTCCCTCTGGCGGAGCGGCCATAGCAGACTGCGCCCCAGCCGGAAACCACTATATGGCTGGTCACCACCATACGGCTGGTCACCGCACCGAGCGCGCCGCCCCTGGCGAAGGACGAGGGTCTGCGCCAATGCGTGAGGGCTAGCCACATGCACTTGGACATAATGACCCGACGGGCGTAGGTGGAGAAGGCCGAGAGGGAGGGAGAGAGCATGCACTTCGGGACGTTCATGAGGAACCCCAGATTGTGCAGGTGACGCAACACCATGCGAACCTGGGACGAGAGGAGCTGACTGGACTCTGCCAGCAGCTTGGTGAAGCACCGAGGTGCTAGCGACAGACCAAAAGGCAGAGCTGCGTATTCATACGCCATGCCCTCGAAGGCGAAACACAGAAAACGCCTGTGTCTGGGAGCGATGCCTATGTGAAAATAGGCATCCTGGAGATCTATGGTGGCCATGTAGTCCTCCTGGCTAGGGTTGCAAAATTCCGGGAATTTTCAAAGTTGGAAACTTTCCATGGGAATTAACGGGAATTTATGGGAATTTATAGGAATTAACGGGAATTAATTGGAAAAAACTGGGAATTATCTCAACTAAAGGTCAGGGACATAAAGACAGTTGGTAGAAAATAATATTTTAGCAGTCTTGGCTAAAACTATGAGATGTGATATGCATAAAGTTGAGTAGCTTATAATTTGCTATTCTTCAATCACAGGGGCATAACACACTTCTTAATGCAGGGCTATTGAGGCCGCACCTCCTGTACGCATTGTGCATCCTCCCATCACATCTCAATGATTTCTAGAATTATGGACTGCTAAAGCAACCTTTATGAGCCACATACAGTCACTGATACAGACACGTGAGGCTACACATTTGAGGACTACAAACAGTCAAGCAAGTTATGATGATATAACTTAGATGATATTTGTTCTAAAATGTTAGATTTTAGCTAGCTCAATCAAAATATAAATTGCTAGCTCACTGGTAAGGCAGATATGTTAAAGGTAAGCTAGCTAGCACTTTTGTATTAAAGAAGTTAGCTTATCATGGTGCTAGATAGCACAAAATGTGCTGTTTCTTCTGCGTCCTGCTAAGCAGTTTTACATAACCACACCTGATTTCATACATCATTTAAATGTTTTGATAGTCCTTTCCATTTGTTCAGTTTACAATCTACATATTTAACAGAAAAATGCTATATTTTTAATTTAATTGTATATTTTTTGCAAAAATGTCTTATGACAAAATATGTTGTTGGTATATGAGTCATATGGTCTATGTTTCTTAAAATTATCCAAAATTTCCAGTGAATTCCCATAAATTCACATTAATTCCCATAATTTCCACAAATTTCCATTTTTGAATATTTCTAAAATTCCCAAGCTAAAGTTTCCATGGAAAGTTTCTGGAAAGTTTCCAGAAATTTACCGGAAATTTTCCACCCCTTTGCAACCCTACTCCTGGCGGACGGACTTTGCTACCATCCACCCCGTGAGCATGCGAAAGGTAAGTGGCTTGAGAGAAGCGCTGAGCGCTCAGAGATACAGAATAGGGCGAAAAGCGCCCGTCTTTCTTGGCACCAGGAAGCACGTACTGAGCCGGATCCATCGGCTGGATAGCGCCCTTTCTCAAGACATTACAAAGCTCCGGTCTGAGCGCTGGACCCTTGCTGAGGGCACCACAGACTGCATGCAATGAGAGGGGAGCGATGAAACTACTGACTGAGGCGGAGAGGGCGGCGAGAGAGGCTGAAAAGCGTCCTCGAGCAGCCGACGCCCCTGATGCTACACCCGTCGTTTTACTATAGGCAGACGGACTGCCGAACACGTCAGTCTGAGCAGGGCAATGGCGCCACTCGTCTGCGGCGTCACACAGAGCGTGGCGTGTTGCCGACCGTGCGCCTGCAAGCAGGAGCCCTGGTGCGCATCAGCGCGGGCAGACAGACAGAGAGGGGGGTCCGCTGGCCGAAGCCGGAGCTCATTGTCAAACATTGCCCTAGAAGGGCGGGAGCGTGTGTGCGGTGTGCTTGTGAACAAAGCAAACCCAGCGCCCCTCGGGGGAGTGGGATCAGAGAGGAAACTATCTGAGCTGGGGACTGCAGAGCGGAGACCCGTGCCTTTTGGAGCACACAGGAGCAGAGAGATGGACGGGCTGGAGCCGCGTGACGTCATCTGCCGCACACCCGCGAGCGCATCAGGAGCGCTGCTGTTGCCGCTGGCGAGGCTCCGTGCGCTTTGGGAGGACCGGCTGCAGGGCCTGAGCCACCGACTTGGTCTAGCGTCTGGCCGAACAAGGCCTCGGGGGAGACTAGCGCATCCAAGACATGCCGTTTCTCCTTCTTGGCCATCGAGGAGAGGTTCAGCCAAAGGTGGCGGTCAACGGTGACGAGAGAGCCCAACGAACGTCCCACGGCCTTGACCGGTGCCCAAACAGCAAGGGAGGTGAGGTTGGCGCCCGACGGTACCCTCTACGCAAGGCAGACGCAGGAGGCCGATTGCACTCGCGTTCTCCATGGCGTAGAACGGCGCTTGTCCTTGCAGTGGGGCAATCGCGGAAAACGGTGTCTTCCAGGCCGCCTGCACATCCTCGACGACGGTCGGGTGTGGTGGCAGGGGAAGAGCGTCTGGGGAAGGCTGAGCTCCGGTGAACAGATCACACTGCCTCTCCGGATCCCGCTGAGGCTAAAGGCAAGCCAAGCCTGCCAGCCGCTTGAGTGGCCGCAGACGCTAGCCTGCTGGACCGGAGTTGAGGAGTCAACCGTGGCTAATCCCTTCGTCTGAGACGACAGGAACGATGCAACCTCGTCTTCGCTCACGGCCTCGATGATTGGTTCATCCGACTCGCAGCGCCAGCAAAAGCAGCCCCAATAGAGTTAGCTGAAGGGCTAGGTGGCTAGTAGCAGGCCCAGAGGATAGCCGAAGCGGCGGAGGCTCCGGGCGGCTCAACCGAGTACGAGGATGTCGGGGCACGCCCGGAAGTGTGGGGATAAGGAAAAAGACCATGGCCAGCGAGGGAAACAACCGCCCATGGACCACTGGTCGTTCCTACACAGAAGGCCACCCTGTTGGCGATCGCTGGCGGAGACAGCTCGCACAAGCCAAGCAAAGCTCGGGTTGGGAAAGGGCCAAGATGGCGTGCTCCCTCCCCAAACACTGGAAACACGCTGGATGGCGGTCAGAAGCCGCCGTCATGTTTTCGCATCCCTCGCAGATCTTTGTCGCCATTCTGCGTCTCTAGACGACGTTGAAAAGAATATTTGCGAACGCAAACGGGAACGACTCAGTAAAGAACACAGTAGTGATGATGAAAGAGGCAAAGAGGACCTGAAGCGTAAGCGCAGTCTAGAGATAGACTTTCTGACGTCACGCAGGGCTGTCTAAGGATTGCCTGCGCGAGTCAAAGCGCTTAGTGCCCTTTTCAAGGGTTGGTTAAAATTGACTTTAGTAAAAGTAGGAGATGATGAACCACAAGTTCTTGCTGCAGACATTCAGGTACCCCAGCCTCCAAAGGAGATAGAGCCTTGCAGAGTGGACAAGGTGTAACCCCAGGTACCTGTACGTACTGACAGTCTCCACACTCACCCCTTCAATGGTGATGTGCATCAAGGCAGAGGCAGACCTCCTGAATTCCACCACGTTTGCCTAGTTTGGGTACTGTTCAGCTGCACCTTCTAGTTTTTTTGTCACCATGCTGAAAGTTGTTAAGCCTGCCACTAGGGCTGCTCGATTATGGAAAAAATCTTAATCACGATTATTTTACACAATTACTCATTGACTTTGGAAATCTGTTGCATTTATTGAACAGGACAGTGAATTCTCCTTAAAATTGATTAAGACAAATAAAACAGATAAAACTCCCACTACTCTGAGTAGTAAAGACACTCTACTGTCTTGTTCTTTTTATTGTTTAATACCTCTTTGTTTTGTCATGATGTCAAGAAATTGCAAAAAACAATGAAAGAGAAAATATATCCTACACTTAGCCTCACAAAACCCACCATCAAGTCAGACTAATAAAAAATCCTTCCAACGGCAACAACCATTTTCAAATTAGAGTTGTGGATTTTTTCCACAAAGGAATAATGTAAGATGTACTTCTCCATTTCTGTATAAGGACCAACTAGTTCTGCACATGGGATGTCAGTATAAATCCAGGTGTCTTTCTTCGCTGCTTCATGTAACAGTGACAGTGGTATTGGGATGCTCTTATCCAGTCACAAAGGCTCTCACCCCTTCTGCGCTTGACTCGAACACTCTACCCTTCTAGAAGCCCTCTGTTCCCACTAGTGGTATTCTTGCTAGGACTACCTCTGTGTAGTTTGATTGTCTTCCCACGTGAATAAAATATAAAGGTAATGCAGAGATCATTTTCTCCATGTCCCTCGTGCACTTGCCCACATCGCCCGTTTTATTAGATCCACAGATATTGGATATGGCCTCTGTGTTTTTTAGGTGAGGTGAGGAGACAGTGGGCAAACAACCCACCCAGAAGCGAACAATTACCTGAGTGGCCCTTTAGTGTCTCACACACACAGAAGTGAGTCTGAGCTGGTTCCCGCACGGGTCCCGAACAAAAGGCGTAGGTAAATAAAACAGGGGTGACAAGCGCGGTGGTTGACCACTGTGTTAATCAATAGGTAGTCTTTTGTGTGAAAGCCAGGAACCCCAATTATCTGTCTCCCCAAAGTGTTTATCTCAGCAGCCAAACAGCTGGTTCACTGAGGCCACACAGCCAAGCAGGCTCGATACTTTACTTGTCAGGCCCGTGTTTTGTCACGTGACTCACAAAATAGCTGCTAATTGTTGACTTCTTGTGTGATTCTCCTTTAATTCCCTTTTATACTGTACAGTTTTATCACTTATATTCTCACACTAAAGGTCTAAATGTGTGAGCTTTTTTCACTTAAAGAGGAGGAGTGGATTTTAGCTGTAAAAAAAATCTCACTGTTAAGCATGAGATCTAACTCCTAGCCTAAAGCGATTCTAGCAATTCCATCAAAGGCAGCTGCATAATTAGCAACAGTCTGATGTCAGGACTTAGGAGCAGTCTGTTGTGAAAAATTAGGGGAAAGTGTCAAATAAATGGACAGTGCTCCCCGCGAGCTCCGCTCAACGCATCTCAACAGACAACCTGATTTGGCCTGTCTGCGCTGCCAACGGCTGCCTCTGATTTATTGGGTAATTCAGCTTTCACCAGTATGTCCCGGGCTAATTAAATGCATCGTGCTCCATCCACAAATGTCACAATTGATTTGTCTTTGGTGAGCAGTGACTTTATTTCAATCTTCATGCAAGGAAGAGATGGGAATCACAGGGGGGAAAAAGTGTGTGTTGGAGGGAGAAGAGGTAGTAGCCTTTCTTTTTCCTCCCTTGTTTTTTTTTTTATTTTAGGAGAGCGCAGTGAGCAGGTGTAGTCTCATTACACCCTGGCAGTGCCTCTTTGCAGTTAACCTGGACTCCATTCTTTCCTGCTGATCTGTCGAATAAATGTACAAGGTGTTATAGAAAGAGTGTTTCTTGACCGGTCACAGTGAACTTGTTGGGTGTGCTCTTTGTGTGCATGTTTGTATTCTTTGGTGCAAAATAGGTTATTTGCAGAGAACACATAAAAATATTTTTGGGTTGTTTAACGGACCAACAGCTAACTGTCAATGTGTTCTGTTCTAGCTTAGTAGCCACACCAGACACATGTATTTCTGGCCGCTGACATTGAAAAAAGAACATAACCTCCTTTTAGAATCTTCTTCACCCTTTTTCCTTATCTATGAGACAAATGAAAATCAGTTTAGACACTTTAGCCAACATTATTATAGAATTTGCTGGTGAACCCGGAACTTCCAACCAGGAAGTGGTTCCAAGGCTCCCGATTCGCCATTGACTTCTCCATAAAATCACGTTTAAAAAGTGTTTAAAGTCCCGACTCATTCTATCCAGCTACGGGGTAGGTGATGACCATGTAACCTTCCGTTCAGAGTGAAAAAAATAAAGAACAGTCTAAAAAAATGCAAAGGGACTGTGTATATATTTTTTACCCCCGAGTTCAGAAACTGCATATCCCAGAAGCCAGTACTTACCCTGTCCGATCTTATACCAAAGACGATTGCGCCTAATGGTCTTTCTGAATCTCCTGGAGAAGACGACAGCCACGCGATCTTGCTCTTGCAATCGAATAGCTAAATTTTGGTGTATTTCCTCAGCAGTTAGTGTAAATAGTGTTGTAATATTGTACGAATATTGTATATATCTTCAGATTTGCATCAATCAAGTTTTAGATCTTTTTTTTTTTTTTTTACCGAAAGCATGGTATAGCCTACAGTGTTTTGTACCTGACTGCAACCACTGATCTGCTGCTGAACTTTAGGGGTCATAAACCAGTTTCAAATATTTCTTACATTACTTGCACTTAAAATATTCTTTGTCCAACACATTTCACATTCTTTCACACATTTTTCCCTAACAGTAACATATTTGGTAGGTCAGCCTGTGTGCAGAATTGGCAGATGTTGATCACCAGTAACTGCATTTAAATATGCAACTATGCATAATTTGAAATTAAACATTTTATATTCAAATGGAAGAAAATGTGATTATTTACTTGCTGCGTCCACAGCATAAAGTTCGAAGTTGAAACGTACAAATGGATGATGCCTATCATCTCTGCCTCTTCACTGCTCCCCATTTATTATTTATGAACCTTTTTGAAACACATTTTGATGAAAAGCTTCAAAGCTTCAACAAAGCCTCATCTTGCCATCACTACCCTCAACTTGATTTTCACCCTGTAATTTATAAAAAATATAACCACTTCAGGTAGGCAATTTTTAGAGCCTACCCCGTCTTAGTGGATTATCAAGGAAATTAGCTTTTTAAAAACCTAACCTTGGCACCAAAAGACAGTTGAAGAGAGGCATGACTGGGACATGAGAAGAGGGTGAAGTGCTAATGTATAGTTTTGCATCATCAGCATAACAGTGGAAGCACTAATCTGTCCCAAGTAGGGTTGCCACATTTGATTTGAGAAAAACCGGGACATGGTGGCGTGGCGGTGATGACGGTTGGTGTCTGTGGCATAGGCTACCACTGCCATATTGTAATAATAAATACCATGCTATTATATATTTGTATGTTTGTTTCTTTATTGTATACAATACACAAATTGTATATATAAATACAATTAAGTTAAGAAATAAATATAATAAAAGAAAAAAAAAAGTAGGCTACATTATAGCCTACATGTGGGCCTATACTGTGGATATATTAATTTAGCAAAGAACGTTGCAAGATTCACAGACTTTAAGTCACGGGCTTATTATTATGCCGCGAAACAAAATGCGAATAGAATGCAAAACAATCGACATTCAAATAATCGCATCGCACTCGGTGTGTAGACTTTGAGTGCGAAAATTTCGCGCACACATTTTTTGCATTTTCGCACCGTAATTTTGTGTCGTATCTGGTGTGTACGGGCCTTAAGTAGGCCTGTGTCTGACCTATTGCCCGGGTGTTCTCGCTGACGCACTCGCTGCACACACGCCCATTGACGCACACACACTCCCCTGGAATCCGTCTCCCTTCCTTGCTGCAGTTCCTTTCTCGCCCCCCATTAACTTATATTAAACAAACCAAGTCAAACGGAAATTTATTTTTAACTAGGCAGTCTCCAACTAACTAACCCGCCTTCACTAGGTAATGACGATGTGTTAATGTAAGCTTTTCGCAGGTTTGCAAATAAGCGCATGCCTGCCTCTCACAGCTGAATCAAGATACCGTAAAAATAGTATTATAGGATTGCATGAGCAGAACGTAGATTTTATTAAAAGTGAAACTAGGGAATAGGCCTACTTTAAAAAAAAATTAAGTGTCTTTGCACCAAAAAAACGGGACATTTGGTGTCCCGGGAAAGATTATCAATTTTCCGGAACAGACATTAAAAAAAGAGAACAATCCCGGGAAAACCAGAACGTGTGGCAACCCTAGTCCCAAGGGGAGGGAAAAGAGAGGGGGAGGGCTGGGTGAGGGGTTGGTTCTGTTGTGGATTGTGAGTCTGTAAGAACGATGTGGCCTGCTAGATAAATAAGACTGCAGCCAAGAAAAGTGCTGTGCCAACTGGAGATGAGATGCTCACCAGAGACAAGACCAGGCTTTTTTCAGGGTTGGAATAACAGCAGATATCTTATAGGCACCACATCAGACTCCAGTGATGATGGTAGCCAGCCATAGCGTGGTGTAGAACAGGGAGAAAAGATCATACCAAGGTGGTGGGGTCAAGTTTACTGGATGAGATCTTGGCAGGGGTGTAAGTAATGAATGACAAATACTCCATTTACTGTAATTAGTATATTTGTGGGTACTTGTACCTTTAAGAGTACTTTGTACTTTTACTTGTAATTGAGTACAATTTAACCAATGTAACAGTTATGTACATGACTATACATTTTCAGTACTCCTACCACCTATGGATCTTGGCTTTGAACATTTGGTCCTTGAGCTGGTCAGTGTCCAGAAGGGGGAAGTTATTTGCAGAACACAAGTAGCATAATGATGGTTGTAGATGCTAGTATACTTAATATTTTAATATACAAGAGCTGACAGTCGCATTGAACGAGGCCTGATATGTACAGACATGTACATGGCTGGGATGCAAGTACAGGGGTGGGTATAAAATGTGATTGATTTTTTCGAATTTTAAAAAGTAGCTCGCAAGCACAAAAAGGTTGGGCACACACACACCTACTTCAGATCCTGTAGTGTAGTAAGGTAAATTATTACAATAAAAGCATTAAAAAGAACACTAAATTTTAGACCCTACACAAATTAGTTTGAATTTTTTACTTATTATAAAAATTAACCTGCTGTTCTGACCCACAAGTTTTGTCTTTGGCATTTAAAACTTTGAAAGATAAAATATTCTTGATTTCACTCACGGAATCACACATTCTGCTAAATCTGAAAAAAAAAAAAAAAAAAAAAATGCTTACTGGGTGACATTCTTCTTTTGCCAAGAAACAGAAAAAAAAGAAGAAGTGGAACCAACACGTCAAAAGCACAGAGCCAAAGCTATAGGGTCACAGGGTTGCAGGTTGAGGACTATAAAAAATGAATGTATTCAATGCATTTGCATTGTAAGAAGGGATCAGTGATGGGGAGTTTTGCTCTAACTCTGATAGGTAAGATATAAGCAACAACTGTATACAGTAGTTTAAAATGTTTTACCTTGCACACATTCTTAAGACACATAAGCATATACAATGTGTGTGTACGTTTTGGCTGTAGTTCATTATTAATGCAAACCAGTAAATCAATGATAATTATTACACGTTTCCAGAAAAAAAAATCTTAGTAGACTTAGTAGACTCTGTATTTCAATCTTACCATGTGTATATTTAATTGGTATTTTTCTTTATCAAAACTGACAGGTTTATTGCTGAAATTATCAACTGCAGCAGGTAAGTGTATGTTTTAGTTTACTTATTTACCCATATTACATGGCACCTGCATTATCTCATGCTTAGGTAGCTTTTTGAATTAATGCAAAGAACCTTCCTGGTTTCCTGTTGTTTGCTGTCCCTTGGTGTTTTTATCTTCTGACCAAGCTTTCAAGTTTCAGATTGACTTTAGATTCAAAAGGATTACTCTAGAGCAGGGGTCCCCAACTAAATTAGCAAGAGGCCCATATCTCAATCCACCCAGTGGACGAGGGTCCGGATATGCAAAAATATTGTTACCTTCTCAGAATTTCCCGGTCACCACCATCTTGAAATTAAATCACGATAAGTCAAGTGACGAGCTACAATCTTATAAACGTCTTTGGTCAAACTCTCTTAAGTTTCATCATTTATTGGTGCTTTAGCGCTCATGTGGACAGTCACCATATATTTTCAGCTGAAATCCAAGCACTTCTACAGAATATAATTGTGGACTTGCCACCTTATGGGATGGGGAGTGGCAAGTCCACCTTGCGGTTTCTGCAGAGAAAATGCAGTCTAGTTTTCAATCTGTTCCCCTGTCCTATCTGTTCGTCAATCGACTTATCGTGATTTAATTTCAAGATGGCGGTGACCACATAATTCCGTGAAGGTACTCTCTGTATTTACAGTCTTTTAAATAAAGTACCTGTTTACTTTCAAAGTTCTCATTGTCTCGTTTTGAATGTCAGGGGACCTCAGAAGTCTACCAATGAAGTGTGGAGTCACTTTGAACCTTGTTAATGGTGTAAAAATAGCGATTTAGCTGCATAGGCAAATCTTTGCCCCTATAGCTAGCTGTGTAAGGTTAATGAAAGCTTCGGCTAAAAACAGCTTAATGCAGAATGCCGGGGGTGAACGGAGGTGGGCATTGGATATATGTTTGTACTCGGTAACATCTTGTTCACAGGCATGCCAATCCCTCACCTTTCGGTGAAATTCGCCGTTTTGAAATCAATATGGGCCGTTTATGTGAATCGTGCAGATCCGAGGAGATTTTGTTTTTTGGGGGGGGGGGGGGGGGGGGGG
>JAGFZM010000829.1:107764-164531 GCA_017657215.1 Limnothrissa miodon | reverse complement strand
CTTTTGCTGGAGTTTTTAGAAAGAATCGTTTTCAGAGGTGACATCTCCGTTTGTGTGTAAATGAAAGGCGCAAACGAAGGGAAAAGTGTGCGTTTTTAAGAGAAAAAGTATATGTGTAAACGGGGTCTGAGTCCCAAGACAATAAAAAATCAGTTTTCATATGATTTATTATCACCCCAATTAATGATCAACTGTTAGATCTAAAGACTAAGTGAGACTAGTAATAGTTTACAGGAACAGTATGACACACTCTTGAGGGAGGGGGTACTTAACATCTTCATGTGAATTTTTACTATCATTAATAAAATCCTTGTGCATCATTTTCTGCCACTTTTTCAAAACACCTTAGACCCTGGCTGCAGAGCAAACCCAAATTTGCCAAATATATTTGTAGATTAGTTGGCTTTTTTGTAATCATGGAAAAATTTTGGAGTTTTTTGTGAACATAAAAAAAAAATATTGCTCTTGAGGACTCACTCTGAAATTACAAGTCATTTTCCTTCTACTTGCCCGAGACAGAGTCAAGAACAAGTCTTTGAAGTCAAGACCTAGAAAGCAGAAAATGGTCTTGAGACTGGTCTTGAGCCCGAGACCGTTCTCGAGTGCTACAACACTACGTTTCTAAATTTCCTTTGCCTATAGACAGCACCTGCAGACTCCAAACAAAAGGGTGAAAGGTTTAAAGACTGAAGATTTTGTTATGAACTGCAGTCCACTGTATTTATTTTCACATGTCATAGGTGAACCAATCAGAGTGGTCAATGGGGGCAATAACTGCTCTGGGAGAGTGGAGATCTACCATAACAGTGAATGGGGAACTGTTTGTAATGATTACTGGGACCTGGATGATGCAGAAGTTGTTTGCAGGCAGCTTGGCTGTGGCAGAGCAATCAGGTTCCCAGGAGGGGCCTCCTTTGGTGAGGGAAGTGGGAAAATCTGGCTGGATGACGTTATCTGCTCTGGTAATGAGACCTCTATAACACAGTGCTCACACCGTGGTTTTGGAAATCATAATTGCGGGGCCAGTGAAGATGCAGGTGTGGTCTGTGTAGGTATGTCACAAATATGTCACACATCATTTTTTGAATTCTTTGATCTTCTGCAACATTGCATGTAAATAAACTGATCAGAATAGTAATGTCATTCTGTATTTTTAATAGTTTTCACAACAGCCATCTGAACTGCATAGCTCATAACTCTTATAGACTTATCACTCAGAGTCAGCAGAGGTGCAGAAGTTCAGTTCAACTAAAAAAGCAACTTTCTATCTCAGTTCATGAAGTTAATTTACTGAAAAAAATATTAACTACATAAAGTAATACTGAACTGGAAGGATTAAATATACAACATAGTGTGTTTACTTAGTTGAAAGAATAAAAACAATAGAAGAAGTGCTTATTACCCGTCAAAAGCTAACTTGAATAAGAAAGTGAAGAGACTTTTTGACAGGAAATGCCTTTATTAACATTTGTTTATAAATGTTAATAATGCCTTTATTAAACTTGATTAACAAGTCACATTGAGGCTCAAGAGGTGGTGGAGTGCAGCCAGCCTAGACTGAGTAGAAAATACTTAAGAATTCCCCCATGTATATGTGTTGTGTTGCACTGGCTATGAAAGATTGTTTGTACATGCTTTTTTTCAGCAGATCCTCTCTGTTTTTTCTGCATATTTGATGATTCTTAAAGGCGCTCTAAGCGATGCTGTTTCACGTCACTTCTTGTTGACGTTCGAAGTATTGTCAAACAAAACGGACGATAGCTCCAGAGAGGGTTCAAGCGTTATAAGTTAGCTTACTCCTCCCCCTCCCTCCCATGCCTCCCGAAAGACTCATGAACCTTGTCGTTTATTGGCTGGAACACTGTTATGTTTCGTTTTCGTTTGTTATGCTAGGTTTGCCCACTGTGTTATGTTGCCGTTTGTGGAGCCTGGGCTGTCTACAGAGACCGCGTTTTTTTACAGTGTGTTCAGGGGACAGGCAGCTAGCAGATTGTGAGGAGATGTTTGCTGTATGTAACAACACATGTTTTAGTCCTAAAAACGTGTCACATCGCTTAGAGCACCTTTAAGTTTTGTTCTTGTGTACAGGCATATATCACTTCTTTTAATGGTCACTTCTTGCAGCCTAATATGTTATTTAAAGTGATGGTTGATTTAATCAATGACCTATCTGCATAATATCTGCATAATATTATATATTACATAAAAATGATTGTCAAAATTGCTGGGTTCTAGTTTCAAAAAGTTTCAGAGGCAGGGGTGCATTGCTGACTTTCTTGCATTTATTGAGCACAGGGGCTGTAGCAGTAGCCCAACAAACAGGCATAACTACTCATCAAGGCATTGCATTGCAGTTGGCCCCTTACCCAGAAGTAAATACAATAGACTAGCAACCCAAATGGGGTTACATATGTTTCTTGAGCTAAAGTTCTAGCTCAGTGGTTATAGAGCTTGCCAGTGAACCCGGAACTTCCAACCAGGAAGTGGTTCCAAGGGTCCCGTTGTGCCATTGACTTTTCCATAAAAACGCGTTTTAAAAGCGTTTAAAGTCCCGACTCATTCTATCCAGCTACGGGGTAGGTGATGACCATGTAACCTTCCGTTCAGAGTGAAAAAACTAAAGAAAAGGCTAAAAAAAGGCAAAGGTGTGTGTACATATTTTTTACCCCCAAGTTCAGAAACTAGAAGCCAATACTTACCCTGTCCAATCCTATCCCAAAGACGATTGCGCCTGACGTTCTTTCTGAATCTCCTCGAGAACACGACAGCCAAGCCATCTGTTTTTTTTAACATCCTCCTCCGAATGCGGAGGTTGTCTACTCTATAGAGTTGGCAAGTGACCCGGAATGTACGAGTGGATCACTACAACCAAGCCTCATGAGCCCTCAGCCGAGGAGCCCGAGGCGGTCGGACCCGATGGAACACGCTCTCCGCCACGCCCAGACTGGTATTGCCAGAGGCCCAAGAGGCACTCAGGCAGATATCCTGCATAGGGACGCCTTTCCAGAAGGCCCAGGAGGCCGCCACCCCACGGGTGGAGTGAGCTCTTTTACGTCCCCAATCTAGGGCTTAGAGACGTGAACAGAAAAGACACAACAACAATGAATTAAATATTAAAGAATTTATTTTACCCAAAAAAGTGTATAGAAATGTAAAGAATGTATTTAAAAGATAATCAAGAGCAAAACAAAAGAACAAGGCCTCGAATAGGCCGCACGAAAAGTCCCAGGCCTCCTCTCAAGCTCTCACCCCGAGAGAGTCAGGAAAGGTGGATGTCAGCCTGAGCGAGAGCGCCGGGCCTCAGCCATATCAGCACGTAAGAGCGTGGCGGTTGTGGCAGCAAGAACAAAAAGGTGCGTCTCCCCAAATGCACGCGCCCGGTGGGGACGTAGGGCTTCCCTTTTATAGGGCCGCAGCCAATTACGCCTGAGCGTCTGGAAAGAGACAAAACAGAACACGCAAAAGAAAACAAGCAAACAAAAATGAAGAAAGAAAGATGTAACAAGCAGAAATGACACAAGGACGTAACAGCTCTAACATGCACGGGCGGGGAAGCACCCGCCGCCTGGTACGCCAGCCCTATGGTCTCTGTAAGCCAGTGAGACATGCGTTAAGTAGACAAGGTCTGACCCTTGGCACGCTCACCATGGCAGACAAACAGCTGGTTTGTTTTCCTGATGCCCTGCGTATGCGTCAGATAGGCACGTAGCGTTCTGATCGGACACAGAGTGATGGGCACAGAACCTCCCGTCTCAGGTAGAGCTGAGTGCTCAATGACCCTCGAACGAGGGTCGGTCGATAGCACTTTAGGGCGAGAAAAGGGATTCTGGTGTAGCGTAACCCGTGCGTCCCCCTCAGTAAACTCAAGACAATCAGGACTGACTGACAAGGCAGTCAGGTCACTGTCGCGCTTAACCGAGACCAAAGCGAGCAAAAGTGAAAATGACAGCATTTTCAGACTGCCACTCGACAGAGGGCAAAAGGGCGTTCGTGCCAGTCCGCGTAGGACAGTGGCCAGGTCCCAAGTAGGGGCCGAACGTGTGGAGGAGGGACAAAGCCACCTGACGCCCTTAATAAAGGGGGTGCGCACCTGGGGAAACACCAGCGTAGTCAAGATGGCCCGTTCAGGGGCCAAGCCGTCAGCCGCCAATCCTCGGGACGTGGGTGCCAGAGCGACCCGTTCGCCTGAGAAGGAGGTCCCTCCGCACTTGGAGGGTCCAAGGCTGGCCATCCAGCATTGAGACCATGTACGAAAACCAGCTCTGAGACGCCCAATGAGGATGAAGATCACCCTGTGACCCCCTGCTCTGATCCTGGCCAGCACCTGGCGTAGGAGAGGAAATGGGGGAAAGGCATAAAGGAGGCGCCGCGGCCAAGGGTGCGCAAGCTCGTCTGTGCTTAGAGTTGCATCCTGACCCAGCGAGCACGCTGGGCAGTGAGTGTTCTCCGGTGAGCCCTGCAAGCAGGACCCCTGTGCGCCTCAGCGCGGGCAGACAGACAGAGAGAGGGGTCCGCCGGCCGAAGCCAGGGCTCATTGTCAAATATTGCCCTAGAAGGGCGGGAGCGTGTGTGCGGTGTGCTTGTGAACAAGGCAAACCCAGCGCCCCTCGGGGACGTGGGATCAGAGAGGACCGCCGAAGCGGGGGAAAATTATCTGAGCTGGGGACTGCAGAGCGGTGATCCGTGCCTTTTGGAGCACTCAGGGGCAGAGAGATGGACGGGCTGGTGTCATCTGCTGCGCAAGCGCATCAGGAGCGCTGCTGTTGCCGCTGGCGAGGTCCACAAGAGCGGGATTGCCGGCAAGAGTGGCAACAGTCCGTTGCTGGCTGAGGTGTAGGCTTGGCTGTCTCCGTCTTGTTCTTTTTCTGCTGAGGGTGCTGAGGTGCGCGTCTGGGGCGCCAGGGGAGTAGTGGTGAGAGTCACCGTGTGCTTTGGGAGGACTGGCTGCAGGGCCTGAGCCGCCAACTTGGTCTTCTCCAAGCGCTCGCACTGAAACTCCAGCATCTGGCCGAACAAGACCTCGGGGGAGACTGGCGCATCCAAGAGATGCCGTTTCTCCTTCTCGGCCATCGAGGAGAGGTTCAACGGCGACGAGGGAGCCCATCAAGAGTCCCTCAACCTTGACCGCCGCCCTAACGGCAAGGGAGGTGAGAGAGGTCGCCCTTCTTAGCTGATGCAGCGTGAGGTCTGACGGCTCCGCTGCCATGTCCACGACAAGCTCTTCTGAGAGAGAGGAGAGCAGGAACGGCGTGTTCATAGCCCTGACCGCCTGGCCAGAGCAGATCCCTAAGTCTGAGACGACAAGAACCTCATCTTCGCTCACGGCTTCAATAGTCGGGTCATCCGACTCCTCAAGCGGTGGTGGAGAGCTCGCAGCGCAAGCAAAAGCAGCCCCAATAGAGCTAGCTGAAGGGCTAGCGCAAGGCCTAGCCGCGGCTAGCAGCAGGCCCAGAGGATCTAGTCGAAGCGACGGAGGCTCCGGGCGGCTCAACCAAGTACGGGGACGTCGGGGTGCGCCCGGAGGTGTGGGGAGAAGGAGAAAGACCAGGGCCAGCTGTTGTGTTGGGTTTTCAAAAAAGCCGTTGGGTTGAAAAGGAATATTTGCGAACGCAAACAGGAACGACTCAGTAAACGACACAGTAGTGCTGATGAAAGAGGCAAAGAGGACCTGAAGCGTAAGTGCAGTCTAGATATAGACTTTCTGACATCACGCAGGGCTGTCTAAGGATTGCCTGCGCGAGTCAAAGCACTTACTGCCCTTTTCAAGGGTTGGTTAAAATTTGCTTCATTAAAAGTAGGAGATGATAGGCATCATCCACTTGTACGTTTCGGCTTCGAAACGAAAGAGAACTCAGTTTCACACTCATTCTCTTCCCTTGACTCCATTGGTTAATTTGTTCATCCTACATTTCTAAATTGACTTTTTCTATATACAGCACCTGTAGACTCCTAACAAAAGGGTCACAGGTTTGAAGATTTTGTGATATAATTTACCAGTGTTTTTTTTTTCTGAATTCATTTTCACATGTCATAGGTGCTGCACCAATCAGGATGGTCAATGGGGACAATAGCTGCTCTGGGAGAGTGGAGATCTACCATAAGAGTGTATGGGGAACTGTTTGTGATAATTCCTGGGGCCTGTGCTGTGTCAGAGCAATCAGGGCCCCAGGAGGGGCCTCCTTTGGTCAGGGAAGTGGAGAAATCTGGCTGGATGAAGTTAGCTGCTCTGGTACTGAGACCTCTATAACACAGTGCTCACACAGTGGTTTTGGGAAACATAATTGCAACGCCAATGAAGATGCAGGTGTGGTCTGTGTAGGTATGTCACACATAGCATTTCCATTGGTCTCACAATGGTTTTGGAAATGCTTATGTGATCTTCTACTAAATAAACTGATCAGAATAGGAATGTCATTTTATATTTTTAATAGAGTTTTCACAACAGCCATCTGGATTGCATAGAAGATTGCAAGTTGATTTTCAAAATGAACTAAGAAACTGTCCATTTTTACCCTCTACACAGGTGATATGAAGACACCAATACTAAGTCTCTCGACACACATGGTCTTTTCATCTGGGGAGTCTGTAGAGTTTAGATGTATTTTTGCATCAAATATTCTCATGACTGCAAACTTCCAGCTGTATAGAAATGGAATATACAGACAGACTAAGACAGGAAACAGGTATACAGCGACATTCACTCTTTCTAGTTTGGCTTCTTCAGACCAAGGCAGCTACACGTGTGATTACAGTTACACGGGTGAAATCACTGTCAGCTCCTCCAAGAGTAACAAGATCACAATTAAAGTTGGTAAGTGCTTATAGCAAAAGTGTAATTTTCTTGGTCTGAAAGTCTAAAAATTTCATTAGATTCAAGTTATTAGATCGTTAGCATGGGAGTTTTAATGGCAAAAAGTGGGTTGGTGTTGACGGCTATTAATACCATGCATATATGTATGTATATATGTATAAAGATTGTGTTATAACAAAAATGAGGGTGAGCTTAATACACTGCTTTGTGTTTTGAATGAAACACTACATGGTGCATCTTATATCTGGGCCATATACTGTAGTGAATTACATATGTTTCTTATCATTTCTACTAGTAAGCCTGAATCAACCTCATAAACTGCACTGCTCCAGATGGGGGGCTCTCCTGGGGACTTCAGGGGCCAGAGATCACTAGGGGCCACAACTTCTCCATCATCTGTTCCACCCAACCCCAGTACCCTGGCGGAGTCTTCTATTTGAGTTTTCCTGGATCTGACAGCCCCATGTCCCAACCTGCTATCAACCACTTAGCTTCCTTCAACTTTCCAGCAGCAGATTATTCCCATCAGGGTGACTACAGCTGTGTGTACCGGGTGGAGATATCATCTCGTCATTTCTACTCCATGAAGACAGATGAACTAACTGTCACAATAAGAGGTAGCCTACAACATGGAAATAATTTGTGATTGGGAAATATTGTATATTATATTTTTTAATTAAGGCCACACCAATAAAATTAGTTGATTCTCGGATTCGCCGCTTGAAAAAAATGGCAAATGAAATAAAAATTAAATTGAATTTGAACTCACACAAACATAAAAAACACTGTGGCTGATGGCTATAATACTGAAAACAGCATGCTGCGTTGTGACGTCGAAAACCAATCAAATCGTGCCTTTCACTTCAGACATGATATGAGGAAAGATGCCGACAAGTGCATTGAAATGAAAGGGGCTGAGAACAGTTGTACTCACGGTGCCGAGAGCAGTCTGCCTTGTGCAACTCTGTGGAGGTGAGTTTGATATTTCATTGATTGAGAGGCAAAAAAAACCCCATTCAAAGTGTTTCGCCATCAAAATAAAACAATAAATAAATGAATAGCATGTTCCTAACCCTGGTCAAACTCACCAGCCCTCCCATAGGCATATGGGTTTACTCCCTTGTTCTGTTTTTTTTTTTTAATTAATATGATTATTTTCTGGGTAGCATGCCTCTTGAGCAGGGCTGCCGATGGTGAGAGTGAGATACGCGTATGACTGCCCTCTCATGCCCTCGCGTAGGCTACATTTTTTTATTTTTATTTTCATTTCGCACGCTCGCTCCATATTTTTCCTGAAAAAATCCGAGAACCAACTAATTTTATTGGTGTGGCCTAAACATAAACATACAATACATTTCAGTGTACTTTATTGTATATTGTACGATTGTATTGTAATGATATCTGAAGCCTGCACTAAGTAATTTGATGTTATGTAATGTGATTTTATTATATCAGTTGTATCTGAATTTAATAATCATACCTACAATTTATGAATGTTGACTGCACTCCACAGAGATTGTTCTGCCATTCATTGCTGCTGGAGTGACAAGTGGTGTGGTTTTATCAATGTTGTTTGGTTTAATCTGCATCTGTTGGTCTAAGAAGAGACAAATCAGACAAACAACTTGGAAGTTCACTAGAGGACAGAGTAATTTTTAAAATGTTAGCGATTAGTGCTTCAACATCCTGATTAACAGAAGTTAGCTCAGTTTAGTAGTTACAAAGGGGAGCAATGGTTATGAAACATTGCTGGTGTAAGATGTCTCAACACATTTTGTGATACACAGATGTTCTGTTCAATCACACTTTACTTATCTAATTACTCTTTTTAAGCAACTAAAAACAACTATGGGAACAGAAGATTAAAGAATGAAGGAAAGAAAGTTGAGGGAGATGAAGAAGATTATGAAGACCCAAATGTAGTGGATGATGACTATGAAATTGTAGACATGGAGAACCAAGGTGTTTATGAAGCAGAGGCAGAAGATGAAGATGACAACGAGGACTAAATTAATGTGGAGGAACTTGGTACAGCACATCAGGATATGAGTATTTATGCAAATTGTTAACACAAGAATAAATAGCGTTGTAGTTTGCTCTGAAAAAAATCCAGATTTTATACTGTCTCATTTGTTGGTGTTGTTATTATTGTTGTTATTATTAGTTGTAGTAGTAGTAGTAGTAGTATTGGCTACACGGTATAGTTTGGGTTACACAGTATACTATTGCTGAGGAAAACTTTTGCTCTGCATGTGGTAGTAAAGTGAGAAGACCTTCTCTGTGCAATAATTTTCCACTAGGAAATCTGCCCTGCATTTTATATTTGTCATTAGTAGGCATACACAACACACAGTGAGTATGTGGACACAGTAGAGATTGTGTGCCTTCATAGCACAGCCATGGATATGGACATGTACCACTGTCACACAGACATTCAGCAGCAGTCAGGCTCTTTCTCAGCTCCACAAAACTCGCCTGAACTTTTAGCAAACCGTTTACTAAGATTTTGTTCATATTTGACAATAACTGATAATTAAATGTCATGTTAAAATAGCCTCATCCAATCCATCCAATATCACACCTAAGTAGGCCTACTTTGTTTCAACTGTAATGTCCTGGTGAAATGTATAGTCTAGTACATTTAAACCTTTACAAAAAATGCATTTCAATTTATCGTATTGTTCAGTCAGTGTTCCTTAACTTAACGTAATCTGTTTATTAGGTTATATGTGTAGCTTCTGTCTTGCTGGGACAGAAAACAAAATTAGAGCTAAATGGTAACACCCACAGAATTCATATTTTTTAAGTGTACTGGAAGTGAAACCTTATTTGGCTCCTATACAGAAATAGCTGTCGCACTCCAAAGGAAGCAAAGATATTACTAGTGCTGAAAAAAAATGTCTTAAAACTTATGTAAACAGAAGATAATCAAGCAGTAAAAGTCATAAAACAGAAAACCTGCACAATATGGGTCTCTTATGGAAACCCATAAGGCCCTTGAGGCATTTAGTATTATTTATATATTATTTATTTAGTTGTTCATTTAATGTGTTTTGCTCATCTGGTGTGGTTGCCAAATCAAGTTCCTTTTAGTTGAGAAGACTGAAAAAAAATGGCAAGAGGAAATAAAAAAAATGGTAAGAGAGAAGAGGAAAGATTGCTCTATTTGTTAAGTGCAGGACACCTAGTGGCAGATGATTGTGTATTCCTGCTATGGCCTCTAATAGTCTTTGGCCTGTTTAGGGTGGTCATGGGGTTTTGAAAATTTGCTCCCATGAAAAAAAGGTAGATGAAATCTTGCATGAAAATGTGATGATATACATCACCCTGTATTAATAAAGGTTTCATACATGGATTCATAATGTTTATAACTAATAACTTTAGTATTCATAACTGTTTATACATCCTCAAGCTGACTACACTCATTAGAAAGCCTTAGGCCTTGTCATACAAGGTAAAATACCACTTTACTTATTTTCTCAGTGATTCCTTACTGATTCTTGTAAATAACTATGTGTTCATAATACTTTAACTAGAGCATTGCAAGCTTGTAATTCTTGGTCTGTGCCTATAAAAGGACAGTTGGATGAAACACCTTGCATGTTGTAAAGGCAAGGCAAGGCAAGTTTATTTATATAGCGCATTTCATACACAAAGTAGGCAGTTCAATGTGCTTTACAAAGACAAAAAATAAAAACATAGTGGATAAGATAAAGTAAGAAAACAAACAAATAAGATTAAAGGAAAGAGTAAAAAGTTAAAAGAATAATAAGTTGATAAAGGACAGAAAATTAAAATAATTTTAGAATAAGGATTTCCCAAAAATTCACAAAATAAATTAATCATTAAGGGCGGAATTCTCCAATAAGCGCGTAGGTCTGTTTTTACGCGATTTCATTTCAGTGCCTTTGTACTGCGGGTATTCTCCACTTTAGGTGCTTGCTCCTTCTACAGCGCTTAACTGGAATTCCAGGCGGGTTTAGGAACAGGGGCGTTACTAACCCAAAATGAAGGCAGTCTCTGTGCCAAGGTGGCTATCAGGAAAACATGGAACAAGTACTTTCGGATTAACCATGTAAATGCCGTTGTAGTCAACAGAAAATGCCAACCATGACTTTAAATTGGAATAGGCATATCACATGACAAGATTAAGTGTCTGTACCTATGGGCTAAACTATCAAAGTCAAAGTAAGACCACAAATCAATTAACACATTGACATAGTATTTCAACCACCGCAAAACGTTTGCAAATACAATTGAATAACACAATTTCATTGAATTAATAAACTGTACGCAATGACAAAAATAAGAAATAAATAATTTAGCACTTGTTAACCAGCGAAAAACATTTAAAATGTGCTACTTCTACCTTAGAACTCCCTGGAACAACCCAGATCCCAGAATCGCTTGTGACCTTGATGATCACAGCCCGGTTTAGTGGATCATTGCTGCGAAAGCATAGCTGATTTGCACCAAAGGCCTCACGGTCCAAAAAAAGCGCAGAGTGGGGTGTCTGTGAGTGTGAGCCATACTCGCAGGACAAACCGATAAATGTGTGGCTGTCTGCTTGCTTCTCTCGTTCCCACTGAAGCAAGGCAGTGCAGGACTAGCATTGGTTTTAATTTTGAGAACATGGTAGAAATATCGTCGTACTCTCTTATTTTAATTGAACAATATTTAAAACAGGAGACAGACGAGGATTATAAAAAAAAAACAGTAACAGAGTTGACGACTTTGTGTGATAATTTCTTGTGGTTGTGTTAAATGTAGTGTAGAAAGTGTAGAAATGTAATATACAATGTCTCGAACATTGGCATGTTCAAAATCGTCTGTGACCGACATCAAACGCAATATACTATTTCACCATATAGTGGCGCTTGACCTTCATACAGCCCTCATAGGTGCGTAACAGTAAAAAGACTTAAGTCAGGAGGAGAATACGGCTAAGGAAACTTTCCATGAGGAACGCCCCGGTTTCAGGGTTGCTCCGCCTAGAGCGCGCAACTGGGCTTTTGGCGCGCAAATGACTGATTTGAGCCTATGGCAGAATGCGCGCAGGCTGAAAAGCGCGCAGCTACGCGCTTTTTTTGACTTAAGCACCCCAGAGAATTCCGCCCTAAGAGAAAGCATCAGAGAAAAGTTTGGTCTTATGTTTGGTTTTGAAGCTGGTAACAGTAGGGGCATTTTTTATATCTTCAGGAAGTTGGTTCCAAATCTGAGATGCATAGTAGCTGAAAGTAGCGTTGCAAAGGGGTGGAAAATTTCCGGTAAATTTCTGGAAACTTTCCGGAAACTTTCCATGGAAACTTTAGCTTGGGAATTTTAGAAATATTCAAAAATGGAAATTTGTGGAAATTATGTGAATTTATGTGAATTAACTGGAAATTTTGGATGATTTTAAGAAACATAGACCATATGACTAATATACCAACAACATATTTTGTCATATGACATTTTTGCAAAAAATATACAATTAAATTAAAAATATAGCATTTTTCTGTTAAATATGTAGATTGTAAACTGAACAAATGGAAAGGGCTATCAAAACATTTAAATGATGTATGAAATCAGGTGTGGTTATGTAAAACTGCTTAGCAGGACGCAGAAGAAACTCTAGCACCATGATAAGCTAACTTCTTTAATACAAAGGTGCTAGCTAGCTTACCTTTAACATATCTGCCTTACCAGTGAGCTAGCAATCTATATTTTGATTGGGCTAGCTAAAATGTAACATTTTAGAACAAATATCATCTAAGTTATATCATCATAACTTGCTTGACTGTTTGTAGTCCTCAAATGTGTAGCCTCACGTGTCTGTATCAGTGACTGTATGTGGCTCATAAAGGTTGCTTTAGCAGTCCATAATTCTAGAAATCATTGAGATGTGATGGGAGGATGCACAATGCGTATAGGAGGTGCGGCCTCAATAGCCCTGCATTAAGAAGTGTGTTATGCCCCTATGATTGAAGAATAGCAAATTATATGCTACTCAACTTTATGCATATCACATCTCATAGTTTTAGCCAAGACTGCTAAAATATTATTTTCTACCAACTGTCTTTATGTCCCATGACCTTTAGTTGAGATAATTCCCAGTTTTTTCCAATTAATTCCCATAAATTCCCATAAATTCCTGTTAATTCCCATGGAAAGTTTCCAACTTCCCGGAATTCCCGGAATTTTGCAACCCTAGCTGAAAGCTGCTTCGCCACACTTTGTTTTGACCATAGGTTTTACAAGCAAATTTTTTTCTTGTGTCCTGAGAGACCTAGGTGGTATGTATTTTTGAAACATGTCAGACAAGTAACTAGGTCCTATCCCATTTAGTGATGTAAACACAAGTAGTAATGCTTTGAAATCAATTCTATAACTTACAGGAAGCCAGTGCAATGACTTTAAAATTGGGGTAATGTGGCTGGTTCTTTTTGTACATGTTAAAACCCTGGCAGCTGTATTTTGGATCAGTTGAAGATGTTTAATGGTCTTTTTAGGAATGCCTGTGAACAGACCATTACAGTAATCAACCCTACTGGAAATAAAGGCATGGATAAGTTTTTCTAAATCATTCTTTGACATTAGACCTCTCAGTTTGGTGATGTTTCTCAAGTGATAAAAGGCTGACTTGGTGATAGCCTTCATGTGACTGCTGAAGTTTAGATCACTAAAATCTAATAGCCCTACAGTATACCACAATGAATCAACATTTCATTTTATTATGTTGCGCAATAGGAAAGTGAGCTGTAAAAAGGTGTAACGGATCTATGATCCGCTCTGCTCTACACGCTGCGCCTAACAACCTCCCTTAGCCATGGTAAAACCAGCATAACCCATAGTCTCTCAAGCGGGGCTACTTTGCTTACTTAAACTGAAGCTTTAGAAATGAAGGCTTTACAAAAGTAGTAAAGGCATATACTGTAAGATCCCAAGTCGAGGTTATAATGCCTTACAAGCAGTCTTGAGAGTGTATAAGAAATGATGAACAGCAACAATACTGGATATGTGTTTGTTATGAATGCATTATAACCCTTTGTGAATGTCTTTGTTGTGATTTATTAACACTCTGTTCATGTAGAAAGTGTTGCCCAAATATCTCTTACAAGGAGTTGAATGAGCATGAGAGATTGGGGTAGGTGAATTGATAGGACTGGGGTGGGGATTGGGGCTGTGTGTGTGTGTGTGTGTGGATGAGCATGACTGTGTGTGCGTGTGAGTTTGAATGTGAGTGTGGGGTGGGGGGGCACTATGACAAATGTGCTTCTGCCATCAAATCCTCCGTAACTGAACACAGCAGACTCTTTTACACCCTGACAACAAATGGAGATATCAGCGATATTAGAACAGACAAGAGCTGCTTTAAGCTACTTGGCACAATTTGCTTTGAGTTAATAGTCTCTGCTGCTGGAGATTTGATAAGCATGGAGTGAAGTGAATCACATCCCCGTCCAAATAGTTCCACAGCACTTGTCACATCTGATCAAGTCAGTTCTAAGGAAAAGCGGTTTGTGGTGTGTGTGTGTGTGTGTGTGTGAGTGAGAGGGGGTGGGATGGGAGGGAGGGAAAGGGAGAGTGGATAATTTTTTCATGTGCATGTTTATGATTTTTGGGCAAGGGAAAAGTTCTGTGTTGTCCTTGAGGTGCTTTGATTTTCTGAATAACTGCTATTGTAACACCTGACAATATTGTATGACCTCTCTCTCTCTCTCTCTCTCTCTCTCACACACACACACACACACACACACATTGATGATCTCATGTAACAAGGGAGAAAGTGGACCAGGGATGATCTGGACATGCTCTCTGCTCACATATATATTTTTCTCTGTGGGATCAATCCAAATCCAGGAGGCTTTGAGCCTACCAAAGCCTGCTTTCTGGTCCCTCTGAGTTTTAATCAGTCTTGGAAAACAGCTTGTTAGAGCTGCACTGTCCCTGTTCTAGAAAACCTTTTTGGTTCATTTTGTCCTGAACCCCAGCCACAACAACAAGAAAGAAAGGGCACATTCTTTAGAATTGCTGAAGAAAATAGAAAGAGGATGGTTAGCACATATGTTGTGATTCTTATGAAACCAAAAGCAAATGCATGCTAATAGCTCAGTCCAGTTTTACTTGGGAACATACCTATCACCTCCTAATGCTGCACTAATATGCAAATCATGCAAGCAACAATGCCTCACTGACCCTATAACATGGCTAACATGCTAAGATGCCCCTCTGTTTTGGCTATATAATCAGTAGGTATCATTGTGCTATGTTGTGCTATTTCTGTAATGGTTCAGACTATACCATTGAGTGGAGTGTATCTTGGATGTCTGGATAGACATGTTTGTTTGCCATTCACATATGATTTTAGGCGATATGTGGCTATTATCTTCATAGCGAATATTTTTAGCCATTTCTGTTGTAGCATGATTATGTCTATACTTATGTCCGAGTTAATGGTAGAGTGATAACTTAGTCATATTGGTAACACTTTACTTGACGGTTGCGTTCATAACACATTCATAGCAGCTGTCATGAACTGCACATTAAGCATTCATAACTGTTTCATGAGACATTCATACCAAACCTTTCATGAATGTGAAAGACTGAACAACGACAACTTATAAAAGTCCAACAATTGCAAAGCAGCATTGCCGTTTTTGTTCCAAACAGCAATGCTTCTTTTGTTCCAAAAGTCTTCCACATTCATGAAAGATTTGTTATGAAGGCACCCGTCAAGTAAAGTGTTACCGTGATATTAGTGACAGTAAAACTAGTTTTCTGAAATCATACAAACAAAATGACCTTGAACAAGTTTTTTTTCTGTGAACTTAACTGAACTACTCAATTATGGTTGAGATTCCTGGCTATTAACATACGCTGGTCTAGACTGTTGGCATTAGCTATATTTATTGTGATTTAAAAAAAAACATAATTCCTTCATTTTTTCCTTTATTTGTTAAAATCATAAGTAGGACGTGGTTAAAGACCTATATCGGCTCAACTAGTCAGTGTCACTTTTTGCCAAGAAAACAAGAGAATGGATAAATTATGGCAGTTAGGATTATGTGTTCATGGTTATATGACAGCAGTGTCAATGGCAAACACCGTGCCTAATTGTTCTTTGATCCTTTTTAGGAACTTGTGAGATTCCCGAACTACTGTGTAGACCTAGAAAAGAATCTTGCTAAGATTACTGTCATAGTTGTGCTGAACAAAACATAATATAAAAAATATGCACAACAATTATGGTGATTATAGTGTGAATGAGCTTAATATGAAGAATGTTAATTGGATGTGAATTTATTTGTTTCTTCTGTTTGAATTGACCTTTGCACTGGTTCATCCGGGGCATAAACTTGCATAACACTGCAGTTTGATGATAAATGTTATGCCCACTGCAACAGGATCCCTGCAATCAGAAAACCAGCAGCTGGACACCACTTGGAGACCATGATAGTGATGTATAAGGCTCTCACATGATAACTCTCACATGACTGAACAATCAGTAATTAACAACTCTGATGACATCAAGTGGCATTATGCAGTTTTTGTCCTCTGTTCAGTGACATCTCCAGCGTTCTCATTCTACTATTGTAGGGACGCAAATGCAAGATGAGCATGGGTGTGTACTCCCCCCCCCCCAAAAAAAGAGTCTTCATCTCTGCATCTATAAGCCTTTTTGTTTTGAATAATGGATCGTCGCAGAGGAGCCATGTTCTGGGGGAATGTTAATGAGGGGGAAAGCCCATCTTTACTGAAACAGGTTTATGGTTTATGGTTTCTTGCCCTGGAGCTAAACGGACCTGACATTGGATGGCTGGCCTAGTGACATTTTATCCCCCTGCCCCAGGTACAAATGAGAGGTCTTGTATCAGAGTGCCAATAATGACATCACACACTGGTCATCCTTTTTTTTTCATCTAAATAATTATGAATGTAATCAGTGTAATCATCCTAAATAATGTTTGTGACAATTTCCTAACAAGAACAGATGGAATTGCTGTTCATCTGCTCGCCTGTGTTTGCATTCATTGTGTTTGTGTGAGTGTGTACATGCACATGCACACGTGTGTATGTGTGTGTAACTTTTTGGTTGATTTTTCAAACCAGATACTGGTTTCAAAATATGCTTACTGATTTGTTCCACATAAAGCTATGGAGCACAATTAATTAAGTAATTAGGCTTAATTAATTGCATTTTAAATACTTTACATCTTTGTTTCTCAACCTACATGTAACTGCTTTGATAATAATCAGCTATGTTCTGTCTTTAATAAAAAAAACATTCTTTATTCTGTAACAGGGAGAAGGTATGTGCATTCTTTTGTATTTACTGAAAAACCTTGTACTTATTCTGTAATAGTAAGAAAGTATAGAGTATGCCTTCTTCTCTGGACTCTAACTGCAGTGATTCTTGTTTGGTGCCCTCAGTAAGTAGCACAACATGTCAGCTTTTATAAATGCCCCTCAGATATAATAGCACTCAGAAATAACCATAAGGATTGATTTTGCTCCTCTTCCCAGAGTATCAGACCTAGAATCTTTCAATGCTTTTTAGCTTCTCCTGTTAGATAAATGATACACAACATATTCCCATGGCACTTTGATCAATTCATATTGGTTTTTGTCCTGGAGACCCCTTTCCTAGTAATGGCACCAAGGGGTCCCATTCCTCTCTCTCTCTCTCTCTCTCTCTCTCTCTCTCTCTCTCTCTCTCTCATTCTCTCTCTCTCTCTTTATTTACCTCTCTCTCTACCTCTCTCTCTCTCTATTTATTTATCTCTTATCTATCTCTCCCTCTCTCTTTTGCGCTCTCTATGCCCAACTGTTTCTCTGTTTAACACTCCCAAAAGCAAAGCATTCCACTTTTATCATGCACATTGTGGTTTAGGGATTTAGATATTTGCTTTACTGTAAAATCAGCAGACTAATTTCTTTTACTCTGCATTCTTGACGAATGACAGAAACTTCATTCATTTAACACGCTTGAACACATTGAACTCTTGCTAGGGAAAATCCTACTGTTACAATGTCTCTATTTGTCTTTCCTACAAACATTGTTGACAGCCATATTTTTAGTGCATTGCTATGTCTAACCCCTTGAAAAGGAGAGAGAGAGAGAAATAAAGTGGGAGAAAAGAGAGAGGAAGAGATTAAGGGGAAGAACTAGGATAGAGCTTTTCTGGGGCAACCTAAAAGGCTGACAAAATGAGAGTTTTGCCTTTTAGTGCAAAATTTGTTCCAATGAGGTGTGCAAGAGATGTTCCATGAGCCTATTTTGAATGGTGTGCCAGATCAAGTAAAAGAGAGAGAGAGAGAGAGAGAGAGAGAGAGAGAGAAAGAAAAAAGAGACAAAGACTCTCGCCAAGCTCCTCTGCCTGTCTGCTAATTGGGGTGGTGCGAGAGGTCTGATTGGTTCCCATTTGAATGTAATCGACCCTGCTCATTAGTGTATCACGCTCTGAGCAGAAGGCACAGCAGAACTTAGAAAGCAGGAGAAATATGACTGGAGACATACAGGATTTTTTGCCCATAAATGGGAAGAGAATCTGCCACCCATATTTTTTCTGACTCACATATTTTGTGGGCCAGTCACAGTCCTTTAAAAATGACAGCAGGTCTGATTGGGTGAACAATAATATGGCAGCTAAATGCTCTTTCTACAGTATGAAACACATGGAGGATTCTGTGGGGTCCAATGCTGAGTGCAGCCACGTTGTATTTCACTAGCAGAGAATTGAATGCAAACCTTTACAAAAGTTAAGTTAGGTTACCACTAACCTATTGCTGCTTGAAATTATTGAAATTATCTGTATTACGTACGGGGTGATATGGTAATTGCCCTTAATGGGATTTTTGGTTCTTATCAGGGCACTAGGTTAAGAGTGAAGATGAGCAGGAGTGGCTTTCATTTTGATTAAGGGTGACCTTTTAATATGTGACATTTCCACAAGACCTTTTCCTCATTAGCCCATAAAGCACCTTTGACTGAGAGTAGCTGGTCTCAAATATATAGTTTCTTTTGAGATGACCGAGGGAAAAAGGACAGTTTGCTTTTGTTTTATTAAGCTATGTTTTAAAAAGAGTGTAGCATTCCAATGTTTTATCTGAATGGTCCAGATAAAACTAAGAAGGTTATCTACCGCCTCTTTTGCAAATACAAATCAAAATCCACTTAATAAGAAAATCTCTTCAATCCTATATCCACTTCACAGTTCTCTCTGTTAAATTCTTCCTATTTTGTCTTTGAGTATGAGGGGTGTCACCAACTTGCAAATTAGAGATTAGATTAGATTCTATTAGAATAGATTAGCTATAAAACTACTAACCACTGGTTAAAATGGCTAAACAGGCATTACTAAGCATGTACAGTTGTACAGTTGTAAGTACAGTACTGTGGTTAGGCACACCTGCTCTATCCAGTACCGGGAGAGGCTAAAGAGATGCACTTCTACGTTATTCAGCTTATGATCTCCAGACTCAGTGGGGTGGGTCGGCGTACAGGTGTATGTTTGGAGTGGGGGAAGGGGTTGTGAGGAGACGTGCTGGCATAGACAGAGGCCCTAACGGAGCCCGTCGCTTTATTAATGACTGCTCTGGGACGCAGGGCGCTGCTAATGAAAGGTGCAACAAGGGCATCTGAACAGGTGGCCTCTCAGAGAGGATTCTGGGTGATGGATGACGCGCCATGCTGGAGCAATTACTAACATAAACTTTGTAATCATGAATATTACACTTCTTAGGGATGGAACAAGAACAAGGCGTGTTTGAGAACAAAAACAATACTGGTTGGTGTTGCTCTGCATATAAGTGGAAGTTAAGTGCTAAATATTCTGCTAATGCATCATAATATTTATATTCCTTTCAAACCCACCTAAGTCATTAAACTCGAAATAATGGTTAAATGGCATTCACATTTTCTAAATAAAATTTATAATTTTAGCAGAAAAATGATTCATTAAATGACTAAACACTCTGATGGCCCCATGGTGGTTTAACAAGTTAAACTGATTCACATTTTCAGTCTACAATGAATGGAAACGACTGAAAGGAGACATAAAATGGAAAATCATAAAAGAATATATCATTTTCATTTCAGAATAATTCATCCAACTATTCTATGTCCATTTTTGAAACAGTTTGTAACCTCTTCCATGACACAGATTTGATGTTTAGTTGTGATCTCATCCTTTCAATCCCCTCTCTTTTAAGTCCTACACCCTCTTCAGTGTTATTCATTTCCTAACATCACTAAATGTAGTCTGGGAATCACTAAATTAATTCTGTTGCTTAAAAACACAGACATGATTCAGAGTTCACTTATCACATTTGGATTCAAATCAGAGCACTGACCACCATTTTGCATATCATCAGAGTGTCAATCTTTGTTTTGTAAAGGCCAAAAACACCGCCCAGACCTGTGAACCATGACACCACAGCTTTGGTGTAAAACAGAAAATCACATGCCCTGTATATAAATAAAGAAACAACAAAAAAGCATGAAATGATCTAATGTGAAATTACCCACTCATAATTGTTGTTATTACCGGATCATGTGGTTGCATTTTAAATTGGCCCAAAATGGCTTGTATGTGGTGTGGTACTAACCATAGCTAAGAATGTTAGTGACGCTTTACCACCGCAAGCTGACAAATCTGGGGTTAAATTGTATGAGCTGGATAATTGGAGGGAAAAAGAAAGTCCTGTGTCAAAAAGGCATCTGTTTTTATTTCTCTTATTATCTCACAGCTGGCTTTTGTTCCCAAAAGAAGAAATTTTGCATTACTAATAGTCACAGCAGGGGCAGAAGTAATGGTATTACAGGAAAATAGTTTTTGATTGCGCAACAGCACAATGTGGAACAGAGAGTGTCATCTATAAGTATATCTGAGAATCTCTGTGTGTGTGTTTGTGTGTGTGTGTGTGTGTGCCAGTACAGGAGTTGGACTGGAAAGAGCCAAAGTGAGGGAAAAAGAGGTGGGGAATGGGGGAAGAGTTTCAAGGGAGGATATTTCAGCTCAAGTGGAGCACCCATGGAGGGAAGAAGAGTAACAGGGGGAACAGCCTGCTCCTCATTAGTGGGACTAGGCCTGGACAAGGGGATCAGGATGGCTCTGTATATCTGCAGGGTCATTTAAAGTCACACACACACACACACACACACACACACACACACGCACACACACACAAACTGTACACTCCTCGAACACATGTATACTTGTACATGCAATGACATTCGTGCATACACACACAGTACATTTGGTCAAATATGCCAACATGAGAGCTCAGTTAGACACACACAAACACACACACACACACACACACAAACACACACTCACATACAACTGTAGTAGTCACTACAGTACACCGTTAACTCACTTTGATGATGCTTAAATACACTCTAAACCTTACTCATTACTCTGCCATGCTTGTGATTGCATGCATGCATTCACAGATACACACACGCTACACACACACGGACACACACACAAACACAAAATTAAAATGCTAAGCTTCTTTGCACTGGGAAATTATGCTCCAGGGACTTCAGATATTGTACACATGACCTCCTGTATGGTTCCCCAAATAAAATAAATAATAAAAAAAGATTTCTCATTTTCAGAAGTTCCAGTCCCAGGCAGTGTCTGAACCCCAAGACACCCCTGACCAGACTGGCCTACCATCTGGGCTGCTTTCAAAGATGTAGAGGCGAGAATATTATGTCTCCTTTATCACCCTCGAGCCCACAACCCCCAAAGAAGAGTTCTCATGCAAAAGTCCACTCCAAGTCCACTTTCAGAAATATGCTAAAATTAAGTTGTTTTAATTATAATGTTTTTTGTAAATGTATCATAAATGAGTAGAGCCTCATTATTTCAAACACTCTAGTAGCAGCCTTTATGTATGATCCAACAAATGGTTTTGCATCTGAACAATTTTACAATGTCTACACTGCAAAGTTGGGATTTTTTAAATAACCTGTCACCATAATTTGCTGAAAATTACACCCAATTCATAAATTGTCTAGAAGGATTTAAAAAACAATGTAGACATTCTAAATACCTTCACCTCTAAATACTTAAGCCTAGGCAGGCGGTCAAGTCAGGTGATCAATGCAGTCCACAAAACCACCACTAAATGTCAGGGAAAATAATTTTAAATTATCATGCGCAAAGCATATAGACATCTGTGAATAATAAGTGTTTGAATTTACTATTATTTCATGTATGTCTTCTGTGAGAACATTTCATACCCATCAGACCAACTTTTTCACTTTGACAGGGTTTTCAGTGTGACATTTTTTTATTATAGCGTAATATACTCTAATACATTGCTGTAGCACTGTGCTCTTTGAACATTTGTACATTGAAGGGGAGAGAAAAATAATCACTACACTATTTACATATAAAATAAGTAGCAATATCAACAGTCACTGTAATTCTTCATCTCTCTGTGAGATGCATACACATGTACATATCCACACACTCAGTTTCTGCATAGGGCTTTCAAGATCATTTCCCCCCACTGTATACTGTAGCGTAGATATGTTGGTTGCAAGGGTGCACAAGGACATAGTCTTTATCCCAGAAGGGAACTGGAACTTTCAGCACATTCTGAACTATACAATGTAGGTCTACTGTAGATAAAAAGGGGAGATAGTTGTGCATTAACACCTGGCAAAAGAGAGACAATGAATTGGCATTTCTTAAATTTTAGTTGCTCCCAAATCTGTAGGACTATTTCTCTTCTCTTTCAGAGACCAAATCCCGTTGCCTGGGTAGCTCATATGCACAATACGGAACCAATAAGATAATCAGTGCATCTCTATTTCGATTATAAGCATTATTTAACACGTGTTAGCAGCTTTCATGTATGATCCAATTGTGTCAAAAATATAATTCCTCTATAGCTTCCAAAACATAAGTATTAGATAACAGCATTCAACAAAATGAACAAAGAGAAATGACTGAGCATTTGGGGTTCAGTGATGTCCAACGATTTATATTGGCATCTCCTAAAACTTCTCAGACTGATTCTTTTTGAGAAGTTGTCAGAGTTGCCAGGTGTGAAAGCATCATGTCCTGTTATGACAAAGAATGAGTACTGTATATTCAAGTTATGATAGCCTTCACTGTCAACATTATTGCACATTATAATTTTAGACTCATGTTTTCATTTTTATTTTTATCACTCTTGATCTTTTTTTGTGAATTGTCCTACAGGATCTGACAGGCCTGTTAAAACACCAATGACTGCTTTGGTGACTGAGGGCCAGCAATATCTGCTTGACTTGCAAAAACTTGTGATATTTCTGCCGGTCGATATTTTCTCCCCGATATAAAAGGTGCGACTATTTGACCCATCAGAGGAATGCTTCTGTCCCACCCTCAACTCTCAAAGCTTATCGATCCGCCTGTGGATGCTCTGCCTCGCCCACCCCTGCTCACTAACTCCACTTCATAGTAGAAGGGGTGGTAGTGGGGTAATAGGCCAAGGGAGAGGAAGGCAAAAGGAAAGACAAAGTGAAAGACAGACTGAGAGAGTGAGTGAGAGAGGGAGAAAGAAAGAGAGAGAGAGAGAGAGAGAGAGAGAGAGAGAGAGAGAGAGAGAGAGAGAGGCGGGGTCCAAGGGGTTGAAGCATGTAACACGTCTCTTAATCAGCGTAGATGATGAAACCGGAAAAAGTGCTGTATTTATTATTGTTGCCTCCGTGGGCCTTGCCGCCATCCAATTTAACGTAGACCTCATCCCCAGGCTCCAAGTGAAGGACAGCACTGTTGCTGGCGTAGTCATAGTTCTGATCAGCATCTTGAGCAATGGCACTGGCACGCACCTGTAAGTGGACAGCTGAATTGAATAAAATGATCCTTTCACATTTCTTCATCATGACATTCATATAATATTTGCAAACAAATACTTTTAAAGACCAAATTACCCATGCCACATAGGACAAGGATCAGGCCTTCAGAATAAAGGTTGTTAAAGAGGCCAGTTCAGCACCACGGTCAGCGTCAAGAAATTTTATTTTTTAGTAACACCTTAAAAACAGAGAATGACTTGGTTCTTTGTTGGTAGAGTGGTAATATTAGCTCATATGTCATTGTAAATTCCTTGAAAACATTTGGATTGGAAAATTCATCAGACATATCTTTCATTTCTAAGGCAAATCTTTGACTGGTAAGCTCATTGATAAACACACTATCAATGCAATAAGAAGGATCCACACAAGGAGTTCAAGAAAAAGTGAATTAATTCATTTATTAAGTATAACAGACCATTTTTTACCACTTCACCAAACCATTTTAAATTATGAATTCAGACTTTGGTAAGAAGAAGATGTATAAATAATGTTTTAGGATTGCAAGTGTAGGAGGTCAACTAAAACGTTCCAAAGAAGACATTTCTTGTCCTTTGCTTTTTATGTTTCTTGGCACTAGACGAAATACGGGCTACTTAGTTTGTTTTAATGTATTTTTTCTGTTTTTTTAAATGAATTCCTATGAGTAACCTCAGATGTTTAAAGAAAACCTGTAAAAACGGCATACCTGTGAGGACGTAATAATAAATAAAGCATTAATGAGGGTGGGTCACATCTCGGCGGAAAAATAAGTTTAATCACTGGTTTCACCTGTCATATAGCCTAAACAGGCTCTCTTCTCCACAGACGGAGTAGATTCTCTTGTGCAACGAAGCGGCCATAAGGCTGACAGGGAGGAGGGTGCTAAGAGGGAACGCTTGACGGGGACACTATGTGAATCGCAGACAGAAACAGTCCCACAGTGACGCCCAGTGCCCCCCGTGAGTGTGTGGATTAGACATGGCTTCAGTCACTTGTGTGTGCACTAAACAATCGTAGCGTGAAAATATGAAAGACCTTAAAGGCTAACTTTAAGCGAAGACTACAATCTAAAAAGTTTACTGGTCTTCGCCTTAACAAAGCAAATAATCATTATCGTCATATTTATTATTATTATTATTATTATTATTATTATTATTATTAATAATATTATTATTGTTGTTGTTGTTGTTGTGCTATGTTTTCATTTATTGCAATTTAGAGTTTACATTTTCTTTTTTTCTTATTTTTTAGAGGGAGGAAGAAGACTGCAAATGACAAATGACACCTGTAGTAACCGTGACAAAAACTTTCACTTCGCTAAACCCTACTAACTTAATTTATTATGCAATTTGGTCAGTCTAGTCTAAGAGATTGTGATTATCAACTTTTATATAAAATAACATACATATTTTAAAATGAAAACATGCGCGTCGCAGGAAAGGGCATTTGTTCTTATAATCTCCAGCCATACTTCTGTAGAACCCAGTTATAGAAAATAATGTCCTCAGTGTAGGGTATCTTCATACTGACAGATTGAACACGTAACCAAAGTCAGATATGGGGAACAAATGTGCTGAACTGGCTTTAAAGGCTGCTGTAACAACAGAATTTCCCTTTGGGATGATTAAAGTATATCTATCTATCTATCTATCTATCTATCAAAACTGAAACGATAGCCATTGGCGTCAAAAAACTGTAGATAGGCCTTATACTTTATATACATATATTATATTAACTCGGTTTTTTTTTTTTCTCCGTCCCTTGAGCATATCTTAAACTAGGCCTGTCTTTCCAAATTACTTGACGTTTAAGATATTCAGCCTTGCATGGTAACTTACCTGTGTGTTCTTGCACAGATCTGCCCACATACTGGTGCCATCCCCGCCGCGCATCAGTACATGATAGGTGAAGAAATATATTCCCGGAATCGAACAGGTGAATTTTCCAGTAGTTGGATCGTAGTGGTTGCCCAGGTTTGTAACCACGTCGTCGAATTTTAACACCTCATAGCCCTCATGTTGCTTTTTAAGGCCTGCGTAAAAGGCGATTTTTGGAACAGTGCTGTAAGTCGCTGCGCTGATCGCCCCCGCCGCGACATTCGGTCCTGGTGGCCCAGGAATTCCGGGGCGCCCTGGTTCCCCCTTTTCTCCTGGCGGACCCGGCGGACCAGGTGGCCCCGGTTCACCTGGTGGACCTCGAGGTCCCGCCTTTCCCGGCCGGCCCGGTTCCCCTTTCGGACCTTGTATAAAAGTCGGTAAAGACTGCATGAGGTTGTTGTCTCGTACGGTGTCTGCAGTTGCCGTGCTTGTCGGAGACTTGGTGCCGTATGGATCGCACACCATCCTGCAGGTTCCAAGCATCTCATAGTGCGCCGAAGTTCCAGCTGAGTTGACCAAGACCGGGATTAGGATGACCAGCACCAGGACCATGACGACTCCTAGCACCCCTGCAGCGATCAGTCGCTTCCTGCCGACTAACCTAGTCAACGCAGGGCGGTCCTCTTGCCTACTTTTCGGCGAAATTTTGCTGGTTGATGGGTACCCTTCTAGAGAAAAAAACAGCACCCAATTTGCTTTGGCGTTAGTGTTAATCACCCTTTTTGGGCCAGGCCCCAGTATTTTTTTTCTTCCTCCTCTTCACTTTTTGTGCTGATGTTTGCTTATTCAAGTCTCACCAAATCTGAAAGTTCAGCCCTCTTTAGGCTTGTCGCGAACCAGTCGTCAGTGATTTAGTGAAAAACACTGTCTTCAGCATCTCTCTGTGGCACCAAAGCTCCTTACAACCACGTGTGGACGCGCCGCGAAAGGACGAAGAAAATCACACAAACTTTAGCGCTGGAAAAACCGCGCAATCCACCTCGTCTGGAGTCAGGCAGAATCCCCCGTTTTAAAGTGTACCACTGTGTATAAAGACCAACTCGGTGTCGCTAGTTCGCTTTTCAAGCGGAGGTAGATGTCATCGAGATCTAAAGAGCTGAGTGTCTCTGCCTGTTTAGAGTTGTGAGCGCAGCGCTTGAGCGCAAGGGAGAGGGAGGGAGGGAGAAACCGGGGCGCGCAGTCTTTTAAGAGATGGAAATGCAGCCTGCCCACTGCCACCCTTGCCGCTGTTTTGACACATTTCCCTGCCTGACAGCTGCGGAATCAGTAGCGAGGCGTGAGGTTCACCATTAAGCAAAGACATGCATCTTTTACTATTTAATCTTCAAACGCCCTTTCGTGATTTCTGTGCATGTGATAGTCGTAAGATTATAACTATGTGGTTACAAAGAGTTGTACCTCGAAAAGAACAGACTATCACAAAGACTAAAGGGACCGATAATTCGTGTGGAGCGGTTACATCAGTCATCTTTTTTTCGTGGAAAGTGCAGAAGAAAGTCAGACTGCTTATTGATGACACATTAATCAAACCTGTGTTCTAGGTCAGCGCACTTAGAAAATATCGGAAATATTTCTCTACAGCATTGTACAAGTCCCTGAAAATGAGCTCTGAAGGTAACGGGGATCATTAAAATGACATTTCTGCCAATATTAAACTTTTAAGATTTATTGTTCCGCCAGCGCACGCAAGCACAAATCATTTCGTGTCCACTAACTCCAGCGGTGGTTTTCGTTCACCGATCTGGGAAAAGTTGCTGTTGCCAAAATTGGGTGTCGTGCCAAGATAGTTTAATTGTATTGTTGACTAATGGGATAAGTGCTTAGCCTAGTCAGAAGATATAAGGTGTGGCTAACTCGTGGCCTTTATTTTCGAACTGGTTTCGACACCAGCAATTTTTTCAGTTTGTTCAATTTTCAGCTTTTCAATGGGTGGCTCATGTATTGAATGTAGGTTAAGTTTAGTCCCCTAAATGCCATGGACACACCTTACTCTCGTTGTCCATTAGGTGGCAGGGAGCATGCTCCCCAGCTGAACACAATTGCCCCAAGTCTCCCTCAGTCCCATAAATCAAGCTCTAAAATCAATGGATTTGGTTAGCAAGGGAGCCATTGTGTCCTTGAGACAGTGTGTTGCATAGAGAAAAGATGCAATCAAAAGAGAGAAATTGGGGGAAAAAAAAAACATTTTACGCGAACGTGAAACAAAAGATTAAAAACCAATCAAAGTAACAAAACAATCGGACATTTTTGACTTGAGGTGAAACAATGATTTTCTGAAAAGGTCAGTGAGTATCTGGCGTGAGTGATTGTCCATAAGGGGCAATAGTATTGGGACTGACACAACGGTATAAAGTAGACTGCATTGATTCAAAGTGAGATATGTTGGACTTTTATTTAGAAATAAACGGCCCATTTCAATTAATGTTGAAAAGTGATCCTCACTATTGATATGCTGCTGTCGTTGAACAGGTGTGTGCATGGAGTATGTGTGCGCATGTCTTTACCCTAGGAGAACATGATGTGTTAACAAGTAACAGTCAACTGACAGAAAATTCAAGTACAATGAAAAATAAAGGGAGGCTGGGAGTAAGAGGTGTAATGACGGAGAGAGAACACAGTGAAATGTGTAGGAAAATGTGTGAGGCACCCTCTGCTTCATCCTTTGTGCCTCCAAACTGGGACGTGAAAGGTTGACAGATGTGCCTGCTGTGTGTGGGTGTGTGGAGAGATTGTGAATGTGGAGGACAGACAGGGCCCCTCACTGCGTCTTAGACAGATTAATAAAAATTCAGAAGAACCATGAGGGACAGAGGTGTGTGTGACGACACTTAACAGAGGCACACCACCCCTTTCCATACCTGTGAACACACACACACACACACACACACACAAACACACACACAGGTGCACACTTGAGTGGAGACAGAGTGCTAAAAGGTCAGCTCTCAACCATCTAATCTCCTGTCGTCAGCCTGAGAGGGCCATGGCATGGCGTCCTATGGTGGGATCACTTTAGGAGGTGTTAGATCCTTCATCCTTGTTTCACCTCACGAGCCTCTCCCTTTCACTGCACCCTTCCCAACTCTTCCATGTGCTCCCGTCTACTCTCAGCATTGTCATTTTTCCTTCCCCTTTTATCCCCTCACATGATTTCTCACAAGTTTCACCTCTTCTCTGTCCATCCCTTCATGCCTTAATCTTCATTCTACCCACTAAAACAAAATTATTCTCTTTGTGTTTCTTGTATGAGTTCGGTGTTATTACATTGACATCCAAAACTAAACAGGGGATTAGTTTGCAGTGAAGGCAGTAGATTTAGTTAAATCTGTTGCAGTGTAATGTGATTCTCTGCTTGGAAGTGAGGTGCACAGAGATCTGAAATTCATAAATAATATAATTTATAGTTCTTTCAATTACTTATTTGTATTCTAAATTATTAGATATCTTTTAGAATGTGATCATTTGTCATATTTTTTCAAGAAGCACACATTCTAGAAATCAGAATAAAATTATGAAAAGGCCAATACATCTAATTACTTGTACTGCAGAAATATGATTATGTGCGGAGTCATTTGTCACATCTGAAGGTAAATGTGCTGCTTCTTCCTTTTCCCCAGTGTTTGAGATCTTTTCTTAAGTGTATATAATCAATTGAATGATGTGAGATCCTGCACATCCCAAACGCTGTGAATGTGGCCTATAAATCTAGATATACCCTTGCGGTAACAAATAGTTTTTCTCAGCTGGCATTCTAGCAATGCACCATAGGGCCTTAGTAGGTCTTTCTACTTTGGTTTTGGTAAGACCAATTCCAATGTTCCATCTTTGTGGAGAGTTTTGGGGTGGGCTTGGGTCAATAGGGGCAGGGCTGTGACCATGCAACATAACTACCTGTATGTGGCTGAGAAAAAGCAGTTGTTTGAATTGGCTTTACTTTCGAGGAAGGACAGATTTCCTGTTTTGCCGATGCCACTCTGATTGGTTGTAGAACTATGCCATTGCATGCAGAGGCTGCTTGACAACCTATGATAGTGCCCCTAGGGTTGAGCCAGTCTATCGGTCATGGACAGACTATACATTTTGATGTTATAATCTGGATTGTCAGGCTATAACAATCTAAACATCTGTTTTTATATTTGTTAAGAATGAATAAAGAATAAACAAAACACTGAGATCAGACAAAGGGGAGACACAATTACAAAAGATTCCAAAAACATTGATTGCTTTACTTGGAAAAAAGGCTGCTAAAATGTGGACATGTATAAGTACATCCATATTGTGGCGCATAGTTCAAAGGGGTTAAAATTATTACAATTGGTAGGTAACCAGTGGGTTGCTGAAATGTTTCAGGACCATATTTAGATGATAAAAGGAAATTCTAAAACAGGTAAAAAACTTTCAGGACCTGGCACACAAAATCTTACTGCTGTCTCAACTCAAACATTCAGAGAGTAGTGGCCCAATGAGAATATAATGACTATGCCCATGTCCCAAAAGGCTAAGCCCTCAGTTGAACATGGACAATGAACATGCTCAGTCTATTGTTGCAGTAACATATCTGCCATCCAAAACGAGACAGCGGAACTGGGACTGCAAAAAAACAAACAATTTTTTTAACACTGGTGTCCACTGAACAAAACCATTCTGATCTGAATGTAATAGCTGACAAACACCAAGTAAGAGAAAAGGCAGTAGGCGAAGCACCCCCAACCCGACCCCATCTCAACCCCCCTCCCCCTCCCTCCAACCTCCTGGGAGACTGCACACAAAAACCTCTTCGCAGACGGAGTTAAGACCCCCTAAACCCCGACCAAAATCCCTCTCTGCTTATGCAACAGCCTCACCGAACAAAGCCCCAATGTGGCGAGACGGAGGCAGCCGCACCGCGGTAGTGCTGGTGCTGGAGATTGCTCTAGTGAGAAAGATGGCTCTGCCCGGCCAGCCTTGTTTGTGAGGGCTCAGATCAAGCCAGGATGGGGGATCAGATAATACCCTCCACCTCTCCAGAGGGGCCAGATGCTCTTGTGTGGCATATGTAATGGATACAAAATAATTAGCACCTCCATGGGACACGAGCAAAATAAGACCTTGGAACAAAAGAAAGCGAGAGTTTAAAAAACAAAAATCATTAAGAAAAAAAAAGTTGAGTTGGTTTCGTATACATAAAGGTTTATCTCTGCACAAATGGCATTGCATACATCTACATACATTTAGACATGCAACAGCTTACGTTGAGCTGAAGGCCACTTGTTACGACAGGGGTTGAATATGTAGGTCCATTTGGAAACATACAGACATTAAAGATAGTTTGAAGCTTTGAGTGACACAGTGGGCGGCATTTAAAAAAAAACACTGAAGATAAACATGATTAATACAATACATAAAGTACAAGCTGTATAAAATGTATTTTTCTCTGTGTTTCTGGGATAAATAAATAGAAAAAACAATAACGGCAAAGGCACATGCAGTGAGGTCCAGCTAAAAACCGGCTGTGGCGTTCTTCGTGGCTACTTGAGGGCATCCCTCACTTGTTCTTGGCGGCCAGTGGTTTGCGGCTGATCTTCTTGGACTTGTCATTATTCTTCTTGGGGGGCTCAGGGTTGGCTTGCATGTGTCGCCCATACAAACTGTGGAGAGACATGACATGTTTCAGGGTCTACACCTCACTTGAGAGTATGTGTGTGTGTGTCTGTGTGTGTCCATACATATGTTGGGAATCCATATAAAAGACAGGCAAAAGCTGATGCTATGAGAGAGATATGATAAAGATCTCACACAGCTTTACAGGATCCACAAAAGATCAGGACCATATGCACAATCATCTTCTATGAGGATTTAAATAACAAGCTTTATTCAGGTATGAAAAGCTCTGACACAGCATTACTTTCTTGAACTTGTTTGCATTACTAAAGCTAAAGAATAACTGTTCAATGTTTAGCATTGAGGGGAAAGGGCCACCCTTGAGATATCTAATCTTGGCTTCTGAATTCAGTGTCTCATCAGAAATAAAACAGATTGCTCATTAACAGCAAAGTAAGAACAGAAGCTGAAGGTCAATGCTGTGATTCATAGCAAATATGAGCACCTGATCAACCTCCAGCATCTAGAAGAGATTTATTTTCTCATATGCATCTTGTACTCTGCTGAAATTATGAAATTAATTCTGAACACAGCGCGAATACAGTTATCCCAACACCCTTAAAATGAATTCAAACTGACGGCCATCAATATTAATCAACAGTTTGAGAGCAAGTCCCCCTTGGGGCTACTCCACGTTTACATGGTGGTGCTACATCAAGTGCGGTTTGAGGCGTGGAAGTGAAATGAGATCTAATTGAGGATGCAGCGCAGGCAGACTCATCCTCCACTGCCTGCTTGATTCAGGGCTCAACAGAGCCAGCTGTGTGCGATCCCGCAGCAGAGAAGCGCTTGGAGCACAGAGCTGCCATTATGCTGATATAAGACCCCACCACATATGCCCAGTCAGGAACGGAGAGGAGAAGAGGCACAAGACAGAAGAAAAGTGCACAGGGAGAGAGGGACACACACAAGCAGAGAGAGAGAAAGAAATAGGGTCAAAAGAGAGAGCAGTGGGGAAGAAGAAGAAGAAGAAGAAGGAGAGAGAGATAGAGAGCGAGAGAGAGAGAGAGATAGAGGAGACAAGGAGAAAGAGAGGACAGATAGACGGGTGAAGGAAGCTACGAGTCGTTTCCAGTCCACTGCTCCTCTCTGGCTCTCTGTGAAAGCCACTCATAACACTCATGAAAGTGACAAAGTGGAGAAGCAAGTGGGTGAGCAAGTGAAGAAAAAAGATGGAGGGAGAGAGAGAGAGAGAGAGAGAGAGAGAGAGAGAGAGAGAGAGAAATAAAGAGGGAGAAAGGAATAGAGGAAGTGAGAGCTGCATGGAAAGAGAGCAGTTGAGAGGGTCAGTAAAACAACCAGAACAAGAACAGCCAGAACAAACATGCAAAACAAACAGAGAAATAAAGACAGCAAAAGCATTAAATAATGAGCGTGCTGCACACATGTACCCTACCCAGCCAAGGAGTGTATGGAAAAGGGAGCAATGGGTGCGTGGGGTGGGGCTGGTGGCAGTGTCCATGTGCTGGCTGTAGAGAGCACTGATTGATGCGACGCGCCACTTGGCCCCACTTCTGGCCCCCGTAATAAGTACCACTGATTGAATGTTGACAAAGTGGCTGATAATTAGAGTGGCTCTGGAGCAAGCGCATGGGGCCCCGTCTGAGATGGCCCCTTGACATAATTAAAAACTGCCATTAAACGAAGCTTTGGGGGTGGGGTGGGTGTGGGGGGCACAAAATAAATCTAATTGCAGCACAGAGAAAGGTCAAGTAACATCTCCAGCGTGTGCCTAGCGAGTTCATATCAAATATTTACCACAGCTCGGAGCTGTGTGTGTGTGGGTAAGTGTGTGAGATCCATAAATACGCAAACAAACATCTGATTTCTCACACAACAAGTAATGTAGAGGAAAGGATAAAGCAACTATGTTCAGAAACCCACCACCATCTCATGGAAACACAGTCACATGCATTTGCACACCAAAGCAACTGCATTTTGTTGTTCCAGCACAAAAACTCAATCACCCAAGTATGGCCAATTATGCCCCAAGCTTTTTGATTGTATACTGCCTTCTCCTGTTTGAATCATTCTTACTAAACTACATTCATCTAAGAAAAATATGTATGAAATGGGGATTGACCATAACAAACAGACACACACACACATACACAGAGGGAGAGAGAGAGAAAGAGAGAGAGAGAGAGAGAGAGAGAGAGAGAGAGGAAAGAAAGAGAGAGAGGGAGAGCCTTGCTAAAGAAATGGGCAAATCTCCCTGTGCACCAGAGACGATGGGCAGGCAATGTTAAATGTCTGCCGGAGTGAGCTAGCTGGAGAGGCAGGCTGCTCTCTCAGGCTGCTTGCCTGCTTGTCATGACCCAGCTTCAGAGCTCTCCCCTGGGGCTGCTGGAGCCTTGGTCGCCCACTCCTTCCTCCCACGGCCGCCTGCCTGTCTGCCTGGCGCCCCTCCCTAAGCAGGGCAGCGAGGCACAGAGAGAGGACCACTCCCTTGGGGAATACACTACAGCGTACCCATCGGGGACCTCTCCAGACTGAGAGAGCCAACCGTTTGACAAGACAGCTCTCCGTCTCACCATACCAGCACACACACACACACACACACACACACACACACACAATCCACTTCCATCATGCAAACTGCGACTTTATTTATTTATTTATTTATTTATTTATTTAATAGGATTAAGCAGATTCTTGTTTTCCAGGCATGGCAGAAAAATGTTTAATTCAGCGTAGTTCAAATCAAGTTGTGTTTGAGGATGCTGAGGCTGTGCACGTGTCATCCGTCCCTTCACATGGGACGAGACCCAAATGGAGAGAATGAGGCAGTGAAAGAGAAGGAGCGGCGAAAGAAAAAGAGAAAAGAGAAAGCGATGAAAGACAAGAAAAAGGAGCGGACTGAGAAATCCATCTTGGCGGAGCATGGCTGGGTGTCACTGGACAACTGAGCAGCCAGAATAATTCATGTAGTTCGATATGTAAATGTGCACGCATCACAACAATCCAAGTTTGTTTGCACAACTTCATCACCGCAAAAGAAAACAGTCCATCCCAGAAACATAGATCAATCACAGAAAGATAGATCACCTCTCTAAACAGATTGATGATGCGCCAACAGCACGCATCTTCTCAATAAATGTGATTTCATGATGCAGAAACTCGGTGGTGTGTGTGTGTGTGTGTGTGTGTGTGTGTGTGTGTGTGTGTGTGGATGCAAACACCAAATTCATGATCTGTTGCCATGGCAATTTTTGCCTTTACTTCAAATATTTGGTCATGATGCTACTGCCCTAAAGGATACAGAAAGGCTATGCTTCCAAAAAAACTGAAGGTCTGCTTTTCAAAGACGAGAATTGTGCTTGCAATGTGAAGTGTGGTTATTTAAGTTCCACATCAACAACTGTATGACTGTAGGAGTTTGGAGAAAAAATGGGATAACCATTCCAGTGTACGTTTCTTGAGGTTAACACAGCAATACAGAGAAGGACTGATATATTAATTCAATAATAATTATAATATTAAGTATTCATTTCTTTATGTGTGTGTATAGTTTGATACTGAGCATTGTTATACACAGAGAGACAGTCTAGCACTGCTACAATCGTTTCCCATATTTTTAAACAATAATACGGTTGGCTTGGAAATAATTGTAGAATGTGCTGTCTGCCACAGCTGACCCTGCTGTTTTGCCATGTTAATGTTATCCCGCAGCATGTTTATTTACGAGTGTAGAAGGTCTTATTTGGGAGCGTGACAGGGCTGTCCGGAGTGCTTGTGTTTTGTTTTGTTGAGTTGTTTTTTGGAGGGGGGTGGGTGGGGTTAAGGCTGGGGCGGGGCATATTTATTTGTAAGTGTTTGTGAGGGTCTATTTGCGAGCGTGACAGCAGCGACTGCGCTCTGCCCCGGAGGTGCTTCTGTGCCTCGGGGGCTGGTCTGGCTAAATGCGCCGGGAGGGATCAGTGCTGACAGATGCACGTAGATTTGTGCGCCCCGGCTGGGAGTAAATTGGCCCTGTTTTACATCAAGCTGATACGTACGTGTGAGTCTGTCTGTGTGTGTAAGTGTGTGAGTGTGTGTGTGTGTGTGTGTGTGTGTGTGTGTGTGTGGAGGGTGGGATCACTGAAGCGTTTTCTTTCTGACAGAGTCCCGGCGGACTGACATGGCTGAGGAACATGCTGGGAATGCTGAAGAAGCTTGCAAAGTACATGCCAAGAGCCGGGCTAGTCAGGATAATCGGGGGAGCCGGAACTCTGTGGATGGAGGAGGAAAACTGCTCATCAGAGCAGCAACAGAAGCCTTACCCAGGCACAAAAAAACACCTCCAGAAAAATAGTGAAACCACCATTTTAGGTACTACTATCTGACAATTATATCACAGAGGGCAATTTCGGTTAAATGTTTGTAACTATTCTCAATGTATTAGTTCCAGGAATTCTAACTTCATCAATTAAAATGTAATCAAGCACTTGAGATGAAAGAGAAATAAGGAGCTACAGAATGAATATTTGTGTGTGTGTGTGTGTGTGTGTGTGTGTGTGTGTACACAGTAAGTGTGTGAGTGAAAATGAGAGAGAGAAAAAAATGGCTGCCTCTCCCACTGTGTGAACATCTGTGTCAACGTGTTTAATGCGATCACAGTAGCTTTGTCCTTTGTCCCCACCACAAGCTGAAAGATTTCCCGTTTGCCGAGCTAACGCCCCGACGAGCACTTAGGGCCAATTAAAGCCGGAGACTGGGGCGGCCCAATTAATGGAATCTGATTCCTGATGTGGCCTTGCAGCTCTTTACCACCTCTCGCAATTCCACTTGGGTTAATTAATCTCTGTTACAGACACTGATGCCTACAAGTGTGTCTGTATGCCCACACATGTAGACGCCTCATTCAGGCAGAAGCCACGGCACATTGAAGAATCCACTTTGTGATATCGACAGGATAGCAAACTGTGCTCAACTGGTAATGCTTGCACAAACACCCACAAACTGTACACATACAATATCCATTTCTCTGCTGTATTGGGTCAGAGAACTATGTAGATGTGTCCATTTGTGTCTTTGTGTGTGTGTGTGTACCAAACATAAAAGAGCATATAATCATTAATTAGCTTGGTCTATGACCCCCCCAGCCGAACACACACACACACACACACACATACACACACACACTTTCCACAAAGACATTTCTCTCCACACTGTCTTTGTCTCTCTCTTAAAGATGACGTAAGATATGTTGTATGTAAACACTTAAAAAGGATTTTATAGCATAGAAGGTAATGTGTCCTCATGACCCGCTAGTTCTTCATTCTTGGGTAACTATAAAATAATCTGGTCTTTTTATGATGTGCAGGCTGTGAAAAATGAAAAAAAAAAAATTGGGGCAGCCAGCCCTACAATCAATAGCATAGAGAGCACAAACACATTATTTTCAACCATTTCAGTGACTCCAAGGCCTAGGCTACTGCATGGCTATTTTAACTAATTAACTAAATAAATGACCCCTGGCTGCAGCTGAAAACAAACATTCGGCAGCCTGCCCCCCCCCCCCCCATTCATTTCACAAGAATCACTAACGCCACCTTTAATGAGCCTCCCCTGCCCATGGCACGATCTCTAAAGCACAGACAAACTTCCTAAGCATTTATTCACCCCCAAGGCTTCAGCACTAGTGTGCATATGAGAACTACCACCTTGACTTAAGGGGAAATGTCTGCAATATATGCACATGTGCAGTGCATGCACTAAATTACACATTAGTCTATGGACTCATAGCCTGGCTCGTAGACTTAGCAGCTTTTTACACAGGTTACAGGAGGCCAATGCTATTAGTTACACCTAATGTGAACTTATTTGTTCACTCATTTTCAGAGTATGAATAAGTGTAAGAAAGGGTCCCTATTGGGGTCTTTTGGAAAAGATTAAGCATGATCAAATTTAAGAAGTGGTGAAGAAAAAACCTAAATCGATATGTTGGAGCGGTAAGAAAATCCCAAGGTTTCCAGAAAGGCTCTGTGTGCCCCAGACGCAGTCGACTGCAGACACAAACCTTGAGCATCTCTGAGTGGATGACAACATCTCTAGTACTTCTACCCACACAGCACAGTGAGGTCCTTTATGTTTATAGCTCCAAAGCTCCATCGTAGAGAAGGCATGTAAAAATAAAGGGTAAACATTGTGATTACTGTCGTCCATGTAAATGTTAATGTGAAAGAAGCAAATACAAATACAAATCTATTTACAGTACAGTTTTGAGGACAAGATTTCTGAGAACAATGCAAGGCCCTTGTGTTTGTATGTGTGTCTCTCGACTCAACTTGCTTCTCTGCCTGAATCTAGAAGACCTTGATTATGTGCCCTGCAATATTAAGTGTATTAGAAATGGCCTAGAGATGTAGTTGTATCTTAGTGGTATCAAATTGTTTCTCTATGCAGTTACATCTAGAATCAAACCATAGATCCTTGGTATTTGGTCGGACCAATCACATCGATCTATCCTTGTACAGAGCCATCTAGGCATACACTAGCCGATTCCATCTCCTGTATTGTTCCTGGTCAAAGCCAGACATAAAATGTTGTATACATTTTGTTGTTGAAATGTTGACCTTGACTGTTAGATATAAAATGTTGTATACATTTTGTTGTTGAAATGTTGACCTTGACTGTTAGATGGCTGAAATGGTCATTATTTAAAAAAATTAAGTAACGCATATTCTTAAAGGAGTCCTAGAACATGTTTTTTGACCATCAGAAATTGTCCTTTGAGGCTCAATAATAGCATATGTAAATTTGTGCATCTGAAAGTGAGCCAGTAGCACTGCTTGCGCATCTTATACAGGCTCATTTAAAAGGCTTAGAACAAAACGATTCGTATTTCCCGCCACCTGGCAAATTCATGAAGCAACAGGGGACTGGACCAGAGACGGTGGCAAGCGATCTTTGGTTGGACCATGCAAATGAAGGTGGTGTATCTTAGCGGTGCCAATGTCAATAAGCACCTCGTTTCAGATTCAGATAAATGTGGTTTGACATTCTTTGACTCCTTTAAGAGGCTATATTTTTTACCCCACCAGTCTAACCGTAATTAATGTTTCCCGAACTATTAGCCAAAATTTAATTTATACATTTCAAATACATATTTCAGTTTTTAAGTTATTGGTCAATTTTTCTACACACCAGTGAAAACTAGTTGTTTTAGATGCCATTAAAGGAATAGGCCACCCCAAAATGAAATTTAGTCTCTTACTATATTCCCCTAAGTTGGATAAGTGAGCAAAAGTGTTTTTCATTCAGCCTCGTGTTTGTCCTTATCCATAAGTGCAGCGTTAGCTTAGCTCAGCATAGAGCGCTTTAATTGGGAGTTGCCACTTAGCCAGTCATTCTCAAAATAGTCATAAATGAACTCGAGATTTTTCCTAATTTCGTTGTTTCACCTGTACATTCAAACGGAGTACAAATGCCAATGGCATTATCACAAAGGGTTTGTCTAGGAGTGACAAAGTCTTGGTACTATATTTGGGCAAAGCACAGGCAAAGCACCACTGATAGGCGTAAAGTTATTGTAGCATGGATCATTGCCGAGAAATCCTCGGTGGTAGAGAAACAAACGCAGGGTTCATCTGGAGCCTCGGGCGTCATTGATAGGATGATCTTATCCCACTTAGCACAGCACAGCTCACTTATCCAACTCAGGAGAATATGGTAAATTTCGTTTTGGGGTGGCTTATTCCTTTAAAGATGATGTCAGAGGCCCAATGTCTTTGCAACTTGCAAAGTCTTTTAAACTTTTCCACATGTGTATTGCACAACTTGTTTGTAAAAAAATCCATTGCCTTGTTCAAAGAGATTCAATGGCGATAATTAAGAGCTCTGATAAATGGGGTGCGACCACAGCCTGTCAGACACCTCTCCGTTTGTCCCACCACCCCAACCCATTGCCACCTCACCCCCTCATCGTCAGTGCTGACCTTAGGGGATGATTGAAAATGCTACTCTAGGCTCATGGACTCCACCCTCCCCTCTCCATCTTTCCTACACACCAGCATCATTTAACTACCACTTTCTCACAGAGAGAAGAAGGGCAGTGGAACTAGAGATCCCTTGAACCAGATAGACATTTTGGCACCAATCCTGCTGTTCATGTGATGAGAAGGTATCAGCTTTTAAAAGATTGCATGGCACTGAAGTTTGTGGGGTGGTCAAAGGACCAGTTTAAGATCCCATTTAGACAGATCTACATATTTTTATAATGACGTGTTTTTTTGTTTGTTGTTTGGTCCCTTTAAATAAATTATAAGAGGAAGGAGGTAAACAAGTGCCACTAACACAAGTGAAATGTGGCAGAGTATCCTTCATTGTGTAATTAATTATTTAGTTATTAATTATTAAAGAGGCACTCAGTAAGTTTATGCGACCATTTTTGTGGTCATAAAATCGCTTAGAAATGGTTTTTTCTGTTAGACTGGTCTGTTGTGCTGCAAACTGCGATTGAGCGCACTGCTGTACAGCCCTGTATAGTGAATATGGAACTTGCAACTTCTGAGGGAGTGTACACTACAGCAATACAGCTAACTGTACAGAGCTCCCCCTACAGGTTTGTGGCAATTAATGCAGGGTTAAAAAATAGACTTACTGAGTGCCTCTTTAATTCATTCATTATTCGGTCTATGTTGTATGAAATATTCTGGCTTTTTTTTATTCAAAGGCCGTGTATATATATATATATATATATATATGTATGTATAGACAAGCCCTACAGATCAGTGCAGGTGTGTGCCTGTATAGTAATATAGCTGAAAGATTATATTCTCCTAGACCAGCACAAAACATACCCTCAATGGTGGATGACATTTACCACAGTGGCAAAGGAGGAGCTCGGTAGGGAGGGAGTTCTGGTTGTTCCCCGTACACTGAATGTTGACTCCTTTTTCTGCGACACGCCACATGGTCACCCCCTTTAATGAGGCGTCTGATTGATAACCTATAGGAAGCCAGCGTTGCAGAGAGGGGGCGGGCGGGCTGCCACGGCCTGTCCCTTTGCTTGGGCTAATGAGAAGTGATGAATTCTCCTTTACTTTCTACCTCTCTCCTTCTTGTCTCAATCCTTTGCTTGTCTCAATAAAGCCATCACTTTTACTTAAACAAAAACTATGGTATTAAACGTGGCAGTAAATGGATATTACCTAGATTAATGGCCAATAGGCAGCTGCTGATACCTGACTTTTAAATTTGGAGTTTGCACTCAGGCAGACAAAGGGATTGATTCTGTGCTATTGTGCAGACAAGGCTTGGAATGTATTGTTGCAGCCAGAATAGAGTGTGTCCAGAGGCAAGTAGTCAGATTGTATTCAGACCAAATAAATCCAAATACAAATAAATATCTATATGTCTCTCCTTCTCTCTCTGTGTGTGTGTGTGTCTTTATACCTCTATCTGCTTTCTCGCCCAGTCTCTCTCACACACACAGACACAAAATTCAAGTTTAAGTCATCCAGCAAGTCTACTACACATGTACATGCACACACACACACAGAAACATGCACGGACGCACGCGCACACACACACACACACCTTTCCTGCGCAGGGCTCTTTCTCAGTATGTGGTTGCTGTCTCCTGGAGCCTGTGTCTCTTAGCTGTGCTGTGCTGGAGTCTCATTAGTGAGGCCCGGGGAGGATGGCTGCTCCCCGTACAGCTAACACATGCAGGCTGGCCATGCACAAATGCACACAGCCCCCGAGAGTTAGGACCGCTCCGAAAACAGACTGAATTCACCCCTCTCTCTCTCTCTCTCATCTTTTCTCCCTCCTTTTCTTTCATTTTCCCTCCCTCTCTTTTCTCCCTTCTTCTCTATTTATGACGGTTTGGAGTCTCTTTCTTCCTTCCTCTATTTAGGGTTGGCTGTGCAGATATCAACACATGCTAATTGACCAGCACCTTGTCCACTTGTCCTGCATGGGAGGCCTTCATGAAATGTAATTCAGTTCAACGCTTGCACATTCAAGTGCCACCAAAAGCTTTTTCTCCTGTCACAACATGCTTGAGTGGAGAAACATTAGAAGAGAAAAAAATATCAAGAAATCTTAAAGCACCCTCCCTACACACACACACACACACACACTCACTCACACTCACATACACACCCTCTGCTCGTTCTTTTTTCTTCTAAACCTCCTTCTGTTGTGATGAATACAGGGTTTTAAAAGATGAATTTAATTTGGTTCCTTGAAACTTCACAAAGTTGTAGGCATCTTGCTAATATGCTCCTTGCTTTAGATGTTAAAATATGTAGTCTGTGCAACCAAAGTCAGCATCAGTGTGAAGCTCGGCTGGAATTTCACAGAGGCCATGAAGGCACTGCCCTCTGTAGCTCCTTGTGCCCTACGTGAGTTTTTCTCCAATTTTACTTTTTGCAACAGATATGTAGCATGTACAATTTGAACTGTTGTTTCACAACCAAACAAAGCACAACCACTACATTGTGCTCTAGTATTTAAAATAACTTTATGTGTTCTCAATGGCCTCAATGACCTTGCAAGTTGCCTTAATGCCCCATTGTCACTATGACAAAAACAAATCCATATTTGCCTATACAAATCCGTATTTACAGATTATATGTTTGAACATATAGATGAGAAATTAAGGCCTCATAGCAGTGATATGCAATAAGGGCAATGAGGTTAAAGGAAATGGGGCAACCCAGAAAGAAGAACCTTCTTTAATTACCTAATGTGACTAATTAATGGGGCTCTATAAACGAATGTCCAATAATACACTGGAAGACTGTATAAAGAAAAAAGGCAGGAATTACATTCACTCTATTGTAAGCTGAAGTCAAGCGCACACCTGGAATTGCATATTGGTTCATGTTCATAGGCAACACGCCATACTTCCCTGTTACCTATTCCTTCTCATACATGCAGTTCAATCTGATGCCGCAATCACTTATTTCGCGAGCCATCTCTGCTACTACACAGATCCCAGAACAGATTATGTTCTGTGTGTGCACGCAATTGTATCATGTCCCCTGCTTCAATTGCACACTAAACAGTCATTGACTGCCTCAGCCATCTTTGTTCGTGTATGACTCCCTCTGTAGTGCTCAGCATATTGTCTCTGCTCTCTCCACTTCTCACAGTCCCACTGGTCGCTGCACCTCCTTTGCTTCTCTCCTCCACCCGTCTGTTCGTTTTCCATGTTTTGCTCACCTTCACCCTCGTCTTTCTCTGGCTCCCTTTCATTCCTCCAGTTGAGCTCATGGCCTGCATGCCTGCTAGTCTTTCTATCTGTCTCTCTGTTTGCCTGCCGTTTACTCCCCGTCTCTCCTCTCCATCTGATCCCATGTGAACCTTTTCCCCATACCTCTTTTCACACACATGCCTACCTGTTTGCTTCCCCTACTACCTGCCTCCTGTGCTTCTCAAAGTCTGTGAGCCTTCCACCTCTCTTCCACCTCTTCACTTCTCTCTTTTTGTCTCTTTCACTTTTCTGTCCCACCCTCTGATTCTCTTTTTCTCCCCATCTGTGATAGGGTGAGGCTCCAGACAGCTGGGCTGACAGAGGGGTTGCCCAGGCTGTTCTCCAGGGGTGCACCCAGCCCCACCCAGGGGACGAGCAACCCTCAGCAACGAGCAACTGACGAGGAGACCAAACCTGTCTGGATGGCTGACACGGACGATGAGTCAGGCAGAAAAGTAAACACACATAAGCACACACAGCCTGCCTCTCTCTCGCGCGCTCTCTCGCCCTCTCTCGCCCTCTCTCGCTCTCTCTCTTGCCCTCTCTCTCTCGCTCTTTCACAGACACACAATCTGTATAATGCCTTTCCCTTTTCTATTAACTCTTATCTCAAGATTCATTCTCCACGAATAACTTACACAAATCTTTCTGTAACTTGAAAAATAAATTTGATTCTTATAAAGTTTTTAAATTCCCTCCTAAAATTCCTTTATAACTTTTAAGACACCCCTACACTTGTCTTAACATGGGCAAAAGGTCATTTTTAGGCAACAAGAAAGTGATGGGCTGTTTATTTTTATCAACATTACTGAACTTGGGATACATTCTTGCTAACTTAATTTACTAAATCGATGCCACAGGTTATTTGTGTGAACTAGCAAGTTGTCAACTACCCACAACAGACTATTAGTCCAGGTTGACCAATTGAGGCTCTTGTAAGCACTCGTCTTGGAAGTTCTTCAGTCACAAAACAAAGTTGTGAGAGGCTGATTATCTGACTGATGTCTGGGCACATCACCTCACATTTCTACTTGTTTTATCTTAACAAAAATGTTTTGGATTCCAGCAACTGGTCAACAAACAGCCACAAATATAATAAAAATAATATAACGACTTATAATAACTAACTGCCATACTTAGAAATCCTACACACTCAACCAGATTGACGCGAATATGAACAATCTCAGCAACTTAATAAGGCGCTTACACGCGCACACACACATACATTTTTCCATGATGGCAAAGTGAAATGTGTGTGAGATTCTTTATAGTGTGTACAAAGCAGACAAGAACTGACAGATGCTGCTTTACAAGACACGTAGCTCATATGAACATCTAACAAGACAAGTCCTGCTCTCATATCTACGTTTTCCACTTTTCAACAGCTTGACAGTCTTAGGACTAGAAGAAGAAAAGGAACCATACACTACATGAGGATGGACAATGGGAAAAGGTACAAGAGAAAGAAAAGAGAGAGAAAAAAAGAGGCTAAAAGATAAAAAGCAGATGAATACTGACTGTGGTGGAGATAAGAGGATGAAGAAGGCTGAGGAGATGGAGTAGTGAACAGTGTGAATGACATGAAGGCAAGAAGGAAGTGATGAACAGGAAAGGTGAGAAAAAGAGGGAAAGAAAGAGAGCTTAATTACGAAGCTGGATTTTCAGTCCACCGACAGCTGTGATGCCTGCGTGTGAGCGCACGCGTGCGCGGCAACCGCTCTGACTGCTGGGTATCAACCAGCATTTAGCGTGGCGATGAATAAAAGATGGCCGTCGGGGGGAGGGGTGTGTGTTTTGGTGGCCGGGCGGGGTGGGTAGAGTGAAGTGAAAAGGAGGAGGAAAAGGGGAGGTAGAGGGGGTTTACGGTATGTTAATGCATTATGAGCACGCAGTGGCTTCTCCCACCACTGTCCGTCAGCCCACAGATCCCTCTGTCAGGTTAACAAGCTGCTGCATGAAATATGCATGGCAGCTGTCTTCTCATTTCTCCCACTCTCTCTCTCTCTCATTCATATTCGAATTCCTTTTCTCTTTAAGAGATCAGCATTCTCCACTGGAGAGAGGGAGAGACAGGCAGAGAGAGAGAGAGAGAGAGAGAGAGAGAGAGAAAGAAGGGAGACTTGGCAGTGTATTTTATCATTCCTCTGTCTCAAAACTGCTCAATGGACGACTGAACGTGTTTCTCCTGACCACTCAGCTGCGGGGAGCAAAGCGCAAATCTCTGTGGCAAAAGCCGTTAGCCCTAAGCACGGCACGGGGAATGCCGTGTGTTATTCCCACAAACGGGGGGAGGAAAAAAAAAAGAAAAAGAAAATAAAACTTAAACCGGAACGGTTACATCACCGCCAACTTGGTCCAAGTTATCAGAGGTGCCACCAGGTATTTGAACTCCTGTGGCTGAAAAATAAGCAAACACATGCTAAAGCATGCAAGGCTGACTCGGAGGACAGAGATCTGGCATTGCTAGTGTGGCTCACCTGTTCCAGCAACAGATTGTCCCGAGCACTGATTAAATGGATGCCTCTGAATCACTGCGAGTGGCTTTGGCTAAAAGCCCAGCGGTCCACATGGGGACTCTGTAGTCCAGCGTGTGACACAAATGACCAACATTCCTCACAAAGGCTGAGAAAAGAAACAGCCTGCGGTGGGGGGTGGACGCAGTGATTGAGGAGGAACAGGAGATGGAGAGCGAGAGAAAGAGGGAGAGAGAGAGAGAGCAAGACAGAGAAGGTAGGAGACAAAGTGAATAAGACATGGGTCAAAATAGTGGAGACACACTAAATAGAAGAATGAGGATGAATGCATTAAGGAGGGGAAAAAAGTGTCTGTGTGTATGAATGTAAATAGAGAGAGAGAGAGAGAGAGAGGGAGAGGGTGACAATGAGAGAGAAATGCACAGAGGGGGAGAGCACAAGACTGATGAGTTCTTGGAGCTGAAGGACATTAAGGTGTGAATGAAACCGCTGGTGCGTGCTGAACGTAAACTCACACCTTATGTTGGAAACACACACACACAAACACACACGCACACACAAAACCACATATACACACAAAAAAACACAGACACACACACCAACCATAGAATTGGAGCCGACTACCAAACAGTAGAGGCTTTCTACTCGTCTTTTTAGCCTGCCGTAGTGAGTTGCAGAATACAAATGTACAAAAGAATGTTAAAAAAACAGAGACTTTTCTTGAAACCACAGTGTAGCTTAGCCCACTCTGCCAGGCGGAAACTCCCAGAATGTAGGGCCATCAGAATGGCATTTCATTTGGAGTGTTGCATCATGTGCTAGAATAGATCGGTCAAGCTGACATTTCAGAGTCATTAAGCTTTTCTCCCAGGAAGGCTTTCCTTCTGCTGATCGCGGACAAAGCAACCCTCTACAACATAAGAAAAGAAACAGGCACTCTTAAAATGTGTTTGATTTTGCCCTTCAGCCCTTAAAATGCATATTATCGCTACAGTATATAAAAATGGCATATCTTGTTCTCCAAACAGAAAAAAAGATGACTTTTTTAGTTTGGACTTTTTCTTCAAATTCACTGAAGACACACCCTTCCAAAAGGTGATTAAAGGAATAGTTTGGTTTTTAACACTTTCAGCCCCTTTCACAGGTTGTCTAAAATTCACTGAAGACACACCCTTCCAAAAGTGATTAAAGGTATAGTTCGGTTTTTAACACTTTGAGCCCCTTTCACAGATTGTCTAAAATGCAATAAAGTGGTTGACACCGAAAATCTGACGACTGATCCTGTCTCGGCCTATTGGGAAATGTAGAATCGCCACTGCCTGCTTCAAAATGGCTACCAATGGGCATTTGTTGTTTCTATCCTTAAATCACTGGTTTTAAAAAGTGCTACTCACCGAGTGATGTTTGCTGAGGTTCCAACCCAAGTATCGTAGTGAAATACAGTTTATGTCATGTTTTATTTACATGTTTTTATAAGTCCCATAGGTTTCTATTAGAAGACTCCTTGCTCCTTAATATAAACAAAGGGCCAAAATAAAACATGACAGAAGCTTTATTTCGCTACAATACATGTTTTGGAACATCAGTGAGAAGTGAGCACTACTAACCACACGGTGAGTAGCACTTTTTTAAAACTAATGTTTTAATGATAGAAACAACAAATGCCCATTGCTAGATATTTTGAAGCAGGCAGAGGTGATTCTATGTTTCGCAAATAGCCGAGAACGAAATTTTGACAATTGCTCCGGTGTCAACCACTTTAATGCATTTTAGACAACCTGTGAAAGGAACTCAAAGTGTTAAAAACCGAACTATACTTTTAAGGTGTGGACAAATGGCTTCCTTACTTTTCCCATATGGTGGCATTGCAATGGTTGGCAATTGAAGTTGGTTTGACAGAAAAATGTCCAATATTGCCCAGTATAATTTCTTTCAAAGTTGTGATGGGCAGTGTCTTTTTTAAACACACTAGTAAGGAGAGTTTGCTCGTGACTGAAGCACGGGTACAAAGGACTCTCTCTTTACCTCCATCGATCAGGGTTTATGAGTAACGAGCCAAATGAAAGATCGTCATCATCAAACAGACGCTCCCCGGCCGGTGAATAAGCGATTTATCGCCTGACGCCGCATCTGTGACAACCTGCTATTAGATAGATTGGCGACGCAGACGAGATTGACTAAACGGCAGAACAGCCATTCATCAAAAGGCAGAGTGGGCCCACTGCTGGATCAGCTAAAACAGCTGTAGTGAGTATGAGTGTGCATACACACATACACACACACACACACACACACACACACACACACACACATAAACCTTGGGGCTGACACTCCTACTGTCATAAACAAGCCTGAGTGGAAATCAATGAACAAAATCCTCCAAATGCACAACCGAGCGCGTCAATAAGACTGGATAATCAGCCATCATTGCAAACGGGCCGCTGGCAACACATAAGACAATCAGCTTTATGCAGCTGTAATGGCAGTGTTGGGTCTGTCGGTGTGCCCCAAGAACAGCCACTGATCTATAGGCTGGTACAACAACAAAAACAAAAACAATGCCTGAGCAATCCATTTTCCTCCCAAACTACTTTCAAATTATCTCGTTTATATGAATCAAATTCTATGGAATGTAAAGAAGTAAGCCCTGTGGGAGCAGTTGAGATGCTGAGGCGCCAAAACTCGAAATGGTCTATATGAGGTCCAGTTGTACTTGTGGAACGGGTGTGGTCAGTTCAAGGTAACGCTCCAAGAGGGAGTAACCCTGGCATCAGTAGGAGGGTGGAAGGATGGAAAAGGCAGTCTTAACACCAGTAATGAGCGGCACAGACCCACCACAAAAATTAAGGTGAAAAAAAACAACAAAAGAAAATCCCAACAACTTAGTCACACTCTGTTTTGGCATGAGCAAGTAACACATACACACGCACACACCCACACAGCTCTGCCATGGTGTGGAATCCAGATCGTGTGCCTTGAGTGTGCGGGCAGGCAGGCAGGCAGGCAGGCAGGCAGGCAGGGAGCGAGGCAGGCTGCACCGATGCAGCTCAGGGAAAGATCAGTTCCAGAGAGTGGTTCGTGTGCGGCACCCAAACACGCAGGCAGCTCAGCAAGCAGCTAAATGATCAAACACAAGGATTTTCCTCTCCTGGTGTCGGGGATTGTGAGGGGTAAGAAAAAAAGTTGGGAAAGGGGATTGCCAACAAAAAGGGAACAATTAGTTCACAAACTTCCCTGTTCTTGATGGTATGTGCACGCACACACAAACATATACACCATGCCCATTTATTTTAATGTGTGGCCTCTTCTCTCGAAACAACGGCCCATAATACGTTCCAAGGGGAGCGTTCGTAAATGCTGCATGTCTGAGGCACGCAAGCCTTCATAACAAGCTAATCACGTAGGCTGTTTTCTCAAACCGCCAAAGCTCTCAACTTGCGCATCGGAGAGCCCCGTACTGTGTTTGATGGAGGCTTGGGGGACACATGACTGAATTCTTCTGTCACTTCGGCTAGACGACCGCCTCAGGCTCTAAGACACTAATTGGATCGCTTCTGTGTTAAAAATCCACTCACTTTGCTTTTTTTACCATGCTTCTATAACTGACAGCAGATCGACTTCCTGGCTTGTTCCGGAAAAAAGAGGGGGGATGGGGGGGGGGGGGGTTTGGGGACTAAATTTAGAATTAATATTCATCTAAAATTCAAATATCTTTAGACAGACAGAGAGGCAGACAGACAGACATTCACACAGGACTGTCCACCCACCTTCTCATAGGGTGTGAGGGTATATAGACATGAGACACACAGTGTGTGTGTGTGTGTGTGTGTGTTGAGCAATTTAATGTGTGATCCACAGCATGTATCCCCACTGACCTGCTAGACTGCCATGTTTTACTGACTGAAGCCATATTAGCCTATCCATCATATCCCACGGCCGAGCCCCCTCGAGGAGAGGGGGATTGTGGGATGCATGAGACCGAGGTGGGGGGTGGGGGTGTTGGGTCACCGCCATAGGCCATCGCCGCCACCCGAGGCCAGATGTTATATAATCGCTCGCCTGCCAGCCAAGTTAAAGTTTAAGGGTAGAGCGGTTTGGGGGGAGAACGAGACAGACCTCTCTCACTGCAACCCCAAAGAAATTCAAAGAACCCCCCTCTCTCACTGCAACCCCCAAAGAAACTCCCGCTGCATACAAAAATGTGTTTGTTTACGCTAACCTAACTTACACAGTCTTTGGAACACGCTGTGAGGGAGAGCATACCAGGGGCCTGCAGCGAGAGTGCCATTTTGTGACAGAAAAGGCAAAGTCTTGATGATGTTCTGAATCGCCTTAATTTAAGATGACATCCACAGTCACTAGAGTCAGTGTTCATTAGTATGAATGAATAAATAAAATGATGACATCCCACACACACAAACTTTTTCCCTTGCACTTGCTTGTGTAACAATATGCCCGATGCACACTCACGCTAATACACACACACAGACACACACACACACACACACCAATATAATTTTATGTGGTGCTCCATCACTTGTAGTGCTGTGTTGCTGCATAAGGAGTGGTATAACACTTACTACTTGTAGGTCTCAGAGCGGACATATTCAAACACGTGGGACACACCGAGCTGGAACTGGTCAGCAATGGGGGTCACCCAGGGGTTATTCTCTGCCTTGAATACTTGCTTGGGTCCTGTCAGGTCCAGGTTACCTATGAAAGCATGTGAAAGAGGGAAACAACAAGACAGAGAGTATGAGTGAGAATTAGACACAGATGGAAAAGGAGAGAAAAATAACAAAAAAAAAAAAGTGTTCATCAGTTTAATAACAGAAAGTGGGTTGATGCATGAAAAAAATGCAGGAGAGAGGAGGGGAGGGAGGGGAATGAGGATGAGAATGAGAGAAATTATAATAAGACTAGCGCGGCCGAGGTGGTGAAAGGGGGGGAGCGAAACGAACACTTTGACAACGTTAGCGGCCCGGGTTGTGATGCTAATATAGTGAATTGTAGCACACAGGGGGGCTAATTAAATAGCTGCTGATTAGCGGCTGCTAGAAGAGCTGTCAGACCGGACACCGGAATTAAACACCAGCGCCACGCCTCACAGATCTCCAGCAGACGAGGGCCAACAGTCATTTGCCTGCTAATCGGCCCTCCAACAGTTCAGTTCAGTTCAGTTTAGTTCAGCCCAACTCCTCTCCTCTACTCCATTCTACTTCTGCTCTTCACTACCCTGTCTGGCTAGTTTCGCTTCAGAGCGCTGTATGCTGGACAGTATTTTTTCTTCCCACAGAGAAAACTCTCCTGAGGAGTTTTTGTTATGACTGTTGTATTTGGGCAGTGCTTCTGCTGCTAAGCCCAAGCTATAGTAATACATGTTGCTGTAACTGCATCATTTTGTGTGTTAGTGAGATGTGGTGTGAGCAAAGAGATGTGGTGACGACATGGGACCAGGAAATGACTCTGGGTCAGACACAAACCCCTGGGCACACCAGAACACCCATCCACCTAAAGCACAGATACTATGCCAACGGACCTCCCATGCCTGTGAAGTCTAATCAAGGGATGCTCATTTAGAGTTCTGCAGGGAGTGTGTGACTAAGCTACGGGCTCCTTTCTCCTCCCTAAACAAATGCACTAGGTTGCCCAGCGGTGTGCTGCACTGCAAGGCTAAGCTTGTGATTTGACAGAAACTGGTCGTGGGCAACCTGTTTGCGCTTTGTCATCCCTCCATTCTCCTCCTATTTTTTACCTCCTTAAAAAAGGAAACCTGTCAACATTTTTCTCTCTTCTTGAGTTAATTTTTTATTCCAGCTTCTATTGATATAAATTGTATCTACAGATACTATTTCCTTCCTTCTTCTGTTCCCTCCTACCTACTTTCCTCTCCCCCCCCCACCCCCACTCTTGTTCTTTTCCCAATGCCTTGGTCTGTGCGCATCGCTGCACATTGTCAGTGTCCTCACTCTTCTGATTCTCTCTCTCTTTTTTCCCTTCCCCTTTCCCCTTTCTCCCTCTCTCCAAAATTCTCTCGCTCTTACTCTCCCTGAGGTTTCAGTGGCAGGTCTAACGAGGCTGGACTGAGAGATCGGGATTAGGCAGACATGACAGAAGGGGTCCTAATAGGCTCCCAGACAGTCTCACACGCGCACACACGCGCACACACACACACACACACACACACACACACACACCACATATAAAGAGAAAGCCCTCCCTGGGGCTGTGGTTCAAGTTATATATTTGACCTGGCTGACCCAAGGCACCAGGCCAAATCCATTTAGCCACATGATGCCCATCAGCCCAACCAGCAGACATGAACAGTTATTAGATGTGGGTTGGGTCACATACACACACACCCAGACACACACACACACACACTTGTGCTGAGTGTTAATTGTGTTAAATATGATAAGTGCATTTGAGAGAGGATGCTCAAATGCACAATATCACTTACCAACAGGTTAAAACTCTTAACTGACCACTTATGGAGGACTGGTAAAAGTGTTCAGACCAAGCTGTTTCCTAAAGGTAACCCATCAATTATGCTCTGCACAGTCAACACTTTGATTGTTGTGGGTGTTCCTGGCCTGTATTGCTAAAGCAGAGTGCTAAGTATATCAAAGTTTCAGGTTCAGCACAAAGTGCATTAACAGCAATAAAAATGCATAAATGTTGATACTAATGATAACATCAGACTAACTAACATCAGGTACATCTATGGCCTCCTCTATTAGACACAATCACAGCCTGATTATCAGAGAAACCGGAGAGTTACCTGACTGTGTGTGTGTGTGTGTGTGTATGGTTGGAGGAGTATGCCAGTGTGTCAATATATATCTAGGAATGACATAATATATATAAAGAATACATGCATGTGAGAGAGCAAAGAGAAAGTGTGTGTGTGCGTGCATGTGTGTGTGCCACAACGAGAGAGAGAGAGAATATGACCTCAGGTGACCCCCTACGTGTGCTGTGGAGCGTGGTAGGAGAAGCAGGTGAGTCCTCCAGCGACGTAAGGCTCCAGGGTCAGAGTCGTCTCCCACTCAGCTGTCTGGCACTCCAACTAGAGAGGCCTCTAGCTTACTGTACTGTCTGGCGACTGATCTGTCTGTCTTTCCATCTACACGTGTCCCACACTCATCCTCTTTCCTATCATCGCTCCGTCTAAGGTTTCGGCTGTCTATCTGTCTGTTCTGCTTGCATGACTGCCTGTATCTCCTTCTATATCTTATATACCTAACAGCCAAATTGGGTGAGTGGTGAAATATGAAAAATCCTGAGAGGGCCTGTCTGACATGACTTAAATGAATACATGGCTAATTTTTAGTGTGTAAGTGTGTCAATGTGTACATATATGTGTTGGAGAGTGTGTTTTTGTAAGTGTGTGAGGGAGTGTGTGTGTGTGTGTGTGTGTGTGTGTGCCTGCTTGCTCCGCTGCACTGCCAGACATCTGAACTCAAGCCGTCTGAGCAGGGAGAAGCCAGGGGAAAAGTTATTCTTTGTCAGAGCCTTCGTGTCGCTTTACACACACAGACACAGACTCTTTCTCTGTCTCTCTCTCTCTCTCTCTCTCTCTCTAACACACACATACACCTCTGAAAGCTAGCCAATCATCATGACTCCTCATCCAGCCTGTCTGGACAGCAGAATAAACAAACACAACGACACAAATCTTTGTTTGTGTTTGTTAACCATGTCCTCTGGCTCTCTGTGCCATGGCAGTTGGACCAGTGGTTGGCCAGCATGTTCCACATGACGGCAGCAAAGCCTGACATGGTAATGCACATTAAATAGGACAGAATTTGAGGGGCATCCTTTCCTGTGTTTAGTACATCCAAAAACACATTCTACTAGAAACTAGAAATGAGGTCAGGTGTCACTGAACAATCATTTAGCATTCAACAGGTTTGTGGTTACAGTCAAATTGGAGGGAGATACACGTGTCCACAGTTTGACCATAGTTCATTGCTTGCGAAACATACAAATCCCAGCCAATGCTGAATAAGTGGTTGTGATTGGTTACTGTATTTTGTCTGTCTACTAGAGGTGTGAATCTTCACTGGTCTCACGATTCGATTCGATTACGATTATCATGTCAACAATACGATTCGATTCGATTCCATATCTCGATGCATCACAATGCATTCCATGAATGCAATTGGAGCAATTAAAAACTATATTTTAAAAGCTGATAATTTGACACATTTCAGATTTTTTTAATAGATATGGAAGCATGAATTATACAAGTCACATGGCTGCCACAGTCACTGCTGGGTGTAAGATAGCCACAGCAGTAGAGAAGACGGAGGAGACCAAGTAGAATTTAACGAAACAAAATCGACTTATCATGATTTAATTTCAAGATGGTGGCGACCGGGAAATTCTGTGAAGGTACTGTCTTTACAAACTGTCTTTTTAATAAAGTACCTGTACATTTTCAAAGTTCTCATTGTCTCGTTTTAAATGTCAGGGCCCTCAGAAGTCTACCAGTGAAGTGTGGAGTAACTTTGAACCTTGTTAATGGTGTAAAAATGGTGTAAAAAGCTAGCAGTGTAAGGTTAATGAAAGCTTCGGCTAAAAACAGCTTAATGCGGAATGCTGGGTGTGAACGGAGGTGAGCATTGGATATATGTTTGTACTCGGTAACATCTTCCAGTACAGTCCAGGTCCAAGTCACACCGGACTTCTCCTTTAAAGCTAAGCACTCTGTGGTAAATAGTGGTTCGTCACAGTGTGAAAAACATCATGAACAGTAGCAGTAACAGCTACATACGGTGGTGGCTAGAGTGAGTGTAGCTGAGGCAGAACAGCATGATTTAAAAATGCCGGCTAATGACGGTCCATGCACTGCACTACGTGAGCGTCATGGCACAGCCCATGACACAGCTGGGACAATTTTTTTAACTTATTTTTGTCACTACGAAATAATCAATTATGTTCTTTCACTGCATCGATGCAGAATCGTCCACGTCTGCATCGCGATGCATTGATTATATGATTCATTTCAACACCTCTACTGTCTACAGTAGCTTTTAAGCACATGTTTAAGCATTCAACAGGCCTGAAGAGAAAACTCTTTGCTAGAAGTTGAATATGGGTTTTCAGGCTACGGAAAATAAAACGTATAATTTTATTAGTCTCTCTAGAATACCAGTGCACTTTCAGGGCCACATCCACAAAAGCACCTATACATGAAGTTTATCCAAAAAGTAATGGACTTGTATAAAGAGCTGTTGATACTGTCCACAGGCTCACAGAATATATTTTATTGCCAAATGGAGTCTTGTGTGTGCGTAATCGCTGGGGGAGTTTGCCTTTGGAAAGGGAAAAACTGAAAAAGTGAAAGAAAGTGAAAGTGAAGGAAAGTGGAAAATCTGCATGACTTCTCCACCTCAAACATTCCCTTCAAACTAGCTCAGCTATTGTTTTTTGCTCGTTTCCCCATGCTGGTTAGGTCATACTTTGTATTTTTACATACTATCATTTTACCATCTACCATCTATTTTTACATTTTTACTTTCTATATGCTACATACTTTATTTTTAACATGAAAGTGTAGGGGTGTGTGTGTTTGTGTGTATGGATTACCAACAAAGTGAGCAATTTTGAATGTGTGACATGAAAGTGTAAGTGTGTGTGTGTGTGTGTGTGTGTGTGTGTATGTGTGTGTTTTCGTGTATGTGTCTCTTACCCAGTTCCGGGGGCAAGACCGTGAGGCGGTTGCCCTGGATGTGCAGCTCCTTGAGCTGGGCCAGATCTCCAATCTCTTTGGGGAGAGAGATGAGGTCATTATCTCTCAGACTCAACTGCACAAGGAGAACAAGAGGAAGAGAGAAAGCGAGGGGGATTTGGAGAGAAGAAGAGGGAAAGAAAGGGAAGAGGAAGGAAAAAGGGACACTGTGTCAGTACAACACAAATACACAAATACTCTTTTTCTGTGTAGGGCTTTTGTAACTTTACAAAACTTAGGCCAAGGCATACAACCATAATCACAAATCTCCCAAAAACTAAACAGCACAGACATTCAACAAACACACCATTTGTATTTTATCAAGCGTGGTTTATTTGAGACTGTCCCTATAGGTCAGTGCACTAGCTGCCCCTTAACCAGCTAAAGATCAGGCCTTATATAAAGCAAAAAAGGGACTGAATTAACCACACACACACGTACTAAAATAAACACACAGAGACACAGAAACAGACACACTACCCACGTGTGGTCAGTCAGGTAAAAATACAAATACAGCCACACACAAACACGACACGCACTGGCTTATGGACAATAAAGAAACACCATATACACAAACACGAACGCACGCACATACACACACACACACATGCACACACACACTTATGGACAATAAAGAAACACCATATACACACACAAACACATACACATAAACACAAACACGCACACACGTGTACACACACACACACACACACAGAGGGTAGAAACACAGGCATCGATTTTGGGGTGAATTTAGATAAATTACTCACAATCTGCAGCTTGGCCAGCTTGCCAATGTCGGCGGGCAGGTCCTCGAAGTCGTTGTCACTGAGATAGAGTGCGCGCAGGGTGGCTGAAATGAGAGAGCAGCAGGTGAGCTACATATGGGTCCTACAGGCATGCCCTTACCAATGCCTGATCAATAAAGCGCCTCAAATGGGATCTATCCATAGCTGTGTCGAGTGTTTGAAGAGGAGCTGACAATTTTTGTGATTTTATGTGCGCATACACACACAGATTTTTTCTAAATATATGATCACAAAGAGTCCACAACATGCTTTTACAGTCAAGTCTCTTTTACAGCCAGCCAACCTGTGTATTCAACCTTCAGTACACAGGAGTCAATGGTAATGACCTGGCTCTGGCAGGACTTGCCATTTCAGTGACTGAATCACTCTACAAACCTTTAGGCTTCCGATAGCCATCAAGTGGACTGTCCACAAAGCCTGGCTGACAGACTCTTCCCCCGAGGCTTTCACTGTCCTGTAAGTCTTAACTGAGCTGAGCAAGAGCCAAGACCACGGCCCCACCTGGCTGAGTCTCTATACAAATCATGGAGCTCTGATTGTCAGAAGTCCATACAGGGGGTGTCTTGAAAAGCCATGTTCACTCCTCTCTTCCATCAAGCCTATGTAGCATTCATTTCCATTCCTTCATCTACACCCTACACAGATCAGGCCTATACTATGCATGTATAAATAACTACATACACACTTACTGTATACTCATTAACATACACACACAGACTGAGTAGGACCACTTGCCCACATACTTATCAACAAACTACACACACACACACACACACATATTACTCACACACACACACACATACATATTATACACACACACACACATATTATACACACACACACACAGAACAGAGTAAGATCACTTGCCCACATACTTATCAACACACTATACATTCACAGGCACACCCATAGCTGATTGTCTTTAATCACCCCAAACTCATTCATTTCATTAATCAGATACGTTTTTAATTTGCTTTGTGCATCACTGCTAGTATCTGCTGCTGCTTGTCCAGACCAAGAGGTGATAAATCAGGAGTGTGTGTGGATGTGTGTGCATGTGTGTGTCCTGAAAGGAGAGAGGGAGAAAGAGAGAGGAGAGAGAAAGGGGAGAGAAAGAGGAGAGAGAAAGGGGAGAGAAAGAGGAGAGAGACAGAGAGAGAGAAAGAGAGAGTGTGTGTGTGTGTGTGCTAGTAAGGCGATTAATGAGTACCATAGCCTAGCTTGTGTCCCTCAGCAATCACCAAAGCCGAACTAAACTAACAGCCCATTAGCCACACACACACACACACACACACACACACACACACACACATTCATTCAGCCTATTACTCTTACAGTTCCTTTTGGTGTCTCTCTTTCTCTCTTTCACACACACACACACACACACACACACACACACACACACACACACAC
>JAGFZM010000829.1:87174-102783 GCA_017657215.1 Limnothrissa miodon | reverse complement strand
CACACACACACACACACACACACACACACACACACACACACACACACACTATGCTTGCACAAATGCAAAGAAATATACAAAGATAAGGTTTCTGGCATTTCCAGCAATTACTAGCACACACTATTGATCAAATTCTTCCTCCTCATTTTTTTTTCATTTGCAAATACAGAGCGAAGATGTGGTTATGTGTATTGTATGCCTACAGCTGGGGTTTCCAATCTTTGTTCCTCTGTGAGATACTTGGACCAAATCAATGCAGCCAAGAGCTACTACCATTTTATTACCATATTACCTATTACCATATTACCAAACAAGGAAAGACTACATAAACACAGCCCTAGAGACGGATGTTACATCCTTTACCATGTTACACATTTACAGCACACTCTATTATTCACTCAATGCAGTTTTTATTTTATGTACACTTGTTTATTTAGTTCTACTCATTAGAATGTGGAAGGCTACTTACAGTATAGCTCCCGAGCTACCTGTTGGAGAGCCAGGGTCCACAGCTTATACCAAAAGAGACAAAACTATAAACGCACTGGATAAGTGTTGAGTATTGATTATAGAAATCTGTTTGTGTGCTCTGCACATAACTTTAAGCAATATAGGGGATAAGCCAAATAGTAAAGAAGACAGACAGAAAGGGAGAAAGACAGACATACACAGGTTGAGAAAACATGTGAAAAACTACATGTGGATTAGTCTCTACATGATTGATAAACTTAACAAAGTGTGACAGACAAACAGAGAGAAAAAGAAAGAGAAAGAAAGAAGAGAGAACAAAGAAAGAAAGAAAGAGTAAGGAACCTGTAAAAGGTGTGCTCCCATGACAGTCTGTGCTCTTTAATGGTCAAAGAGATGGATGGTAATAAGGGGGATCTGGCTAAAGACTAGAAAGAAGCATGCAGCTTCAACCTTTCGCTGAGCAGATCTCTCTCCTTAGCTCACTCTTTCCATCTTTCTTTCTCTCACACACACACACGTCCCCCCCAACCCCAACCCATCTCTCTCATTACCCTGGTTGGAGTATGTTAGTGGATCATGTGGCCTATGTGCCCATGCTCTCTTCTCACTCCTCTCTAATGAAAGGGTTTCAAATGTCAATGTAATTCCTGACTACCTTGAAAAGTTCAAAAAGACCACACTTCAGACTCCTCTCCTGTTCACCCGCACACTTTTTTTAAACGCCAGAGGGACAAGAGGATCTGACCTTGAAGAGAAGCACTGGCATATGTTGGGGATGGGAGAGAAAAAAAAACAAACAAAACGAAAACAAAATGGTACAAATCTCACTAATTCACATTCTGCACCAGTGCCGTGAATTAATTTGTCAACCCTGACTATCTGATACACACACAGATATATTTCAAACAACAAACAGGAAATTTATTTTTTTTTGTTTTGTTAAGTTTGTCTCTTCCTGCAGGTAATCAGCCATGGATGAACCTCAATCTCATTAAAAAAGCTTTGATCACCCCAAAAATAGTGACAGGATAGCGCGTGCTATCACAACCACAGATCACCACATAGATCCGATTAGGGAAACTATTCCGGCAGAAAACAGACATGGGGAAAAAAGGAATATCATGGCAAACCATTTAAAAACCAAGAAAATCTTTGTGTGCAAAACAACAAGAGTGTGTTGGGGGTGAGATGAACAAACAAGGGTCAAATAGAATGGTAAAGCTTATTACACTTTAGAGTTCTGCATTTGTTACAATATTCAGTTATACACTTCCTTTGCACCCAAATATACTAATAGTTATATTACTTTTTTGTAATGGATATCTGAGTTGACACAATAATACAGTCATATAAATAACAATGACCACAACAAAAAGCTGTTTTACTGTATACTCTGCACTGTCAGCATCATCTGTTAAAAATTCTCCTTGAAGTTGCTTACCTGTTCATTCACAGGTAATAACTCTTGGTGGGGCTTTTTAGAGTGTGCCTGCCCCCTGGTGATTAAAGGCGGTAATAACAGACCACAAAAAAAAGCAATGAACCACCAGTTTTTTCAACTACATTCTCACTTTTTTTTGCTTCAGCTGGCTTTCTTTGGTCTAATGCATTTTCACAATTCCATACAAGATGTTTAACTGCACTGATTACTAAACATGTCAAAGATACACTTGCTGTCTGTTCCACTCCCTTGCCACTTGATTAGAAAAAAAAATCTATTTGGGTTCATTATGTAGCCTAAGCTAGTTCATTCACACCATGTTGACACAATGTCTAGTAGGGCTGTGCAATTAATCGAAAAGTAATCGTAAATCGCAAATTTCCCCAGGTCAATTATTTCTATTACTTTCCCTTTAAAAACATACTGCATGTGGAGCCACGTGATCCCGATCCGTATCGTTATTCTACAGAGCAGCTTGTACCAAAGAAAACATTGATGTTCAAAAAATAATCACAGATAGTAGATAGTGTGTTGCCTTCAATTATTTTAAAGGCGCTCTAAGTGATGCTGTTTCACGTCACTTCTTGTTGACGTTCGAAGTATTGTCAAACAAAACGGAGGATAGCTCCAGAGAGGGTTCAAGCGTTATAAGTTATAGCTCACTCCTCCCCCTCCCTCCCATGCCTCCTGAAAGACTCATGAACGTGCATTTCCTTCTTGTTGTTTATTGGCTGGAACACTGTTATGCTTCGTTTTCGTTTGTTATGCTAGGTTTGCCCACTGTGTTTTGTTGCTGTTTGTGGAGCCTGGGCTGTCTACAGAGACCGCGTTTTTTTTTGTGTGTTCAGGGGACAGGCAGCTAGCAGATGTTTGATGTATGTAACAACACATGTTTTAGTCCTAAAAACGCGTAACATCGCTTAGAGCACCTTTAAATTTTAAAGTAATCATTCAAAAATCTCTCACTTATAATATGTGAGTATATTTACTGTACAAACTTGTCAGTGACAAGTGATTTTAGGCCAAATCGCCCAGGCCTACTACATTGTTGATCTTGTTTGCCTTTATCTGTTTCAGTCATGACCAAAATAATAGTGATCATGATTTTCTCCATAATCGAGCAGCCCTAATGTCTAGCATAGAAGCAAAATCACATCACACCACAAGATAACATCTAACCAGTGGCCTGGTGTGACTTTATTCAAAATCACCCAACTTATTATTCAAATACATAAATTACTTACTTGTTAACTTGTTGTGACTCAACACCAACTGAGTGATGTTAGACAGGGTAACTGGAAGAAAATGCAAGGAAAATTATGTGTACAGATACGAGTTCATCTTCACAGACATCTACTTTTATTTACAACAATAACACAGACATTCCTGACTCCATTGACATCCTTAACACGAACTTCTCCAGTCAGGCCTAACTAACTTCTAAAGCATGTCCAAAACTGGTAATGGCATACAAACAAGAAATACTAACTTTAAGCCACAACAATATTACAAGTAGGGTATGTTAATTAGGCCTACAACTTTTTTTGCAACAGGCATATGCTATTTGAAGGTCCATGTGAGAGTTTATATGACACTTCAGTGTGTAAGCCTATCTTTAGAATAAGGACTATCAATGGGCTAGATACAATGTGTTTTCCAGTGTTCACGCGAGGGTTCTCCTAGGTTGAAAGGGTCTAAAAGAATTTGAAGGGAGAACCTAATGAGGTTCTTGCTCATTACCTAGCCTAACATTACTTTCCTGAGCAACTTCGTCCATGGATTTGCGTTGAGCAACCTATTCGGCTTTACTGTATATTGTTCCAGTTGTAGTTGTAGACTATAGTGAAATTGATTTGGCCTATTCTCTTACACAGTCCTGGGACGTCCAACATGTTTGATATCCCCCTGTCACACATATCCACCTCGGGCAGATTCTTTTCCCGACTCTCCTCCACGATCTTCTTCAAAGACTTGGACATTTTCTTAGCAAAGAAGCAAACAAAACAAGATTAATTGTGAGAATAAAGACACGAGCTTAAGGCATGCAACAGCTGTGTACATAGAATGCTATCCATGGTGTAACGTTAACGCTACAATGTAACGTTAACATAGTGGGAAGTTAGCTTGGTTGCTATTTTGGAGAAGTGATTTGGATGCACAAGTGATCTAGGAAACGATCCCTGTTATTTACCTTGTCGACTGGAATGGATAAGACCTTTGATAACAAAAATGAAAAAAGACAGGTCCCCCAAAACTATTTTCACTATTTCCTAGGTCCTTACGGCGAAGCTCACACCCAACCGGAAGTTGATATGAGGGCATACAATTCTCCACATTCCATAAAAGGGCACTTCCTACATCCACATAGGAACAGGACTCGGCATCCAATCATCTTGGTTCAATCCATGTCGTAGTACAAAGAAAAAAGTTAAAGCGGCAGCCATATCCAATCAGAAGACGTGTTCCGCCATGCGAACACTCCTTATTACACCTCGCCCGACCAATGACATGATTAAAAAGTTGTCACAGAAGTATGCGCAGATGTGAAACAATGTAGACAGGTTTGGACGTTACACACATTATTTAATTCTTTTTTTGCTTATAACCACTGTTTTTGTGGACTTTATGTCACAGTGTAGCATAAAACATAGCCTTCAAAATTGTACAGTATTACAAGAAAATAAATATTCAACCATGTTTCATGCATTTCATAGTTTTAGCACAAAAAAGAAAAGAGTTGGAAATTTAGCCTATACAGAAATATGAGGGATAGCCTATAAAATCATTCATTGTATTTACATAATGCATTATAAATCCTTTGGGTTCTGTCTTTTAGCAACAAAAAACCCTGTAAAATTGATCACAAGTGCTTAGTTCCAAGTCAGATAACTGTATAGCAGGTGTACCCCAGCAGCTGTTCTGTTGGGTTTGCCCAGAGGTACTCACCTTCCGTGGGAGACACATTCTTTGGCCTGAGTCCTGGCGTCTCCAAATCGGACCAAGGCAACCTGAGCCTGAGCCTCCCTCTCCTCCTCTCCCTTGTCGTGCATGAAACTCAGGCACGGAACAAACAGGCACATCAACACAGCTCTCCCAGAGGAGTGAGGTCCCTCTGGGCTGGGTTGGGTTGGGCTAGGCTGTCTTGGTTCTGGATCCCTGGATTGTGTTTCCCTCCCTCTGTCTGTCTGTCTTCTGTCTATTTTACAAAGTTATTTCTCCACCTCTTTCGCGTTCTCTCCCTCCTCACTCCCTCTCGATCTAAATTGCTCTCTCTCATTCACCTATTCAAACAACAAATTACACTTGCCCAGTCTCCCCCTTCTCTCTCTGCCCCTTCTGCCTTTGTAAATCTGTTGTTTATGATTCACTTGCTATCTCTCACTCGTGCCAGGACGACAGATAAACATACTAACCATCCCCTTGTTCTTACAGGAGGGTTAGTTATTACTGCAAGAGCCCTGAAAAACAGAGGGTCCTATTTTTAGGTGTGATTATATTTGGTGAGCAACAACAGATGCTTCAGTGAACTTTGCTTTAGTGAAACCAGGACTGTGTTTTGTTACCACTTTAAATTGTTAACTCAAATCCCCTGCAGCAAAAAGAAATTAAACTTTAACAGAGCACCTGTGTGTATGAGAGTATGTGTGTCTAAGTATGTGTATGAGTGCATGTGCGTGTGTATTTGTGCATGGGCTTAAGTGTGTGTGAGTATGTTCCTTCATGCTGTTAGCTTTCGGAGGATCAAAGGGTATTTGTGAGGATCACCATGCAGTGACACTGACCGTGTCCCAAACTGTAAACAGTGTTCACTATGATGCCACTCGCATTCATCCATGCCCAGTGCCTCCTCTGTTCTGATTTATGGGCTATTTTCAGGGCTTGTGCCAAAAGAATCCCCCCAGGAATAGATTCAACTGCTAGAAATTGTGGGGAAAAAAACTATTATCCTGATTGGTGTGTGAAATGTGTGAGGTTATGGTGTGTGGTTTGAAGCAACATTGGTAATGACACCAAGGAAATATATTGCAATCTATCTTGTGTGAGAAAAGGGACGATAATTCCTCCACACCATGCTTGGAATGCACCCCACATTCCAACCCTGAAATGCTTGTTAGAATGACAGTGAATGCCATGACAGCTTCTGTACTGCTGCACCTCATGTCTCAGCCAATGATATAGCCTCAAAATACTGCACTGAAAAACATTTAAAAAGACCCACCATGTTTGTTTTACTCTTTTCCCAAGGTCATCAACCCTGCTTCTCCAGCAGACTGTTACAACAAGAGGTCTTCTCACGCCCTCTGACCCCTTTCAGTTAAACGATAACACAACACCACTTTCTTCCTTAAGCCACTGTCTGCCTTAAAAAAAATCCTTAAAATTCCTTGTTACTTGCCCATTTGCAGTTTCTTGTATCTGACCTCAAAACGGGAGATTAATAGAATGGGACAATCCTAAACACAAACCTGCTCTCTTTAAGATTGTTAAAAACCCTTCCTTTGTATCCAATAGGATTTATACTTAAGGGTGGGGTGGACAGGGCATTGATCGCTGGAAAGATTTAGACACGCTTTTGTCCTATTTGCTATTCTCTCTGACCTGGTTTAGAAGGCATCTTGGACAGCTGCCATCTATGGGAGATGAGGGTGAATTGGGGAGTTAAAGTGGCTTGTGATCTGGCACTCCTATTTCATAGAGTGTATAGAGGTGCTGGAGGGGTGGGGTTGAGTGTGATACCACACTGAAGATCTGGTTCGCCTGAATGGGATGTTCATATTCGCAGATAGACTGATTACTGTTGGGTTAGTGGCTTTGTGGTGATTATTAAATGTGGGTGAACTGATCATTTTTCTTTCACACTTGAATATTTAACACTCCTAATCATGACTTAGATTGTGGTAAATAGCCAAAGTCTCAGTCCTATAAACAGCAGAACAAGCAGTTTGAAATAATCCATATGAATCTTATCCATGTAAACACTCTGATCTCACATTTGTAATCATAAATAAAATGAGGTATTATACAGAGAGGAGAAGTGAACAACCTCCTTGTGTGTATATTGTCTAGTCTCTGGTTAAGGTACATTCTGCTCCCTTTGATATTTGTAATTTTTTGTCATTTTAGATTGATCTGTAAGTGTAATTCGTTTTTGTACCTTACATTAACTTCAAGTGGAATTAGTGACAAGTTAGTAGATACTTGAACAATACTCACCCATCTTTTAGTTGTCTCCTCTTCATAGGCAATCATAAAAAGCTGTTTGATTTCAAAGGGACAGCTGATAGGCACATGTTGGAACACGACATAACAAAGGCACACATCTAACGCGTTTAATGTGGACAGAAAACATCCAGCATCGCACAGTCGCTTGAAGTTAGGACATAGTTTCAATACAGTTTAAAGACTGAGGCACTTGACCTCCACAGAATATACTCACATTATATCTCATAGCAGTGAACAGTTTAACAGCATACACACTGGGCCATGTCGTTGGACTAGTTATTGCACATTTTGAACCTGAGCTACAATGTCCCTCCTACTCATCAATATATTTTTTCTTGTTTTACACAGATATTTAGACATTTGCCTTGTTATAGACTCTTGCCTGTATGACATCTTTTCTGCTGACAAACCATACATGTTGTTCTGATAGGTTGATTCTGTGGTGTTTTTAATTTTGACAAAACAATTTTGCATAGCTAATAGAAACAAACATTGTAAATAAAGACTAATTAAATGCAGGTCATCAATAAGTAAACATTAACTCCAGAATCAAAGAGATACACTTGTATAATTCCCTTTTCCAGTTGTATTGCTAATTTGAAAGTGGCAATCCATAGTTACATATGCATTCTTGCCATCTCTCACCATCACCCCCCCACACACACACACACACAAGCAGTTTCTGCAATGTCCTGACAGCATCCTGGAGACCTCTGTTTCAGTATCAATCTCTCTTTTCAGTTTGACTGACTACCCACCCCACCCTATCGCCACACCTCTTACACCCACTTCATCCATTCCCCATCTCTCTCCCTTCCCACATTTTCCTGTCTTCTCTGGCCCTCCACAGCGCAGTGGTCTGATCCGGCTGTCTGTGGAGACGTCAGAGCTGTCAGAGCGTGCTCGCAGGCTAGGGGTCTGGGAGAGCTATTCAGACACAATGCCCAAATTATCCCTCTCAGCAGCGCCAAGAATTAGCCATCCTGTCAAGAGCCGTTGAAACGCAGTGAGAATGCATGAAAGCCTCAGTAGGGGCTAGCTAGCGCATATGCCTGGGTGCTAATTGCATAATTCTTCCCCCCTCCAATTATAATTTAGTGAGTTATAATTAATAGACCAATTATGGTTTTTTGTTTGGAAAAAATTTGAAATGTTTGAAACATTTCACAGATGATTTGTGCTATTTAGTGGCTTTTGGCTCAAAGGTTTTTGATTTACTGAGAAAAGGTCTGTGAGAAGATTTGTGAAATGTTATGTCCTCTCATTAAAAGCTCTCTCTCTGTAAACAAGTTGGAGAAGCTTTGTCTTTATTCATCAGTTCAAAGAACTTTTTTACTCAGTAGAAAAATACAAGCAACCATTTCATTTCACTTTTTATTGTTAAAAACATAAAAAAAATTATTTTAAAATGAAAAACATTGTACTGTTTGTACTGTATATACAATCATTTTTATGTACAGACAATTTGAGGAAATTTTAGGGGCCAATTAATTTTTTTTTTTTTATCATTTTCTACATGGGTGAAGATTGTGGTCAGAGTTTTCTCTATGGCAGAAATAATTTCTTTCACTCTATACATTAAAAGGATTTGTTTACATTTCTGTGTGTGCACGAGGGAGAAGGGGTAGACATCTACATCTGATCAGCACCTACATCTTTTAGCAAAAGCCTGATCATCCACAGTAAGGGCTGATGGGATCTGTATCAACCACATACAGATCTATATAAACAGACATCGACATCTTTTAGCAAAAGCCTGATCAACCACATTAATACATCAGTGGCCTACGAATGCACAGGGTCTCACTATGTGTGTGTGTGTGTGCGCGTTGCATTCAGTCTCCTCAGCTGCTCCATGTGAGCCTGAATCCAGATGGCAAGGTGGCATACTCAGCGTGAAACTGGATGTACACGTGATGTGAAGAGGCAGTGAATGGCGAGATGTTGGTCTCCTGTATGTAAGTAAGAAACACACACACACACACACAGAAGAAAACCTTTTACCCATAAATCCAGGTTTCCTCAAAATTCTCCCCACAGGCCCACCCAGGGTTGCAATTTCATTTCCAGGAAACACCTCTGATAGCCTTAAACAACACAGCTTAATCTGGAACTGCTTTTATAAGACCTCTAAGACCTCAGAAAACAAAACAAAACAAAAAAATCACAGACACAGACAAGCCCGAGTCGGTCTTTTCTACACCGTCGTTAACTCTACCATCAAACACTGAGGTCCAGAACTATTTTAAGTCTACAAATACCCTATTTGCATAGCAGCTCCTAAAATAAGTGGCCATTTTTTAAAAAAGCAGTAGTGCGTTTAACAGGACTTTGGCCTCATATGTAGTAATTTGCTTGGAGAGAGCCCTATTGGTTACGCACCGCTCCACAGTAAGGGCCCACTTGAGGGCTGTCGGTGTCCGGTCCATCAAAGAGCTTCAAATAGTTGCTCTGGCAGCTGCCTGGGTCGTCGATGCTTATCTGGGCGAACGTTACGGTCACAACGCGGCCACTGGGTGCCCTGATGCCCCATTCACAGTGGGTGCCATTGGCATAGGTGCCAGGGAAGTTGGGACTGGCGAAGGAGCCGTGATCCCCATAAAGTACGCCACCACAACCTGATCAAGGATTAACTATGCATTAAGTTTGTCACACACACACACACATACACACACATCCATAAACACACAGAACAACGCCCACACACAAGCAGATAAAGAACCGTACAGACATGCAAACCCAGTTGAACATATGATAAGGACATTGTTGGGAAAGCACTGAAAATAACTCTTTTTCAGCCCTGAATTCTTTGGTTTGAGTTGTTTGTTTTACAATGATTACCACAAACACCCCAAAAATGACGAAGGTTGTAAATCATTCGCTGTGGTCCTGGTTGGTACAGTGTTTGCTATGAGACCAGAATCTGAGCATACCCTGAGGGGATGATGTCCAAGTGATCTCAAAGCCATTGCGAGCCACGGAAACATCACTCTTGAAGCGCAGGAAAAGCTGGTTGGTCCCAGGGAAAACAGGATTGGGAAGCGTAGAGCCACAGTACTTGCCAATCAGCGGGGCACTGTCTGTACTGCCATTACGCACCTGGCAAACACACAGACAGACCAGAAGAGAACAAAGAGGGAGGTGCCATTTCAAAATTTAGAAGATTTGGGAACACTTTATATTAAGGGGTCTATGTAGGGGTAACAGAAGCCCATCATTAACATGACATGACTCATATCATAAACAAGTCACCATATTCATGTTTAAGACATCATTTGGTTTTGGATGTGTCTGCATTTCACAATATGAATTGCAGTACATATTGCATTCTATCTAGTATCCCCTTGAGTTAATGTATAATAGGTTTGGATTCTGCCATGCTGACCCGCACTAAAAGAGGTTAGTCAAACACGAGAACTGTTACATTTTAGTTATATGTATGCATGTGGCAGTCTTGTTTTGTAGTTTGTAGGGTTGTGCCGATCGTCCATTGTGATGGATGACCCATCATCACGATGGAGAACCACCATCGTGATGCCACGCCCACCACCCTTTCAGACACATAGTAGACCTAGCTAGACTTAAACTTTGTGAGGAGCTCTGTTGCAGACAGCTCTGTAAACTAAGTTAGGGGTTAACAGTGAGTGACTGTATAACCGATGGTTGGCAAAATTAATTGAAATTAATAAACCAATAAAAACATTTGTTTGTAGGGTTCGAGAGCTTTCATTTGGGGAAAGTTCAGCTAAAGTCACGCTAAAGTCTACAGGCTACAGTAAAGACGACTGCGTGATGAGTACTGAGTAGCCTATGTGGGACCAAAAAAAATGACACAGATGCTCTGGTATTGTGTTGGCTATTGGTCTTATCGTGTTAGTCTATTGGGGAATGTTCTGCGTTGGACTACATTTCAGGATCTTCAATGGTGACATATAAGGTAAAGACAATCAACGTCTTGCTTTATTAGGTAATTATTAGAACTACCGCCTACTCAAACAAGCGTACCTACTACTAAACAAGCGTCTCTTCGCTTCTCTCTCTCTCCTTCTCTTCTTACAGTAACTGGCTACACCAGATACGTTACCGAAGGGGTCAGTCAAAGCCGCATCTACCGTAACTTTAACAGTTAACGTTAGCTTAAGATGTACTTAATCGAACTGGCTGCATCTGATGCGGCAGAGCAGCGAACATTAAAAGTCTTCTAATAATTGACGGCTTGTCTTGCCAGTTAGCGTTATAGTAAGAATATCTGATCGGATAACCTGTTTCAATCGGCTAATGAGCTCCCTGTTGAAAATAGGATAACCCCCCCCCCCCCGCGATGGTCAAAATTAGGGGACATCGCCCAACCCTAGTAGTTTGTAATTGTACACACCGTATGAATTTGAATACCACATCTCAAGTAAGGCATGAAAGAAGTTAATACAGTGTGGCTATAGGCCAGGAAAAAAATAACTACACTAAAAACTAAAATGTCCAAGAAATGTTAGTATTTTATATGACATGACATAAAATGGAAAGTGAGGTGCGAGGGTCCAGACCAACCTCAAGGAAGTCAAAGTTGCAGGAAGAGTGGGACTCTATGTCAAAGCTACTAAAGAACAGAGAAATTGAGTTATTCTGTGGGGCCAGGAGAACAATGTTGCAGTCGATGTTAAATGGGTAGACACTTGGCCAGCCAGGACTCTTCAGATAGCCATAAGACTGGTTATACGTCCTACTGCATCCTGTAGTGACACACACATTCACAAACAAACACACACACACACACACACACACACACACACACACAGTGAGAAGAATAAGATTATGTGGTGTAAAATAATTAGACTTCCACTTGCTGAATGATTCCATTTCAAATTGTTTATATTAACATCCTATTGAAACATTCTTCTTTACCTGCCACCTGATAGGTGAGACTGAAGCCATTGCCAGTCATGAAAGCTTCTGATTTGAAGGTGATGAACATGGTACGTCCATAGCTGTAAAAGTCTGGAACCGAATTGTCTGAGGCACAGAATTTATGGGCCTGGCCGTAATCTCCCTAAGAAAACAAGATTAAACACATCACAGAAGTGTTTTTTTTAACACTGAGCTTACAACATTCATACACGAACACACTTTTTTGAAATTCTTTTTCTAACCACTAGATGGAGTGCTTGTGACTCAAATGAAATGTAAAAACTCTAAATATTGTAGGAGGGGACAGACCATACTGCCCACAAAGGTAATTAACTACAGTATGCAGTGCTAATCAATTTCAACATAGAACACTTTCTGTAACATTAATTCACCTGCCATAAGTGCCGTAAGCTCTCCATGTTCTTCTACAACAGTATGGTTTTTGTATACAGTCATAACTACTTTTTAGTATGTTCTCTAGATTTATTCTTTGATTAGAACATATTAAGTTGTTTAGAACAAAACAATCTGCTAAGAAACATTAACATTAATACATCACACTAGGGGTGGGCAATATAGACGATATATACCGTATGCAGTATGCATTTGGCCAATGATAGAGATTTTGGGTCATATCGGCATACCGTGATAGGCTCATTGCGTCTCCACAACCATGTGAAAAAATGTTGACCTGTAGCTTCACCTTATTGATAGCACCTTTTCATTCTTACAACGAAACTGTGTAAGAGCCTATAAATTGAACAGCTACTGCCTGACACAAATGCAGCTTACCATTTTACTGTGTGAATTTGAGAGTCCAATATAAACACCTCCGAACGATGACTAAACCACTGTTGTACATATTGACTTTATGCTATGGTAACCATTAAGAAACTGTTATGTTGTAAGTTACATACCAAAGTATATCATGATATATATCATCTACCGTCTATGGTTCAAAATATATCGCAATATTTAGACTATATCGCCCACCCCTACATCACATACATACACACACACACACATTTGTCTCAGAGCTCAAGTGGTTAAGTGGTTAATTTCCCAGGCCAAGAGTCTCACCAGGGGCCAGTCCTTGAACTCCAGGTAGTTGCTACTGCAACTCTGGCTGGGCTGCAGGGTGAACTGCTGCACAGCCACTTTGATGGTCTCCATGTTTGGTGCGTCCAGCACCCAGCGGCAGGAGGTGAAGGGTGGGTAGATGTTGGGGAACATTGGGGAGGTGATGGTCTGCACGGAGCTGGTGACATTAAAGGCTCCACCACACAGACCTGGACAGAAAAGAACAGGTACTGGCCTTCACGAGCTACTACTACAGCCCACAAAATGCATACGCAATGGATACAGTATTGAAGACAACATGCTTGACACTTAAACATTTATCATTTAAGAGAGTTTGGTGAGTGTATATGCAGTAGAGACCAATCTGAGTACAGGGCTAGGCTTAGAAGAATATCTTACCGTCCACACTCCTGTAGGTGGCATTAAAACCAAGTCTGTTCACTACGCCGTCCGACACAAAGTGGATCGTCAGGAAGTTGCCGGTTGAGGCAATGGAGGCTGGAATGACATCCCCGCAGAAAGTGCCCACAAGAGGGTAGGTCATGCTGTCACCATCGTATATCTGCAGGGGAATAGTAGTAAGGTAATAAAGGAAAGAAAATCAACATTACATTGTTAAAAAATAGAAACTACTATATACTTTTATTTTTAAATAAAGGAAATACATCCTTAAGGCAGATATCTAACCGTGGGTTCACACTAACAGCTAGTAAATGTAGATGAATGTATCCTTTATTTGGTAAAGCAGTAGTTTTACCTTGACATAATCATATCTGCAGGTACTGCTTGGCTCTATGTCAAAGGTACTAAATGTCAGATTGACAATCTTATTGTTTGGTGCTGAAATGGTCCACAAGCAGTCCAGATTATGCTCATACTTCCCATCCAGGTCAATATCTGGGGAACCAAACATGCCCTGGGAGGATGACAGATACCCTCCACATCCTTGTTCAGGACCTGGGTGTGATAGAGGAAGACACAGAAAAAAAAGACATTTGTAGAAAAGAGGGGTGATGCACTACCCTGGCTTCTGCGCATTCTACATTACTAACCGTCTTCTGCGAGGCAGGCTTAACCTGCGTCCATCAGATGCCTCTGTATACTACTTGACGAATCTACAACCAAACAGACCACTCATTCCGATGACGTATGCGTAAGCTCGTTTCTCATTGGTGCCCACTGATTTTGGAAAAATAATTCCTCTAAATCGGCACAATGGCCATACTGACTTGCTCGCGAAATTGAATGTAGCATCACAGGAAGTATGGGAGGGCCCAGGCTAACGATGCACTCCAACCACAGAGAAAGAAAAATGACAAAGATAATTAGAGCCGGATGTGCACGGCATTAATGCTAAAACAGCTTCCAGTCATGAACAGCAGATGGCGCAAGAGACACAGAGCCAATTAATTTGGCTTGCGTGGTATTGATCGGAACACTGAATTATGTAAAATGAAGCTGTAGAAAAGCATGCACAGCACATAATCTAGCCAGCCAACGCCATGACCAAGCCATCACTCAGTACTAAGATGGCGCATACTGTTTTGTTGTAACTTTCGCAGGCTCAATGATGCAATCCAGTGTGCTCCATGCTGTTAAAGGGCATTCCCCCTCAGGACAGGGAATTCCTGATGCCTGGGAAAAGGAGGGGGAGCGTCTGCTGGACCACTATGAATCCTTCACAAACATTCCTCATGAGCATCAGCTAAAAAGAGAAAAAGAGTGCTCAATTCTGAAGCCATGGCAAGCTATTTTTAACAAAGGTCTCTGAAGTGCTGCTAAATGCAATCAATACACTGGAGGAAGGTCTACGGCCTTTTATAATTCAGTTATTATAACTGTCCGTTGGTTTGAGAGAGAAAAAGGTCCCCTCTCCAGTTTTGTGTTTTTCATGTATGTTTCATTGCCAATCCAGGGCAAACACACAGGATTTCCACAGGCTTTCACCATAGCTAGAGAGAGGGTGAACAACACCAAGACAAGTCCAAAAATGGTAAGAGGGTGGTAAGAGGGTGGAAGAGTATGAGCGGTAACTGGCATCTCCCGGCCTGGCCTCTGACAAAGCCTGCCTGTGGAGGTCTGAAGCCTTTGTGTTGGCCAGCTGAAGCGCCTGGTGCAGTGGCGGCGGGCGCGGGGCGGTGAATGTGTGCCATTGTGCCCGTGGGGCAGGACCTGCTGTGAAGCGGCCCGCGGGAGCCGGTTCGGGGCCGGCTGACTCCTGCTGACACAGATGAGTTAAAGCTGGTGGCCGAGAGAGGTGGGGGTCTATCTGCACCACTGATGTTGTTACACACACACACACACAGAGAGAGAAAGCAGGAGAGAGAGACTGACACACATCAAGACATGCAGAGAGAGAGAGAGAGAAACAGAGAGAGTGAGAGATACAGAGAGAGAGAGAGAGACTTCATACAAAAGATGCCCCTGTATGGGGATTGTGTGTGTCTGTGTGTGTGCGTGTGTGTGTGTGTGTGTGTGGGGGGGGGGGGGGG
>JAGFZM010000829.1:70885-87074 GCA_017657215.1 Limnothrissa miodon | reverse complement strand
CCGAGCCCGGAGACAGAAGCGTCCGTCCTGAAGACAATGAACATCTGATTGGAGGAGGAGCGGAGTTTGGGTGGGAGCTCCTTGCCGCAGAATTGGCCCATCAGAGGCGCCAAGGTGTTCCCTCCGTCATACACCGCCACAAAGTCATTGTGACAGTTGGAGGAGGCCTCCAAATGGAACGTGTTGAACCTTCAGGACAGAAAAGTGAAAGAAGAAATTAACAGCTTTAAATACCTGACACCTGAACCAGAACTTGCTTTGTCCAACCGTCCAACCCCAAACAAGAGAAGCACAGAGAAGCACAATAGATTCATAGAAACAGAATGGAAAATTAAAGAAAGTGAAATTACTTTTTCACTTATTATTTATGTTGGTAATTTGCAATGACAGCATGGCAGTTACAGAGTCACTGCTTAAGGAACGTTTAAAACATTAAATGGACCAAAAAATGGCAGTATGTCCAAAATATAATAATGTCCTGCCATATGATTGTAAAGTCTGAGTCACTCTGCAGGAGGGATTTGATTATTCAGGAGAACTAGCCCCAGAGGAAGTATTTCCTCTCTCTCTCTTTCCCACTGCCTGTGAGTGGGACACAATGCACAATAGCCAAGCTGGATTTCCCCAGGTTGCACAAACAATCCCCATCTGCTGAGGAAAACACAGAGACAAAAATGTACAATCTACAAGCAACAAATTGCCACATGGACTAGTACGAGGTAGAGGTGGAACTGGAAGTCCGATTTTCAGTCAAAAGGGACAGACTCATGACTTAAATAGGATGTCTGGTTAGAGTTACATGAGTGACCAATGTAGTTATTCTCACTAATATGGTACTGTAGAATCAAAGACATAGAAATAATTAAATCTCAAGATCAAATTTGTCTCCATTATCAAGCCAGCCTAGTGTGTCTTAAGGCTGGATGTACTCTTCTCACAGTCTCTAGGGCTAACTCACTTGAGGTCGATGACACGGTTGTTGGTGACCATGATATGGTAGGTGCAGTTGATGCTGTGATGGTAGTCGGTGAGGGAGAGAGCAGGGCTCTGGACAGTTCCCGCAGTGGCATTAAAGATGCCACCACAAGCTGGAGAAAAACATGAACATCAATTAAACTATTAAACACTAGCTAACGAGTTTCACTACAGACTGATACCTTTCACTGTCTACCGTAGACTGATATCATTCACTGTGTAACATAGACTGATATCTTTCACTGTCTACCGTAGGCTGAAATCTTTCTGTTAACTGATCTACTGATTTACTGTTTACCATAAACCGTATATTTCACCGTCAAACTTATAGCTTATCTTACTGATATCTCACTGTTAACCATACATTGATATCTTTTAATAATGTCTAATTGGGCATTCACTATTAGGTGAAGAACAAAAAAAAAGTCATCAACCGCAAACAAATGACTTTGAGAGCCACATGATTTTCTGAGCTGTCTATGTAAACCCAGTGCCTCTCAGAGATCCTGTTCCTCTCTCCGGAGGACAGAGTGATGAGTCAATCTCAGGCCCGGTCATATTAGACAAGGACTGCTGTCCCCTGCGCTTTCAGATGCCCATAATGGTTGCTTTGTTTGACGGCTGAATGGGTGCTGTTGATGCCGTTTGGAGAGGTATGTGGACAACTGTATTAGCGTCACCATAAGCACCACAATTAAAATGGAGTTCAAGAGTGTAAATGAAAGATACTATAGACCTTATTGCGCAGTAAAATTGTTAGACTGTGTCCTATGTGCCCTTATGCTTGTGTGAATAATGTTAACACATAATGTGAATGTATGTGTATGGGCATGTGTGTGTGTGTGTGTGTGTGTGTGTGTGTGTTGGTGCATTTGTGCTCTAGCACACTGGCATTCCCCAACATATCCACATATTCCCCATGTGTGGGGTCCTCTCTCTCAAATCCCCCCTGATTGTTCCAAAAGCGCAGTGTCTTCCCATTCCGCACATTCCCACATTGCAGGGGCTCAGCACAGTCTGCCAGCATTCCTAGCCATAGTAAACAAGCCCTCTCTCCTCATGCCTAGCACCCTGGCCCGCCACCAATGCCAGGGGGTGCCCAGACAGCACCAGCAGCTAAAGCTGTGGCCACTGCATGGTTCATTACAGGCCCCCATTACCAGACCCCAGAGCCTGGCCCTAAAGTCCAAATAAATGCTGACACATCCAAGTCAGCCTCTAGGCCTCCCCAGGAAAATACTGTAAATGATACTTCATATAAGAGCTTTGTATTGGCCTCACAGAAATAAATTGGATCTTTTTTTTTTGTTTTATTAATTTTAAAATAAATAAATAAATAAATTGGATCTTATTGGCTTCTGATGTAATACTCAATTACAGCTTTTTTAAAAAGGGATTCTTTACTACTACTGTAAGACACATTGACCTTATAAAACTGATGTTTGCGTCAGCTGAATAAACGGGATTTCAAAAACTGCTATTGTTGTGAAAAGTGACAACACCTGGTTACATAGAATCAGATTCAATCAAGGTACAGCAATAAAACTGTTGCTGTACACTGACAAAATCAATAACAACCATTAAATGTCCGTTTTTACCCAGATACATAAATGCAATGGCAACTTACATGTTCTGCAAATAAGGGATTCTCATAAAGTTCTTATAAAGCTTAGAGTAAGGCAACACTCACGGATGGCTACGTATTCTGCCAGGAAACCCTTGTCCTGAACAACAGAGTCGGAGTAGAAGTTGACAAGCATTGGGCCAAACGTAGAGAAGACTCCTGGGATGGTGTTGCCACAGAGAGTGGCAATAGGGTTTCCAGACACGGAGGTGCCTTTATAGATCTTCACACCATCAAAAAGACATGTGGAGTGCGCTAAAAACATCACAAAGCATACAATGATTATTTGGGAAGGAAGGTTGTCATATTGCCAATTGACAGGTAAAACAAAACAAAGCAATCGTAAAATTAAACTGTGGAAACTCCTACACTCTATTTGGAAAGTCTGGAATGACAGCACGATGACGGTCTGCTCTCCGGCATCAATCAGGTAATTGCAGTTGGAATAAGCTGGGTAGTTGTCAGGATAGTTGGGAGAAAGAACACGTCCTTGAGGTGCAATGAAGTTTGCTCCACAGCCTGTGAAAACAAAGAGAAAGAGAGAAATGCATTTATGGTTAGGTATGCTAGGTGCAAACAGGTTAGGTAAGCTAGGAGCAAAATGTAATATTATATATAAATGCACAAGCACTTAAACTGGGTCATTATTTCATTAAATTTACTCTGTGTACTGCTCAGGCAACTACATACAATGTATGTGTTAGAAAGGGTTATTATTTCCACAATGCATTTTACCGGCATTTGTTTGGACAAAAGTTGTGCGAAGCAGCACTCACGTGTGATGTAAGACAAGCTGAAGCCCTTGCCAACACTCTCTGAGGACTGGAAACGTGCAGTGAAGACGTTGAAGGGAGCAACAATGCTGGATGGCGCCGTATTGCCACAGCCAGTGGCTAAAAGCCCATCGTTAGTCTCTTGATCACCAGACCACACCTAGACATGGAGGAAACAGAAATACAATTTTACCATCATGTGCCAAGAGTCACTTAATCTCAGCTTAGTGTAGGCACTTATTGATACCAAAAGTTGGACAGTTTCCATTTAGAATGCATGTAAATAGATAGATACAGTAAGATCATGCACACAGCCCACTTGTGGCTACCATTATGCAGCACTGCACCACATCTGCGTGGTCCACTAGCAAATGGAAGAGACTTTAACATTTAACGTATGCCCACACATAATGTATGCAGTCTCCCAGAACGAGAGCTCACGGTACCTTAAATACAAATGAAAACACGCACCATTAATGCACAGCAACTACTCAGCACCATGAATGCACTGATTGCAAACAAAGGCCCATTACAAATTGACTACCTTGATATAGCTGTTCTGGCACTGTCCAGTGGAGTCTGGGATCTGAAACTCGCTGTTGAAACTCATCTCCAAATGGTTCCCTTCATGAGCAATGACGGTCCAGGAGCACTCAATATTCTGTGGGAAGTTCTGTGGGTAGTTGGGGGATTTGATGGTGCCAGTATCGGCATGAATGATGCCACCACAACCTACAAAAATCAAACGAGTTCAGAAGATCCTCAAAGTCACAAACTGCACTTCATATTCCAGTGCTCCAATAAACGTAACATAAAACAAAATCCTATTGTACCTGAGGAATCTGCAGACCAAGTGGCAATGAAACCTCCGCGGGAAACAACGCTGTCAGCTAAGAAGACTATGGCCAGCTTGTTGGATCCTGATTTGACAGTTCCAGGAGAGTTCTCTCCACAGTACTGGCCAATAATGGGTGAACCTGGAGATCCTCCATTGAAAATGGTAACAGAGTCCCAGAGACAGGTGCCGTGTTCTTCCACATGGAAGTAATTGAAGGTGAGCTGCAAATACATAATATATAATAAATACATAATAATGCAATAATACTGTATATATAATGTAGAGAGTAATGTACTGTATATAACAACAACAATAATACCAGGTTGGGCACACACATGCAGAAATTTATTTATTTATTTATTTATTTATTTATTTGAGAGAGGTTTTATTGCTGAGTGTGCCACTCACAGTGATGGTGTGGCCCTGGGGGGCCTCCAGGAGCCAAGCACATCGGCTGGGGCCAGGGTAGTTGTTTGGATAATCAGGGCTGGCAATCACTCCACCCTCCCCAGTCTGCCAACCACCACAGTCTGAAGAAGCAGGAAGGTCAAATACATCAGCTAATGGTGATCTTTGCACAATGATTCCCTCCTGATCTCTAACTGATTAGGTTAGCTTAATAGCTTGATATTTACAGTAATTGATATATGTACAGTGCAGTAATTCTAATAAGAAACACCTGAGAGAGAGATGCCAACCTGAGAAGTAATATGTTGCCTTAAAGCCAAGATCTACTTCAGAACTGTCAGTCAGGAAGTGAACCCAAAGCTCGGGTGTGAAGACCACTATTGGCACTCCTGGAACTGTCTGACCACAGAAGCGAGCCAGGAGCTCCCCATCAGAGTTCCCTAGAATGATTGGCAGAAAACAAACCATGTCAGTCTTTCATTTTAATGTCTTTTTCTTTAGTGTCATTTTTAAATAAATCTTTTTAAAAATCTTATTAATATATTTTAAAATAAATATTTAATAATCTTTTTTTCCCATTGGGGACCCTCTTTGTGCTTGGAGATGGAACTGCAGCCTTGACTTACCAAGACGGAACTCGATGTAGTCAGTGTCACAGGTCTGATGATGTTCCAAATGAAGGTCCTCTATTATGACCACGATGGAGGAATTCATATGTTGGGGATTTTGGAGCAGCCACTCACAGTTCATGTTGTTGGTGTAGTTGCCCATGCCATAATTTGGCGACGTGAAGTTTCCTCCCTCCGGACCGGTGATCAGACCGCCACACACTACGGGTTAAAGAAAATGGGATGACCAAAAATACGCAAGCACATCCCAGAGAGAGAAAGAAAATTGAAGAGACATTTGAGAGCAACCCATGGAAGCAAAATGAGGCAAACCCCCATTCATCTGGCACTACTGTGAACTAAACTCAAATTAAAATTTCAAAAGCAACACAAAACACACTGCATTATTCATGGCTCGAATCAAAAACAAAACAAAGTAAAAAACAAAGACAGGAGCAAAATTTCCCCACACCTGCTTGCTCATCGGAGGAGTAGTCAGCTGTGAAGCCACCATTGGAGACAGAAGAGTCTGTGACGAACACAACAGTCATGGTGTTTCCAGTGGACCTGATCTGTAGTCCGGCAGGAACGGTGCCACACAGACGCTCCAGGCGTGGGGCATTAGATATCACACCATTGAATACCTTTAAAATGCAGAGACCCACAACATCACCACCATTACAATACAGTATATTTCATCAAATTATAAGACCAGCTGTCTCTGAAACGTTTTTCTGCAGCACCTGCTGTGCACACTTTAGTGTACTGTACTTTTTAACACTGTGTGAATTTAATTTGTCTATCCAGCCTAAGGCACTGAGGTATATTGTATGATTAAAAATGCAAGAAAAGGCCCCGTAGTTCCTAAAATTGGTGTCTTATAACACCTACTGCCTGAAATGAGTTTGTACACCTGGCAAAGATCATTCTGAAATAAAACCCAGAAGATAGGGTAGTACCAGAGCAAGGCAAAGGCAAATAGAGAATATAAAATGTTTAAAGGGAGGTTTATATAAACTCAAGAAGGGGCCCTACATCCACGTAGTCATAGTTGCAGGAGCTCGCGCCATCTCCTTCGAGCCGGAGGTCGTTGATAGTGAGGGTGACCCTGCGGTCTAGGGGTACGATGATCTCCCAACGACAGGTGCGGCTGTGAGGATACAGGTTGGGGTAGTTGGGTGATGAGATGGTGCCAGAGGGGAGATTGAGGAGCCCTCCACATTCTGGGAACACAAAACAAAGAATAAAATAGCTTTAACATGAAACATAGAAACATAGAAAATAGCTTTAAGCAACAATGAATACCCTATAATAACATGTAAAGAATATAAGGCAATATCCTGTAAAGAAATTGAAAGATTGAAAATGTGATCAAAGAGGATGAAATACAGTGGATCAAACACAGATTCAGTAAATAGATTACCCTAACACAATTCATTTTATAGAGCATGATTGAACTTTTTAATCAATTTTATACATATTGTAATTACGGGACTATTAGTTCCTGAGGTGTGTGTCAGAGAAGCCACCCACCCTCTACACTGGCCTCAAAAGAGAGGCTGAAGCCTGGTGCATTGCCACTGCTGTCACTGACAAACTTCACATAGGCAAAGCTGTCCCCAGTGTCCATGGGGTTGGGCAGGTTGTTGCCACAGTGCTTTCCCAGGAGCTGGCCTGTGGAAACAAATGAACAGCCATCAGCAAGAATCTGGAATGAAGGAAAAGAATACAACTATATGTAGAAGGTTATGTAATAATACAGAGTATATACTTTTGTGATGATGCCCACAGTGTGCTAAATAAAAAGCTTTTAAAGCATGGGATGCTTAGTTGTGTGCCTTACCTCTTCCTAACTCAGGCCAATGTTTGATGCTGTCTGCTCACCTGAGGCGTTGTACTCGCGGATCTCCACATAGTCACTGGAGCAGCCTGTGGAGCTGGTCAGATTGAAGGAGGTGTAGGAGAGAGTGAGGTAGTGGCCTGTAGGACCCTGCAGGTACCACTCACAGTTGGACCCATCTGGGTAGTTGGTGTTTGGAAAGCCCGGGCTTCGGATGGTCCCACTCTGGCCGACGTATGTGCCAGTGCAGGTGGCTGGGCATCAAAAGTAACAGTTACATCAGCCAAAGTTTCTTTCCATATATATTCCCTTTTGTAGTCATACAACAACCAGTACAGAAAGGAACATTGTAATGTGTTTACATTAAATTTCTGTAATGTAATATTCTATCTTTCCTCTTCATGTGTACACATGCAGTACAGTAAATATTGAGGTAGATTTCCTAAATACACACTCACCAATTGAATACTTGACTTTGAAGCCCTTGTGTGCGACACTCATGTCTGTTCGGAATCTCAAATACATGTTCGCACCGGTGGAATGCTGGGTAGAGGGACGTGTGTTTCCACAAAGCCTGGCCATAAGGGCTGAGTTGGAGCTTGGGCCATTGCGGACCTCCAGGTAGTCATACAAACAGCTGTGACAGAGGATTGACAGACGAGTGGGGATGAAGTTCAACTGCACACTATCAGTAACTGGCACCAGATATCCAAATATTTCTCACACAGTATCTTTTATCTTTAACAATATTTTTAGTTCCATACTCTGTACTGGGCTCGATGTAAAAGTCATCATCAAAGTCTAACTGCACTGCTTCCCCGTTGAGTACTGAGATGACCCAGACACAGTCGATGTTTTGCGGGTAGTTTGAGGGGTAGTTGGGTGAGGTGATGAAGCCTGGTGGGTCAGAGTCTCCAAACTCAATGAATCCTCCGCAAGCTGCCAGAACACAGTCACTTTAAATAATTAAAGAAAAAAAGTCATAGTTCTAAAATCATAGTTTAGATTTAACAAATCTGTGGGGGGGGGGGGCATTTATACTGTATGGCAGACAAGTTAACACATTTTACAAGCTGTTCTTCGTAACTTTTTGTATGATTTTGTCTATGGGTAGGCTACATTTGTATGTCACTTTGTATGATTTTGTATGATTTTGTCTAGGCTATGACACTTTGGAAAGTGTAATAGATCTCCACATGATTGCTAACTGGGCAGAAAGAAGTGACATGGCGGCAAAAGCCCTTACCCTGACTATGTGCTTCAAAGGTCAGCTTGAAGCCCTGGCCCTCATTGGAGGAATCGGAGACAAAGCGCACATGGAGATTGTTGTCGGTGGTCTGGACAAAGGACGGGACATTGGAGCCACACAGACGGCCACCGAGAGGAGGAGCTGAGGCATCAGGCCCGTTCCTCAGCTGGAACACATATAGGCGATTATTTATGAGCCCCGACACTGTATGGACATAACATGCTGTACATACACTATATACAGTATATATTAAAAACATCTCTATATTTCTACTGGGGGCTTTCAGGAATTATCAGGCGCCATAATCATAGATGTACGGTTTAAAATCACCCAGCATAAAATTGAATATATAGACTTGTGATTTCATGCATATAGGGCCATGAATACATGAATAACACATGAATCAAAATCATAATATTAACCTACAGTATGGGGACATGTTGGCCGCCAACTGTCACCTCTCACAGCCATATTGACACTCACCTCCACATAGTCCCCGCTGCTGCAGCCAGTGCCAAAGCCCTGCACCTGGAAGGGATTCTCGAAGTTGACAAAAACTCTGAAGCCAGGGGTGACCATCACGTGCCAGCTACAGTCCTGATTAGAGGGGTAGTTCTGGGGGTAGCGAGGGGTGCTGATCACCCCCCGGTCTGTGTGGATCAGCCCACCACATCCTGTTCACAAAAACATACACATGTATGTCAACATGATAAGGTGAATAAAATTAAATATTTAATAAATTCATTTTTAAAATGTAAAAATATTTTTGTTCAGTTCTGAATGTGGCACTGTGGGTTATTTCCACAGATTTAACCATCACCTCTTGAATAGGAGGCATTGAAGCCCTGTTGTATCACACTGCTGTCAGTGGTGAAGCGGATAAACATGGCATCTCCTGTGGAGTGGATCGGTCCAGGGAGCTCTCGGCCACACAGACTTGTCAGCAGTGGTGACAAGTTGGTCTCACCTGAGAAAAACGGAATTTGACATATTTTATGACTAACTGTCTAAGAACAACCACTTACAGTAAATAATTACAAAAGAACAAAAAGAACAGAAAAGAATAAAGACAGAAACTCTTATATTCTGGCTCAATCCATCCTACCATCTCTGATGACCAGGCTGTCATAGAGACAAGAGGCTGAAGACTCTATGTCCATGAACAGCAGGTTTAGCTCCACAATGGAGTCGGGTGAACGGATTACCCATGAACACTCAAGGTTGTTGTCATAAGCGTTGGGCCAGTTTGGAGAGAAAAAGAACATGGGAGTGTCCTGAGGTATTAGAGCTCCACCACAAGCACCTATATATACAAAAAAACATACAAGTGAGATATTATAGAGTGTAATGTATATATACAAGTACATTTGTAAGATATTATAGAGTGTCATGTATATATAATAATTAATTCACATCTTCTCTTTCAAAAGCATGCTGTCTACGTTTACCCTACCTGGAGCAATTGTTGGTATGGGACCAGTGTTCTGCACGGCTGTCCACTCAATGAGGAATCCTCTGCCATTGACCACAGTGTCTGACCTGAACTCTAGAGTCACTATGCTTCCAGAGCTCCTGGCTGGATCAGGCAAGGTCACCCCACAGAACTTGCCCAGGGAAACGGCATGCACATTAGGTCCATCAAAAATCTGACAGGCACACAGAGGCAGAGGCAAAAGTCGGTATTTAAATCTGGAATTTATGGCTGCTGATTAGGTCCAGGTAGCTCTGCATCTCACTGCATGGCAACCTTTGAACCCTTTCTATTCAACTACTGACAGCGAAAATAATGTAATACTTTGAGTGTCTTTAAAGGTCATGGCCCACTTAAATACATCCTGAAGGTAAAACTGATGCACAACAGGCTCAAAAACAGCAAAAATAAAAGCTCAGAAATGCCTACCGCGAGATTGTCATAGTAGCAGTCAAAGAGGTCCTCAATATCCATATCCAGGAAGCGGATGTTGATGTAGTAGTCAGAGTCCACTGAGATGGTCCAGCGGTAGTCTGCGTTGTTGGGGTATGACCCGTGCGGCCACAGGGGCGAGGCTATCTGCCCTGAGGTGCCTGTGATGTCATTCCCAAACACTAGAAAAGATGACGTCAGCCTGAATTAGGTAACTGTCTGTATGCCTTAGGATAAGATAATAGCATTATAGTAGGATTCTTACTGTAGGTTTGTAAGAGTACTCACAGAGAGAGAAGGTGGCCCTGAAGCCAGCTCCACTGACGGAGGCATCGGAAACAAACTTGACCCAAAGCACGTGGCCGAACAAAGAGGTGTAGTTGGAAGGCAGAGAGTCTCCACAGAAACGGCCAATCAGAGGGCCGGTGGAGTTTGCCTCGCGGATCTCCACATAGTCGTTGTTGCAGTCCGCACTAGCCTGGAGCTGGAACATACTGTCAACCAAAGAGGAAAAAGTCAGGGTTGTCATGAACTGCCCTCACAGTTCACAGGTAGTGACGAGATGGGATGAATAAAAAAGAAAATTACGTGAAGGACAGCTGCAGGCGGTTGCCAGGGGAGCTGTAGATTCGCCACACACACTCAATGTTGGATGGGTAGGCATCTGGGTAGTTAGGACTGTTGAAGGCACCAGACTCCATGTGGAAATTACCACCACAACCTGAGAAATGTAGAGAAGAGAAGAGAATGGAAGAGAGGAGAAGAGAAAAGAAGAGAAGAGAAGAGAAGAGGAGAAGAGAGGAGAGGAGAGAATGGATGATGGGATACACCAGAAGAAAATCATTTTAGACTTGTCTGGGCTTTGTGATTTAATTTATAAGTGACTTCTAAACCCTACTTGAGGTTGAGGCTGCATAAGTGGCTCTGAATCCCTTCTTGGTGACAGAGGAGTCAGAGTTAAAGTTGACAACTAGTGCGTTGCTGAATGATGTAATTGGGTGAGGGACCTGGGTTCCACAGAATTTTCCTGAGGAAAGAAATTGAACAAACAGTACCAATATTCTTTAACATTCTGTCCAGGTAGCAACAAAAAAAAAAAAAAAAAAATGACTTGAACTAATAAATTAAGCTATGTCATTCATCATAATATTCATAATAATACCATTAGATTATTTTGAAAAATATGTATTTTTTTTACCAACTGACGGTGCCAGGGCGTTATCTCCATCCAAAACTTCTACAGAGTCATGGGAACAGTTCGAATAGACCATCTCCAGATCAAAGTCAGCAAAGGACAGGGTCACATGGTTGACTAGAAGTTTCAAAGTAAAAATAGAAGGTTGGATATGAAATTGGACTGAGACAGCAATGATGGCTGTGCAAAGTGAATATCAATATCAGTATTTACATGGTTCCTGGGCTTTGATGATCCAGCTACACATTGTATTGGTTGGGTAATTGTATGGATAGCGAGGACTAGCAATGGATCCACCAATGTCATCAGTTGTAATAGTCGATCCACATGCTGTAAAAACAAAAGACAGGGATTTGGAATGCACACACTAAATTATGACGGTCTACTTTTCTCAATGTAATACCTTTGAAAATATATGCTAAAACTTTCATTATCAGAAAACTCATGTCATACAATTGTAAAACAGAGTAACAAAAATAAAACTGAGGTTGTCCAGCACTTAAAGAAGCTCTAAAAGATTTTGGGTAAGGGAATTCATTCCCCATTAAGAACTATAAGGGGAGGAATTCTATAAATGGGTGTAAATATTCAAAAACGCAATGTGTATTATAATTTAATAAATTAATATTGCATTATGTTTTAATAAAAAAAACAGTGCTTATAGGTGAAAAATTACTTTGTTTTTGTTGCTTTTCATTATACAGCATAAACCTAAAGTTGCATGCTTGTCCACACATGTAAAGAGAAGGTGAAGCTATTTTTGATTGAGGCGGAATCCTCCTCACCTTCTGAGAACTGGGCGCTGAAGCCACGGTGAGAACGGCTGCTGTCGGAGCGGAAGCGCACGTAGATGATGTTTCCTGCAGAGACGATGGCCGGTAGGGGCCCTGAGCCACACACCTTGGCCAAGAGGGGGAACACAGCACTGGGACCATCATGGATCTGTGTGTCACAGACAAATGGAACAAAAGGAAAAGGAGGACACATGAATAGAAAGGGGACAGTTTGAGACAGACAGAGAGAACGGCAGAAGGAGTGAAAGCATGACATCATGTGTCATTTTGGAACCTTTTAACAAGAAAACAGACTTGTAAAATAAATTGCCAGCGTAAGAGTGTGGTGGATAAAATGAATTCCAGGAAATCAGATGATTATTTCATTGGGCTAAAAGGCATATTGTAGATAACTGTAGAGACTGGGAGACTGGTCACTACTAATAACTGGTGATAGACTGGATTAAATTAGATTAAATTATATTAAATTCCTCCCGTTGGAAATCCAAGCAACCTTTATCATCCTCAAAGACATACAAATGATCTATACAATAACTACTATGCCAACTGCTGTTGTGGGAGATGAATTCACAAGTGTGGTCTATGACTCTAGTTGTCTGCGGTTAGGGCACAACTGCCCCAAAATATCCCAGGACCATGACCGATTCTTGACTAATCCTATAATCTTAACACCCATGCAAAATTCAGAGGCATAAAGCTATTAAAAACCCAAACCACGAACAACAACAATCTCTTTGTCCAGTCAGTCCCCAGCCTGACCTTTTTGCTGATCACACAGCGGCCCATTCTGAAAAAGAGTGAGGTAAGACTTGAGGGTCATTCCCATACAGTGGCTGTGATAGAAGGCACTCACGTCCACATAATCCCATGTGCAGGTGCTGTGGTGCTCGATGTCCAGGTCAGTGAAGTTGAAGAGGACTCGGTGGCTTTCGTCCACGGTGATGACCCAGGAGCAGTCCACATTGTGGGGGTAGTTGTTGGGGTACAAAGGGGAATGGATTTCTCCACTTGGGGCTGTCACATGACCACCACAGCCTGTAGGGAGACCAAATATATAAATATTAGTTTGTTTGGAAAAGTTTATATCTATACCAGAACCTTTAGAGGTAGACTGGACTGCTTTAATGCTGGATTAGGAGTGAGACATTTTAGGTTGGAATATCAAATCAAATGTCAAATGGAATTTTTGTGTACCATCAAGATCAGCACAAGCGTAAAAGGACAAACTTGTTGGTTATGTTTCACTTAATGGAGTAAATGAACAAGCACAACTTGGACCAGGGCACCATGATATAAAGTTTTACCATGTGAGTGCCTGCTTGGGTTTTTAAATGTGTGTAAGCAATACTCACCTCCGTGGATTTCTTCAAATTTTGCACTGAACCCACGGCCACTGACATATGCATCACTCTTGAAGCGCACAGTCATTAGATTGCCTGTGCTGGACACTACTAAGGGGTTTCCTGGGGGACGTGTGGTGCAGAGCTGGGCCAGGCGTGGGGACGACTGGTCAGGTCCACCATACACCTACAAAGGATTGTTTCAAGGGTTGAGCGTTTGATACTTTTAAATTCTTTGGGACCTACCGCTTTATCTAGTCTAATGAAACCACAGAAGTTCACGCTAAGGAAATTCATTTCAGAGGTGTAATCACATTTTGCCAATAAATTTGTCAGTCTGACCATATTTAAAAACAAACTACCATTGCAAGTATGATACTGAAAAAAGGCATTTGAGGTACAGGTGCGGAAGGTCCAGTGTGAGACTGTAACCGCAATGGGTCCAAACTTTATTATTTTTAATACAAGGACTGTTCTAGACACCTGTGTTAACTTCCCCTCAAAACCAACACCCACATCTCTGAGGAAACAGGAAGTGACTGGTGAGTTAGTACGGGATTATGGGTAGTTTGTGTGAAAGGCTGTGTCTTCAGCCCAGTACAGTGGCTACAGTGTGAGACTGTGGTAAAGCCAGCTCTCTAAGCTCTGCTTTCTGGCCCGCCAGCTCCATTCAGCGATCTGGTGGCAGTCAGCATTCCACTAGGCTCAGCAGCACAGTCTCTCTCTCTCTCTCTCATATCAGATACAGTATATGTGAACACATTCTCAGACAAAGAAACCTGAACAGAACCTGTGGCACAGTTTTTAGATCCTAAAATCATCCACTCATATATGACTGAGGAAACACACATGATGACGCAAAGACATACAATCACAGATAACAGATACAATCACGCCCCCCGCCCCTATAATTCAACAGCAGACAGGCCTTCATTTCAGATTCTCTGATTATTGTTGTACCTTGGCTTGAGATGCTTTTATTAGCCAGATTTACTTTACTTCTCTTTTGATCATATTGGTGAAAAATAATAAGGCAAGTCTTATAGTTAGTGAATAAACAATTAATATATTTCTGAATAAAGGAATGAATAAATGAATGAATACCCTAATTAGTCTACTATACTGTTTTTCTACAGATTGTAGGGCTACATACTGTATGTCACATTGTCAGTGTGTGAGTGAGTGAGTGTGTGTGTGTGTGTGTGTGTGATGAAGATTGTATTTGACTGTGAGTGTGTGTGCGTTGGTGTATGTGTGTGTGAGTGTGTGTGTGTGTGTGTGTGTGTGTGTGTGTGTGTGTGTGTGTGTGCGATGAAGAGTGTATTTGTCTGTGCACACTTCAGGGAGCAACTGTTAACTCCCTTAGGTAGGACATACCTCTAGCATGTCAAAAGTGCAGTCTGGGTGGTACTCCACATCAAACTCGAAGATGGTGAGGGTGACACTGCTGCCATCGGCCGTTTGGATGTACCAGAGGCACTCCCGGTTCTCAGGGTACCTGTTGGGGTAGCCTGGGCTGGTGAAGTTACCATGTGGTCCAAACAGGTCCCCACCACAACCTGCAGGGGTCAGTGTAGAGTCAACGGCACAAACAGATATTTCCTATTCTATGCCCCACAGTACCATTTTTGTAATAGAACAATGACAAATTTTGACATATCTAATATTTTGTATACTTTGCATGGAAATCTCAATCTCAGTAAATTCAGATTATTGCCCTATCTGGACAAACATAATTATACTATCACACTGTTAGTCATTTTTGTAGTCATTTGTTATTTCCCAGAATCATCATAAAACACATATTAACTATATATGCACATAATAACGCTAATTAGTGAAATTCAGAATACAAATGTGTCCAGAAAATCTGGAAAGATATAATAACACACACACAGACACACACACACATTCCCACCCATAGACAGCAGTCTGGGATGCATGTTTTACGATGATCTAGGGAGGGCTTCTGTATCCTTCCTTACTGCAGACAGCTGTACATGACAAGCAATGTCAGCTCAGCTCTGCTGTCTTGGAAGGAATTTTAAGGGGCCCAAACCATGTCAACCTTGTCACCACTCAACAATATCCTGTATTTGTCAACCAGTCAGGCATGAGTTCCTCATATATTCCACTTACTGTAGAGAAAAACAAGGTGACATGAGCACCCTCTTTACAGTTCTCCAGTATGACTGAGGATGACAGTGGGGTGCTTCTGTGACTCTTATTTTTATACACTCACACACACACACACACACACACACACACACACACACACACACATGCATAACAAGACAAAAACCTTATCAAAAATCTTATGAAAACAACCAAAAATCTTAAGAAAACTATATTTCTACCACTACAAAAATGAATTTCTGATCTTCATATTGTAGTTTTCAGGGACATTACTCTTCCTTTAGAAGCATACTCACTTAACACTCAACAAATCTGAAGTGAAAATAACAGCCACCACACCCACATGGAGAACTGTGACTCAGTGTCTGTGGTACTCTACTCTATGCCAATCCCCAGTTCACAAATAAACACATTCACACTTCAGTTCAATAAACATGTCTACACATACAGTATACTCCGCACATAACCCTCATATACTCCACACATTACCAACGTCTACACATACA
>JAGFZM010000829.1:53251-70875 GCA_017657215.1 Limnothrissa miodon | reverse complement strand
CCACACATTACCAACGTCTACACATACAGTATACTCCCCACATAACCAATGTCTACAAATACTAAATACATAACCCATGCTTACAAATACGGGTACATAACTGCCTAGTTGATATCTGCATTATAAAGGGGTATACTGGACCACTGATTGCACAGTATTGTGATTTATGTTACTTCATTGCAGTTACATTTTTAAACCCCAAACTAAAATATGAGTAAAACAAACAGCACTCGAGCTCTAGTGGCAAGTTAATTATCTCCTGATGATTCCTTTGGCTTCAGATTTTCCACTGACCATTTCTGGAAAACATGATGAGGGAAGGGAACAAGCTCACCTCTTCAAAGGTCGCACATTTCCGCTTAGTTATAATGTGAAATCCAACCACTGTTAAATATAATTATATATATATATATGTGTGATTTGGGTGTGTTCAACAGACAAAGAGAAACACTGTGAGTGTGTGTGTGTGTGAGAGAGAGAGACAGAGAGAAAAAGAGAGAGAGACAGAGAGAGAGAGAAAAATAAAGAGAAAGTAAAACAGAGTGTGTGAGTAAGTGTCACAGAGGGAGAGAAAGAAAGAGAGAGTGTGAGAGAGAGACAGAAAAAGTGGCTTATACGTTTGCGACTCCTGCTTTTCCTGTATGACATAACTGGTCACTGCTTTCCCTGCCTCCTCTGGGGCAGAACTGGCCATACTCCCATGTCTCAAATGACATCATCATCCTGAGACAGTGAATACTGCTCACTGACCCTTGCCACTGACACCATCTGCTCCATGCATCTCCACCACACAGGCTACCTTTCCATGGGCAGAGATCAAAATTCAGTGCCTGTATTGGGCAATGGGTAACACCTCACAGTGTATTTAGACTGGGTAACACTAAATGTTATGGAAAGTGTATGTAGGTTTGTCTGTAGGTGCTTGTGAATGTATGGAACGAGAAATAGTGAAGCGTGTGTGAAAAAGTGCACTGCTGCAGCATACGTGATGTGCTTTGTCTGTTATCCACTATATTTAAGTTAGGTCCTGTAAAGGTTCTGGGGATCTCACCATTCTGGTACCAGAGCATCTTGAAGCCCGAGTGGGACATAGTGGCATCAGATTGGAACACCATGTGCAGGCTGGTGCCGGCGGTGGTGCTGGCAGGAGGTGGGCTGTTACCACAGTAAGTACCAATCAGAGGAAATGTAGCATTGGGCCCATTGTAAAGCTGCAGAGAGACAAATAAGAAGCGGGTAGAAGTTAAAGGAAAAGTTCAATCAGCTCATTTCCCTGTTCTTTGAGGCTGTCGGTAGGTAAAAGAATAAAAGCATTTGGTACAGCATAGCTGTGTATTCCACTGAGATCTTATGTAACACGCCAGTGTGAGAAATAGGGTGCAGATAGATCCTTGCAGGTAGGAGAAATTGTGATAATACAAGCACCTTATTTTGGGTGGAAAGAGAGAGTAAGGAGAGGAAAGAGAGAGGAAGAGAAGAGGGTGTTGAGAGAGAAGTGAGAGAGATGAAGAAAGACAGAGAGAGAAGGGGAAGACAAAGTATACATTCATGTATGTGTGGCTGTGTTGAGCCGTCGCCGGGGGGGACAAACAGCTCTGTTGACAGCTGCCAGCCCAGCAACACACTGAATACCTGATAAGAGGTCTTTCCACAGTGCACAGCAGCGCGTCTCAGCTCTGATGTCAACCTATCCAGACTCTCTGCCGTACTGTGCTGCCTCGACACCCTGACACAGTTATTTCCACAATAAAGACCATGAGAGCGCTGACAAGTGACAGCACGACCATGGACTTGGCACTATAAATACCAAACTTCAAAGCAACAGTGCCTAAAGATAAACATTTGGACTGATTTGTTAGATTGAAAGCTGTTTGTGGGAGAATGTAATCAACCTATATTTAATATCTATTTCACTTCACAATATTGAAGAAAGTATGGCCTTCATGTCCAATTTAGCAAGATGTTCTTTTGCAGTAGACATGCTTAATACTTCATAGGCTGCCGGAAGACAACTCTAATATATGGAGGAACAAAGAACAGAATGAGAGGATATGAACACAAATGATACCATCTCTATTTTAGCTCTGAGCTCCCATTTCTCCAAACAACAGACGAGACCCACTGAGGCTTGGCTGCTGAGGCAGATGCTCTTGCTAGCAGGGTTATTAAGCCCTTTGATTAATGCTGGGTAATGAGAGAGTCGATGGCAGCCGTGAGCAGCGGAAATCAGATTCATCAAGGAAATGCTAAGGTCACTGCACACAGCCACTATGCACAGTATATTGGTCCAAACCTGTGTTTGACATTCAATTCGTCTGACAGTGAATGTGCAATGGCCCACACATGCTTATGAAGTCCAAAAAAAAACTAGTGATATGGACGGGGACCTTTTTTTTTGGGGGGGGGGGGGGGGGAGCCATTTTGAAATATCTAAACAGGAAAAAGCTTTAGCACATCAAGTTGATAAAGCAGTGAAAAGAGAACACATTCCAAGCCCTGAAAGTCATCCTGTTGCAACACACTGCATGACGTAACCAAAGAGGAGTGGGAGGGAGTGGGGGGTATAACCAGAAAGCTTTCAGTGAACAGTGAATTAGACACACACACATGTACATGCACGCGCCGCACACACACACACACACACACACACACACACACACACAGAAACGCAAGCAAGCACACATGCACAAACACACACACACACACACCACATACACACAAACATAAACGAAAGGAAGCACACATGCTCAAACACACACACGCACACACACAAACACAGAGAGAGGGAGGAAGTCTGCATATGTTTCCAAAACCGTGTTCTTCAGTTACCCTCATACAGGGGCCCTGTATGATGTCATTTGTGTTTGGGTAACCATGGAAACAAGGAACAAATCTCGGGCACTACTGTAGACTGCCTTCTCCTGCTCTGAGAAAAAACAACTGAAAAAAAGCCCTTTGCAAAGAGAAGATAAACTGTAATTCCACGAGCGCACAAAAAGAACAGCGGTGATGTGAGCATTTCAGAGCCTTTCCTTAGAAGACAAGCGCTCTGCTCTGGCATCCCAATGGGATAAAAAGAGAAAAAGTCTATAAAAGCCTTGGGGAATGATTCAGTCCCTCATCACAATACAGGTCTCACAAAGGCCCCAGCCAGGGCTTGTTAAATGGCCTGGGAGAAAGTTAATCTTTATTATTCAGGACTTGGTTTGATTAGGAATGCTGTGGAGTTTTATTTTTTCTCGACAAAAAATTGTACTCCTGGGGAGAGAGTGTGTTTTGTGCTACGGGCCGCTCCATCCATAACACTAAATCACATTTACAGTTATGGGCTAAATCTTACCTTCACATAGTCATAAATACAGGCGGGGGATTGCTCAAGGTCAAAGGCCATGAAGGTGTAGTTGATGGTATTGCCCATAGTGGCCTGGATGGTCCAGCTGCATGAGGAGTACAAATCATAGTTGTTGGGGTAGTTCAAAGACTCGATGAAGCCCTGGCTCCGCTTGGCAATGACAATACCTTGGCATGCTATGACACAAAAACAAACAAACAAACAAACAAACAGATTGTTACTGTGTAACTAGGAGATCATGTTTTTGCACTGTATCAAATTGCACCAAAAATGTACGATTATGAAATATGAACAACCTACAACTGATATTTTAAACATTCTCAGTTCATAGGTGACTTTTACATGTTCTTAAAACCCACACAAACACACTAAATAGCTTCACTGCACCACTGCAGTTTGCTGAGTAGTGTTGTTTTGGTGCAAACCTGGTAATGCTAAATAATAACCGTCACCTATAAATGGTTACCTATAAATGAATGCCTTATTTATTAATAACTAAAAGTGCATTGAACTGATAACAAATTATATACTAATAGTTAGTTAATTGTTGTTAAAAATAATTTATTAACATTACATCTAAAACTAAACATTAAACTTATAAATTGTATGTGGAAACATAGCTGTTTAGAGACCATTTGAATTTCATTCTTAATACCTTAGTTTTATCAATGCAAATATAATGCCATTGTAAGCACCATGCTGAGTATTTATTAGTTACTACAAAGTAATCTTTAAACAAATTAGAAACCATGTGCAAAACATTTAAGAAAATTGAGTCTGTGAAGATTCTCATTCATCCAGGCCTGTGTGGATTCTTATTCATCCTAGTCATAGTGTTCAATTATAGGCAGCTGGACTTTTGGAACTTAAAGATGTATCACTTTCTATTGCTGTCTCTACTACTTCAGTTGTGGGGATGCACATGAATAGGGATGTGGCATCATAAGAAACAATGTTTTTGTCTGGATCTAGCTTCAGTTGTCAGTCCATAGAATGTGTGTGAGATAGAGAGAGAGAGAGAGAGAGAGAGAGAGAGAGAGAGAGAGAGAGAGACTTGTTACAGGAAGACAACATGGGGAAGTGAAACTGGCCTTTCTTCTTTATTTAACTCGTTAACTTTCTTCTTTTTTTAACTCTCTGCCTCTATCATTACACAGTCTTGTTAACATATGCTGATGATCTGCACATTGCATCCTGACTCCATCCGGCCCTATGCTGCCTTGTTGCATGTGGATGAACAGGCTAGAGGAGTAGCTTACAGAGTAGCCTACAGAGAAGGTGTGTCTGTCACATCTTCAAAAGCAAACATGCTCATGGCTAACATTCTCATTAGGCTACAGCAGACAATGATTTTAGAAATTCTATAGCAATAACAAAATCGTACACTCAAAGCTTGTTTCAGCAGCGACAGCAAAATCATGAATAATCAGAAAGAGGTTGAAGGCACACTACATAAGGAACTATATGCAATGCAGTGCTGTCATTGGGCTCATTATCACCAATGACAGTAGTGAAGTGTAACTCGCATGCCCCTGCTTTGACAGTAAGCTGCGGGTGCTGACTTGACACCATCGAATCGCAACAGTTATGTATTTCCGTCTGCTCAAGTGGAAGTTGAAGAATGCCGGGTATGGTCAATTAGCAGCACAAACCTCTCAGACTGTATTTCATTATTTCAAAGACACAAAATGAATCATGTGCTTTGCTGTGGCTTTGGCCTGGTCATATCCTTAGATTTTAAGCATAATTGAAACACGTGCTAGACACAGTCCTTCAACATAAGTCAACTCGATAACAGTGATATTGGCTTATCCCACAATCCATAACTAATATTCCTAGATGTTTTGCAAACGGTTTCTAATTTATTTACAAATCACTTTGCCGTAATGAATAAATACTCAACCTATTGCTTATAATAGCATTGTTAAAGTGGTGCACGTATGTATTAAGAATGCAATTGAGAAATGGTCTTTAAACAGCTATGTGTCTATATGTAATTAATAATTCAATTCAATTAAAATTTCATTTGGGCCACATTTAAAAACTAAGATCTTAAGTTGGACCGCACATACCCTCATATTAACAAAATTGAATACCTAAAAAGATTCAGAATGCATGCAATTAATATGTATTCTATAACTCTAAAATGAGTTTGGGTGGAGGGGGAGGCATTGTCTGGACCACATGTGGGCCACGTCTGGGCCGCCAATTGAATAGGCCTGGCTTAGTGTTTAGTTTCAGATGTAATATATGTTAATAACATATTTACTAACAGCTAACAATAATGAACTAACTATTATTATACAATTTCTCAACAGTTAAATTAACTTTTAGCTGTTAATAAATAAGCCATTAATTTACCATTTAAAGGCAACGGTTATTATTAAGGGCTACCGCAAACAGAAAAAACCTGTTGAGAATCTTGCTGGCGCCAACATGGCAAAAGCCCTTGTAGGGAATAAAGGAAGATGGACATTCTTGGACTGACCTCACAGCCTCAGAGCCACTACTTCCAGAAAGTTCCATTTGAGAGGACTCTAAAGAGCACAAAGGCTGCATACTGCCTGCTGTTTGCAGTCTGAAATCACCAACACACAGGGCCACCGTGCTTTGTCTAAGCCTCTGAGAAGCTACTGTGAACCATTAAGTTGAAACACAAGGTGAGATTTGTTCTCTCTCTAACTAATCAAATTGCTTTCAACCTCAAAAAAAATGTTATGCTGGTAAAAAGGTGTATAAATTCTGACACCTTCGGTGGCCACAACCAACGGGAGCCAGCGAAGCTGCATTCATGACGTGATGCACTGCCCTGCCTCAGGCTAATGAACCCCAATCTATCTCACAGCCACTGGCCTATCAGCTTGGGTCACCCCTGTCATCGTAAATAACAGCTTTCTGTTCACCATGAAAGTGGGTCCAGACTCACTACAAAGGGCATCTCATACATGTTTCAGATGAGATTGCTTACTTATCATTTCAGTGTCTACCTCACAATAAATGTTGTTTCAAAAATGTATGATGGCGCTTGAGTTTACTGTACAGAATGTTTTTTCCACAGAGGTGTAGTTTTTTGCCAAAATTCTTGAATAGGTTCAACAGTGCATGAGGGGCTATTGTTCTTCAGGAATTTGGTCAACAATAAATCAGCATTTAATAAAGGGATTTTAATCTGAATGAGAAGAAAACATTGCAAGCTGTGGGAAATGGCGGCTGGTGTCTAGCCCAGAACAATGCACGTTCACAGTGTCACAGTGTGTGTGTGCGTGCATGCTTGTGCGTTTGTGTGAGGGTGTGTGTATGTCGGCATGTACATGTGTGTGTGTGTGTGTGTGTGTGTGTGTGTCTATGTATGCTTACTGGTGGTGTAGGTGGCAATGAAGCCTCCAGCATTGATAATGCTGTCTGTCCTAAGCTTCACATAGAGATACTCCTTGCTGGAGCTGATGGGAGCCGGCAGCTGCGATCCACACAGATTAGCCAATTTAGGAGCATTGGTGCTGTTCCCATCATACACCTGGAAAACAATGAATGAACGAATGAATGAATAATGAATAGATAACTGAATAAATGAATGAATGAATAGATGAATGAGTGAATTAATTAATTAATGTATGGATTAAAGGGATTATCCGTAGTGAATAAACCCGTACTCAGTGTTGACTGAGGCTGTCGAATCAGAACGACAACAGTAGGTACAACGTAGACCGAATTCACGAACTGGCCGCTAACGCAAAGCATATTGGGCATATGAAAACGAAACTGACATGCCCTAATCAGTTAGCGCTGGCTGCCGTTTCGTTACTTGGTCTACCGTGCATGAAAATCTGTCGTTCTTATACCTATGGATAGCACTTAGCAACGTGATTCAACAGAGCTACGTGTTGTTTCACTCCGGATAATGCCTTTAATGTATGAATTAATTAATTATTGGATAAATGAATCAATGGATGGACAGGTAGATGAATGAATGGATGGATGGATGAATGATTGGAATGGAATTAAATGAATAGACACACACACACAGAAACCGTAAAAGACAGAATAAGAGAGAGTAAGAGACTGCCACCCTCCACCTCACAGCCAAAGAGGCTGCAGTTGCACTCACTGCTAGGTAGTCAAAGGTGCAGGAGGAGCTGCTCTCCAGGTGGAAGTCCCCAAAGGTAAGGGTGAGGCGGCTGCCTGCGGCAGTCTTGATGAGCCAGTAGCACTCAGCATTGGGGTGGTAGGGGAGTGGGTAGCTGGGGGAGGATAGACCACCAGAGCTGGTGGTTAAAGTGCCTCCACAGCCTAGGACAAGATGGAGAGATGGATATAGAAAGATCAGCCTATTGTGGAACATTCGAAACATTACAAACACAGACAGACACACACACAAAGGTTTCATATTATTTACCTGTGTTAGAAACTGTAGCCTATACATGATGAGAAGTACTGTTTATGTTGTTAGGAGGACTCATCGAATGGCAACACACACAAACACACACACACACACACACCTGTCTGTGTGCCATCCCAGTGAGCACGGAATCCCATGAAAGTGTTTGAGTAGTCTGATCGGAACTTAATCCACAGCCGGTTGCTGTGGGAGATTGTTAGGGGAGGCCTGCTGGTTGAACAGTATCGGCCAATCAATGGGGATGTTTCATAGCCTCCATCCCTGCAAAGAGCATAGCATTTCATACATTATAAACCCTCACCAATTACTTCTATTCCATCATTTGCATGGCATGGTAGACATATTGGTTGCTATTGGCAACTGCAAGGAAAAAATTGCAATATGAAGAGAAATATTGTGTGCATTATTAAATTAATGAATACAGAATTTGGTGTACAATATAAAATGTACTATACCTTGATATAGAAAAGTCTTTTATCTTTTAACTTCTTGCATCTTTCAGTCACCTACCTGATCTCCACATAGTCAAAGGAGCAGCTTGGTGGAGAACCCTCAAGTTCAAAATTTGTGAAGTTGAGCATGATCTGCATGTTGACCCCCACAATGATCTTGAATATGCACTCACGGTTCAGGGGGTAGTAATTGGGGTAGTTGGGGGAGAAAAATTCCCCTGTTGGGCTGGTGAAGACCTCACTACAGTCTGCAGGCGAAAGCAATTTATGAAGATTAGCGGATGGGGCTCAGAATTCTACCATGGCTGTCCAAACCAATATAAAAGTGGGTGCTTACAGGGAATCATCTGACATCAAACTTAAAATACAAATCAAAAAGTACATTAACAACATCAACATTATGACTAAGTGAAGAAGGAATATCAGATGGATGCTAACAGATGCTAGCTGCGGGCAGCTGTATGGTAATTATACCTGTGGTGGCGTTGATTGACACGTAGCTGGCAGCGAAGCCTTCTGTCGTCTGGATGGAGTCTGATACAAACAGGAGAGTCAGCAGGTTGTCTGTGCTGGTCAGGGATGGAGGGACAGACCGGCCACAGTACCTGAGGGTTAAAAACAAGAGGGTCTTGAGTTGGTTACACAACAGAGGTCTGAAAACGTGAAAAAAGTGCAGCAAAGAAAATAAGCAGTGAGGACAAAAATTAAAAGGAAATGTAAGAACTATACTTAAATTTGACAATAAGAGAGGCAGATGAGGAATAGATGGGGATGAAGGGCTACCTCCCAAGCAGAATCCCCGTCTGTGCTGTGCCATTGTCGTACACTTCCACATAGTCATATGCGCAATTTTGGTGGTACTCCAGGTTAAAGGAGTCGAAGGACAGGCGGATGAGGTTGCCGGGGGCAACAGAGATGTACCAGGTGCAATTGGCTCCATGCGGGTAGCTGGTAGGGTGACCAGGACTGGTGAACGAGCCACTAGGATCTGTTAATGTGTCTCCACAACCTGGGAAAGGTATCAGACAGTAACCGCATGAGTTTAGTTTAACTGGTGGTGGCCATTCAAATGATGACACTGTAATAAACTACATTCTTTGATTGTCCTTTACGTTCATGACAGGGGACATGTCATAGTTAAGCATCACTCAAATACTTTCATCTCATACAACATAGCATTCTCACAGTTCTTCTAAGCATTCTCACAGTAACCAACTAGGCTCATATCTCTGTATCAGATTATGAAAGGAAAAGTACATGGCATAAACTTTTCTATAGAAACCTGTGCTATGCCTGGGGAAAATGCATATAGTTTAAGTTTGTACCAACAACGCCCATGATGTATGGATGGGCCCCAGCTCAGTACCTTCAATGATGGAGCCATACTCAGCTGTGAAGCCGTGGTTGGAAACGGATGCGTCTGTTTTGAAGTGGATGTACATAGATCTCTGTGTGGACTCCAGCATTGGTGGAGATTGGTTTCCACAGTATTTACCAAATAGAGGAGAGCTGGCAGATGGGCCATCCCTTACCTGCGAGGAAAACAAAAAAGAGATTGTAAAGTTGTTAAGCATCTTAAATGTAAAACAGGTTCATAAACCATTTCGACTTATTTTTCTATGGGGCATATGTTTACATTTGATTTAACTTTGTAATGGATTCAATGGGAAAAAACATTGTTTGACACAGGACACTACCCATAAAGTTGAGCAATTTTGTTAGCATTGTTAGCAAGTCAAAATAGGCATTACTTGTACTGTATGTCACAGGATGTTTCATTAGCCATCTGTTTATTAAACAAAGGTTTACAAATGTGTTGACAATGGAGAATGTCACCGTACCTCAACAAAGTCGTACTGACAGTTCACTCCCTCTACATCAAATGAGAGGAAGTTGAGGGTTACAGCATAGCCTGGAGGCTGGTTGATGACCCACTCACACTCCTTGTTGTGGGGGTAAGCATCAGGGTGGAACGGGGTGCGGATCTGACCAGTGCCGGAGAGGATACCTCCACAAGCTAAGAGAGAGGATACATTATCAAAGAGTTACCGATTAGAAGTATTTGTGTAACAAACACACATATAAACAATGCATTAGAGCCACTCTTACCATTCAAACACCATGTCAGTATCTTTAAAAATTGTGACATTTGTTAGGCACTCATATCTGTGCTTTAATTTTTCCCTTTTGTTCTGTTGATCTCAATTATCCTTCTTTACTCTCCTCACTCTCTTAACTCTCTCCCCCTCTCATTTTCCTTATTTCTGGTAGTGTGATAAATATGTATGATTTCATGTATATGCATGTTGCCCTGAACTGCACCTCTGATAATCACACATACAGGAGTTCTGCCGTGTTGGCATGGGTGTCAGAAAAGAGGAGGCTTGAGCAGGATGAGGAACTTGGGTGTGGGGGGGTGGGTGGTGGTGTTGACAGTTTAGCATAGTGAGTGGAGTTGAGAGGCGTTGAGATATGAAGGGGGGATTTAATGGTTGAGGAGATTAAATGTAGACCAGCTCCTGATGTCCTGTGTGGTAAGGGAATAAACTAGAGAGGAGCAGAAGTGCTGGCCAAGCAGAAAAAAAATCTGTGATAATTCAAGAGAGGTGGTAAATCTCCCATGTGGGTCCTCTACACTCACACACACACAAACACACACACACACACACGCACATACAGTAAAGGCACACTGTGGTAGCCGATATGAAATATAGAGGAAATTGCACTAATATTGCAACATACTTGCATACCCAACACTTTATGCACATTTAGGTGTTTTGTGATGGTTTGTGCCACATAATGTATGTTTAGTGACTTACTTCAGTGTAAAAATAAACACATTTGAAACAATATATGGTATTATTAAGGATTGAAGATTATCCTTTGTAAAGTCTTCAGAAGGAAAAGTGGGTTCATGGGGACAAAGTACTGTACATACCGACTTCATACACGGCCCTAAAACCAGCACGGCTGACAGAAGCATCAGATTTGAAGCGGATCCAGAGGCCGTTGGACCTGGAGATGATCGGGGCAGGCAGGGTGGTGCCGCAGTACTTTCCTATGAGTGGGTCGGTCTCTCTTGTACCATCACGGACCTGAACAACACACACAACACACACAAATCCAACATTCATCAACAAAGGCACTGTAAGACAAAATGTTTCTCTCCATTTTCCTTGTCTTTATTTCTTCTTCTTCTTCTTCTTTTTCTTCTTCTTCTCTCTCTCTTTCTCTCTCTTTCTCTCTCTCTCTCTCTCTCTCACACATACAGACACACAAACCAAATAATAGTTTCATTTCATACTTCACAGTTTTTCAAGCTAATTATTGAGCCTACTGCAACCACGCACACAGTTCAGAATATGTTTGAAAAACGCTCCCTACAGCCCTACAGACCTCAGACCCCATCCTCCCTTACATAATATGCTGGTCCTACCTCTATATAATCAAACGTGCAGTCGCTATGGCTCTCCAGGTCCATGTGCGTGAAGTTGAGGGCCACTGTATCACTGTGAGGCATCCTGATGATGTAGATGCATTGGCGGTTGTGGGCATAGTTGTTTGGCCAGTTGGGTGATATGATGACGCCTTCACTCTCTGTGAATGTTCCGCCACATCCTGAGTCCGCTGAAATATTTGGATACAAAAAAATGTCACTAACATGAGAGGACATTATCTCATCATTAAAATAGAAACATAAATAAAAAACACACGGACACACACACACACACACACACACACACACACACACACACACACACACACACGCACACAAAGATCACTGGATTCCATTTAGGTCATTTGCTGACCCATAACTATTAGCTATTTAAGACTCATATACAGCTTCCTGAATTCTCTGTATGGACCTCACCCATGTGTTAATAGTATTTTTTAACAGAATTTCGTATACTGTTTTTCTATTTATAATTGTAGCTAATTCATTCTGTACTGATGCTGTTTTTTGGGCTGGGACTGTGTTTGCACTGACACTTTCCTGCATTATGGGCATTATGGTAAACATCCATCGCTACACTTTCCATTTCACCAAATTTCATAACTCTTTGCCCTAAATGGAACACAATCAGAACTATTTGCTATTATCTTTTATTTTTTATAGTAATGTGTATGTGGACCAGGTATGTGTATAGATCATATGCAGTGTTATATAAAGTTCCCCAAAGTCCCACTGGTGTAAAAGTTCTGTTACCCTACCAAACAATTACTTTGGTAGTTCAAGTCACCCACTAGCAGTAACTCTGTCTCTATCTTATCTTTTTGTGTTTAACCTGTTACTTTGGTCACCCTTTCTAGCAAAAAAAGATTCCGGGCTATTGTTGCAATCAAAAACAGATGTGTGTGAGAGATAAGACACCATTCTTCCTCAAAACAGTAAATCAGGAGATGAGCGCAATGTCTTAGGCAAGACTGATAAGAAATGTTTTTTTGTTTATGCCCTCAGTTGTAAAATTCTCTCAGCTATACTGATAGAGACACTGCTGTAAGATGACTCTAAAACCTAAGATGGATGCCTATCCTTTCTGGCCTGGGGAAAAGGAAATTACATTACATTTAATTATCTATATCCAGCATGGGGCATGGATTACTAAAGCAATAAGCCACTAGAGGCCGTACGTATACGCTGGTTTTAGAACAGCTGAGGGGTGTTGTTAGGCACAACACGAGTGGCTTATTGCTTAACTAAAACTGTTTAAGTAAATTGTTTATAAGATTTCATTGCATATAACCTTATACTGTACTTTAAGTATGGTGTGACTTGGACCTGGACTGTACTGGAAGATGTTAGTACAAACATGTATCCAATGCTCACCCAGCATTCCGCATTAAACCGTTTTTAGCCGAAGCTTGCATTAACCCTACACTGCTAGCTATAGGGGCACAGCTTTGCCTATGCTGCTAAATCGCTATTTTTACACCATTAACAAGGTTCAAAGTTACTCCACATTTCACTGGTAGACTTCTGAGGGCCCTGACATTAAAAACAAGACAATGAGAAATTTGAAAGTGTACAGGTACTTTATTAAAAAGGCAGTTTATAAAGACAGTACCATCTCAGAATTTCCCGGTCGCCACCATCTTGAAATTAAATCATGATAAGTCGATTGACGAGCTACAATCTTATAAATGTCTTTGGTCAAACTCTTTTAAGTTTCATCATTTGTTGGTGCTTTAGTGCTCATGTAGAAAGTCACCATATATTTTCAGCTGAAATCCAAGCACTTCTGCAGAATATAATTTTCAATCTGTTCCCCTGATCTGTTCGTCAATCGACTTATCGTGATTTCATTTCAAGATGGCGGTGACCACAAAATTCCGTGAAGGTACTGTCTGTATTTACGGTCTTTTTAATAAAGTACCTGTTTACTTTCAAAGTTCACATTGTCTCATTTTAAATGTCAGGGCCCTCAGAAGTCTACCAATGGAGTTACTTTGAACCTTGTTAATGGTGTAAAAATAGCGATTTATGTGCATAGACAAAGCTGTGCCCCTATAGCTAGCAGTGTAAGGTTAATGTAAGCTTCGGCTAAAAACGGTTTAATGCGGAATGTTGGGGGTGAACAGAGGTGAGCATATATGTTTGTACTCGGTAACATCTTCCAGTACAGTCCAGGTCCAAGTCACACCGGCCTTCTCCTTTAAACATAAAATAGTGTATTGGAATAACCATTCTTCCGCCAATACATATAGTTCCTTTTGGAGAGTGGTTGCCTGAGATGGGCTATGACAGACCATTGAATAATTGTAACGGTTTTTAATTGACGTTCGATTGCGCAGTAATACAGAAGTGAAGAGGAACCGGTGTGTGTTTACAATCATTTTACAACGGCTTGGAACGCAGAATCAGCCAATCACAATCAAGAACCAAAGAAGCAGTTTTAGATATTATTCTAAACTAATTGATGCATTACAGTGTATTGCTAAAAACTATGGATGCGTATTTCACTATGAATTATATATTTATTTATCACTATGAATTAATATTTTGAACCTTTTATTGTCCAAAACATCTAACAATTGTTAACCAATGGTTCCGAATGTTGATGTTTTTTTTTCTTTTTCAATTTTATTTAAAGTTTCCTGTTCGAAATATTGTTTTCAATTTTCACACATTCAAAATGGCAAGTAACATGACTGTTATGAAGAAGTAATAAACTAATTGGCTCTGGTGAAAAGCAACCTTAACAAAATCTAACTCAACACTGTTATTTAAATGCAGATAGACTGCATCTGGTCGTTTGACAATTCATTTCCCCTCTTTTAATGGGAGGAATGGTGCTGATGCATATTTTGCATCACTGACCTCGGAATCTCCAGGAAAAATCTGAATTTTAAGTATTCATCAGGTATTTCCTTTTAACTTTTGTAGATGGTTTCCCAGCATGTTGAATTTTTTGTTGGAGCTAGGTCTACCTCTTGTTGCGAGCAGTGTTGTGAGTGGGACTCCTCCCTAGCTCCCAACTCCTTTCTATGCACGTCGGTATCTTTATCATTTGCCTTTCTTTTAACTGATCCCGTCTTCAGCCATCTATCCATCCTTGTTTCATACTATCTGTGTATTTTTTTTTATTTAAAGTTCAACGCTTTTAATGCTTTTTGCTTCTTTTCGCTTAGCCTACTTACCTGACAGCGGATGTTGTTTAGGAGACAACATTTTTTAAAATAAAATGTATATATTTTTGTTCCGAGAATAAATTTGCTTTACCCTTCAGTCAATGTTAGGTTAGGTATTTTTAGGTGTTTTTTTTTTAGATGATATCACTTCACGTCACTTCAGGTCACCACACTTTGAGTAACACTGAATTAAGTGAACCAGTCAATACTTGACTGACATATTTGCTGTACTTCCAAAAAATGCTGGTAAGAATAAAGTTTCCTACTGGTCATGTTTCTTGAAAATGGAAGGTTAATCAGCCATTGAATAAAGAAAAATTATGCTGCACACTTTAATTTCCCAAAAGCAAGATGCCTCAAACCAACCCTCTATAGGTTAACACATTTCCATGAACCTAAAACTTAATGCTCGTCTGATTGTTTACACCATCTAAATCTGTCAGAAACTACTTCAGTGTTGTCAAATGGACACCTCTACCAAGGATCTACTTTACAACTCACATGGTGAGGTGGTGTAGGTAATGTGGAAGCCTCGGTCGCTCATCATGAAGTCTGAGTGGAAGTGGATCCAGGCCGTAGGGCCGGTGGTCCGCAGCGGAGGCGGAGAACCTGTGGTGCAGTATTTCCCTAAGACTGGATCTTCAGGAAGCAGACCATCTCTTATCTACAACACAGTGGACACCAAGCCCCAAGAGAACACTGAAGACGATAGCACAGAATGATATGGGATATGTAATACAGTAACATGTAATATAATCAACTGGTATGATTTAATAACCTTTGATAAACCTGTGTAAGGGAACATGGAATTTTTTGTTTTCCCCAAACCATCTAATGTCTGAGTGCAATGTGAATACACTATGAATGCATGACCTTATGTAGAGTAGAGTATGTAAGGAGTTGTAACTCTAATGTCACCAACATAATAGGTGGGCAGACTCTCACCTCCAAGAAGTCGAAATTACAATCAGGGTGCTGCTCCAAGCTGAGCGTTCCGAAGGCAAATGTGATGAGGAGCCCAGGGATTACATTCACTGTCCAGTAGCAGTCTCTGCTGGGTGGGTAGTTGCCAGGGTAACCAGGTGAGTTGATGGAGCCGTAGATGTTTGTCAGCTCCCCACCGCACTCTGAGAAAAACAAGAAATGCTTAGAAAACACAAAAAATGCTAAAATAAATGTCTGTTACTTTTAAGGACAGGCCAATATCTGCATGAGGTACAAAGCCCCCCCCATCCCCCCTACCTGGAGTTTTAGACTCCCAGGAAACAGTGAAGCCTCCAGGGTTCGTAGAGCTGTCGGAGCGGAACCAGAAGTAGAGGGAATTGTGGGAGCTGAAAAGTTCTGCCGGGGCAGCACTGCCACAGTATTTTCCGATCATGTAGGCGGACGCGCTATCACCATCATGGATCTGTAGGAAGTCAAACTGGCAGGTGGCGCTGTTCTCCAGATGGAAGTATGGGAAGGTGATTCTAATAATCTGAGAACACACACAACAATATGCACACAACAATATGATATTCAAACCTAACGCAGCAATTTATGATTTTGCAGCGCAAAACTGCATCTTGCATAAATAAAGAAGCTTGAGATAGGGACGTGAGTGTGCAAACCTTGCTTGCGTCAACCCTGATGACCCAGGCACAGCTGACCTCGTGTGGGTACTGATCACTGCCGGGGTTTGTGGGATAGCTGAAGGTCCCCGCAGGACCGTTGAGGACACCACCACACTCTACAACACAAAACAGTGCAATGAGGACCAACAGGACATTGCAGGATGCAAAAAAAGACAAGAAAGAATGCTAATACAAAATGGGCAAAATATAAAACATGTGTTAGCCTCATACTGTAATTGAAAAACAAGTGAATATTGCAGCAGGATAAACATGAATTCAAAGCCGGAAGATACAGTTAAACAGAAGAACACACACACACACACAGAGAGACCTTGCTGGGGCGTCTGGCACTGTGGGCCCGTCCACTGGTTGGTGCACGTACAGGTGTAGCCGTTGATTCCATCTGTACAGGTGCCGCCATTCTGACAGGGGTTGCTGGCACACTCATTCACATTCTGATCACAGTTGGTGCCCGACCAGCCCGGGTCACAGTTGCAGATGTATCCAGTGATGGTGCTCTACACACAAATGGAAGAATCAAGAAGAGGCAGACGAGTAAGGGAAATTAGACAACATGCTGTTCAAAGAGCTAAGGCTAATAATCTTTGTAGGGTGCAATTCAGGCATGTATGTGTGTAAGTTACAGCGCTACTTTTACTGATAAAATATAAGTCAAACTCATATCACTCTAAACCTAACCCTAACCCTAGGGTTAAAACCAAAATGGGTTTTGTTTTCACCAAAATTCTATTTGTATGTGTGTGTATGCATACAGGTGTGTGTGTGTGTGTGTGTACCTGTCTGCATGTACAGTAGGTGATTGCGTGCACATCCATACATGACCTGATACGCGAGGGAGCTGACACTGAGGCCAACACGCACACTTACCACACACTGTCCATTGACACATGGATTGTTAGTCTGGCAGATGTCGCTGAGTTGAGAGCATCCTGTGGGGCCATAGCCATTGCCCTCGTACCCCGGGGGACAAGTGCAGATGGGGGTGTTACTGCCTAAGGAAGAGGAGATTGGGCAAGTCTTTTTGAAATAGACACATAACACACACAAGAAATATATCACTTTTTGTGATATGTAAAAATGCATCGTCTTATCTCTCTTTCTCTCTCTCAGTGTATGTGTATGTGTGTGTGTGTGTGTGTGTGTGTGTGTGTGTGTGTGTG
>JAGFZM010000829.1:23561-43646 GCA_017657215.1 Limnothrissa miodon | reverse complement strand
GAGAGAGAGAGAGAGAGAGAGAGAGAGAGAGAGAGAGAGAGAGAGAGTGTGTGTGTGTGTGAGAGAGAGAGAGAGAGAGAGCAGTTTAGGTAGTTTCTAGTGCAGTGTAATTATCAGCTTCAGCTGACAACGCATACTACAAGGAACCTTTACCCAACACTTAACATCCAAAGTTATTCTTTTACTCAAACATCAAATACAGCTTGTGTCATGAGATTTGTTGGGGTAAAACAGGAAAAGGTTATGTCGCTGTGTATTGGGAATATACTCTTATGAAATGCATCACAAAATTGCATCATAGACACATACAGTAGTCTCTTTGTGTAAAATATTCACACAGCAAGATAGTTGCATGAAAAATTATTAACTAATTTGAGGGGGAGCCAAACACATTTAAAAAGCTGTGAACGAACATTGTTGTTCTCGTATCACGGTGCCCTAACAAGAAATAATTAAATTATGTGATGCCTGGTTCTGCTTTGAATTCATTTGTGTTACAGTACTGTTTTTTTCAGCTGCACTCTAAAACTTTTTGGGAGTATCTTTGTAGCATATTTCAGAAAGGCCATTTATAATGTTAAAAATGATGGATATACTGGAGTAACTAGAAAACAACTGCTGTTTGATACTGCAGTGCAATGCGGAGATTATACTCCACTTACTTATAATTTCTTTAAGCAAAGAAGAGCAAGACACAAATGAAAACATGTTAGAATCTTAATTAATTTCAATGCTGATAACCTGGCATTGGGAACAAAAGCTTGTCAGATAAGTGTAAGTTTTTCTCCTGAATGTATTTTTTTTTGTTTTCAAAATGAAGACTGACCCACCTCAATGGTCTTTGCCCATAGTGTTGTGTTGGGGAAATTGTGTTTATAAATCTGATTGGCTGTTGTATTGACATCCACGGCAGCCACTAGTTCAGCTGTCACTCCGCTCTCTGAAAAGTTTCAACATTTCAGCAATTAACTGGTATAGGCTATGTTGTTCATTGGTAAACATGTAGTACATATTGATGTATTTCATCAGAAGTCTTACGTTAGATATGTAGACTACAAGCAGGCAAATAGTCCAAGCAGTGCATACAATATCACAACTAACGTAAAAAAAAAAAAAAAAAGTCCTGATTTACAGAAAACATTGACGCATTTTTAATCAGCCAAGACCCAACCACTGAATAAAGTAGTAGCCTATGTTCATACAAGTTAAAGGTGATTAGCTGGCTTGCTGACTTTTAATAGTAACGTTAGGTACAGACATGCATCACTTGGCTTTTTAACATTATTCTCGGTTTACTCTCAATTCAATTTGATCAGAATAGACACAAATTTTAGACACAAATTCATCAAGAAGTCATGCCTGGCTGCTCTCTGTCTGTTAACGCTAGCTGACTAAGTTAACGTTAACGTTAGTTAGCTAACGTTAGACCTAAGAAGAATCAATCTCAGCAGCTCTACGACTTCTCCATTTTGGTAACTTGACTGTTGTAGGTTTCATAATTTTAAAGCAAACTTGCCTTTCAATGCATAGTGCATTCCCCCTATTCCACTGTATAGTTCTAACACGCGCAGACAATCCATATTCCTCTGTAAGCAGCCTCAACAAGTTCATTTGGGCGCTGACTTGTAAACAGTAACACGTGGGTGCACCTCAAGTTATGCTTCCGTCTAGATACAAGAGTCAAGAGAAACGTTCCGGAATGCACGTATTCAGAGAACTTACACTTTTTTAGTTAATATGCCACTTAATAGTTAAAAGCTAATTTTAGTAATGATATTTCTGGATGTCAGTAATGACATTTCAGGGTTTAAGTAATGACATTTTAGGATTTTTTGCATTTTCAATTATTAAAGAGAATTTGCCTGGGAGGGTCCGGTCAAGTTGGTCAGTAGCCTAATATCCATAACTAGTTATGCATTATAGTATGTTTAAGGCGAACATTGCTAAAATAATTGTTGTAGATCTGTAGATTCACTAGGCCTGTAATTAGATCGTGTGGGCTCCGGAATTTCACGCAGGAAATCAACTTAATCAACCACAAATAAACTGGTCCTACAAAATGGCTATGCCTAAAATGCAAAATGCCCGATGCTCTTTACACATGAGTGGTAAGGCCCAATCTGCTTTCCCTTTTCCTTAAGTCAATGTAGCCTGAACAATACTGCACAATGAACAAGTGAGACCACCAATGTAATTTTCATTTATTTATTTATTTATTTAGGCCTATTCATTCATTTATTTTTATTTAGATATTTATTATCCTTACAGACCGTGCCTGTCTTTTGTCAAGGGTGACATTTCTGCCCCACCCTTGCATCAACTGTACTCACTGCGAAAAGCACTGCGTAAAGGCAGTTGGCCATTTGGCGTGTGCAGCCACACTACAGGCTGCTGGTTCTGTCAGTCACCCGTTCTCCACCGTTATGCTATTTGCATAGGGAGGGGAGTATAAATCCTCTCACATGCCCAAGCATCAGTGTTGCCGGGGCAGTACCAGATTTGAGCGCACAGACGGCAGGTAGCACGGAGAAACAAGATAAAAACGAGAAGTAACTTTGACGCTGAAGGATTATAAAATGTCAAGGTCCACGGTCCAGTCCTCTTACAACAGGATGTTCGGTCGAACAGACCAGCGTCCCTCTACGGCTCGTTCTACCTACTCAAGTCGCCAGTACTCCAGTCCCGTGCGCTCTTCCCGGACATCCTACAGTGTGTCGTCCGCTCCCCCTAGCATCTTTGCCAGTAAATCCGTCAGGCTCCGCAGCAGTGTGCCCATGCTCAAGCTCAGCAGCGATAATGTGGACTTTGCTCTCTCCGATGCCATTACAACAGAGTTCAAAGCGAACCGGACTAACGAAAAGGCAGAGATGCAGCACCTTAACGACAGATTTGCAAGCTACATCGAGAAAGTTCGGTTCCTGGAACAACAGAACAAGATTCTCATCGCTGAGTTAGAGCAGCTTAGGGGTAAAGGCTTGTCCCGTGTCGGGGATCTGTATGAGGAAGAGATGAGAGAGCTGCGCCGTCAGGTGGACCAGCTTACCAACGAAAAGTCTAGGGTCGAGTTGGACCGGGACAATATGGTAGATGATATCCAGAGGCTCCGTGAAAAGTATGCATGGGTCCATACTATTTTAATTTAACAAAATGGCATTATTGAAAGTGTGCGCACAGGAAAGTACAGTTTGTCCTATTCACAAGGCACCTGAAATATGTTATGAAACCAATGGAAAATAATTAGTTATGCTCAACAAATTCTTAGAATTATCCACTGTATATCACGTGTAGGCTACTTCATACATGTTCATATGTGTGTTTTGGATTTTGCATAACTTTTATTCTCTACCTGGTCTATATTCTTCTCAGTTATGTGAATTAAAATAGATTTATTTTTGTTATTTTGTCACTAGTGCCCTACCTTTTCACAATTTTCGTGAAGAAATGAGTTGCCTGAAATGTGACTTCTTTGTTTAGGCCCATGTGCTTAGTGCATTGCACAGAAGTGGGTGTGGCTCATCGAATACTTGCTAATGCTGTCAGATGTCATTTGCAGGCTGCAGGATGAGATTCTTCAGAGAGAAGATGCTGAAAACAACCTTCAAGGCTTCAGACAGGTGTGTCATACCTTTACTCCAAAATATAATTGCAGGGGGAGGTTTATTTTTTTGGTGTAAAAAGTAGAGTGCAACATTAAATATTTGTTGTTATTTTGGCTGCATCAGGATGTCTCCCTTAATAGTTTTGAGAAATGTTGATGAATGAGAAAAAACTAAACTGAGTATTGTCCCATACTTCTATTGGTGAGCACTAATGCAGATCCTTAACGAGTGTACAAAGTGCAGACATTTGTTAAGACTATGTAAGTGAGGGTGGCGACCAGCACCCAGAAGTGTCAGGGACAAGCAGGATCTGGCCAGGCTGCCACCCATCGTTGGCTTCACAAGTGCCGCTTAAAGGACTGCTTTGTGGCAGCAGGAAAGCAGCTTCTCCGCCTGCATTGTTTTAGAGCTGATGAAGAGGGGGGTTGTGGAAAGATGACAAAGAAAGCTGTTGTTCTGTGTGTGTGTGTGTGTGTGTGTGTGTGTGTGTGTGTGTGTGGTAGTGCAGAGGGGTAAGGCGGGTAGAGAGGTTGTGATTAAAAAGTCGTGAACAGTGAAAAACAGTGAAGCCTTGGCTATTGTCTGTCAAGATGGGCTACAGGGTAGGGCAAGTCGCGGACTTTGTGAGGAAATATAGTGGCTGACTGAGTTCACAGCAGTTTCACAAGTTTTCTGTTTTCAGTTTTTTGTTTTGTTTCTACATATAAGCAAATTGCCATTGGCCCAGATCAGTGTTGTGCTATTATGGTGCTTCCTGTGGCGTTGGCGTTGTCCATGATACTGAAGGTCTTCCTGTATAGCAATGGTAGACCATTGAATCAGTAATGGGGGAAATGTCTCTCTCTAGATTCCATATATGCCACCATAAGATCTAGATCTAGGTTAAATTAGATCTCTCTATACATATATACACTATACCTCAAAGTCACAGAATTATGTAGATTATAATAATGTTGACCCATGAAATGTTGATGAATGTTGACGCATGAAAAAACTCTCTTCTGGATTGTGTCTAGTTTTCAGACTCAGTCAGTGTTCCATTTGTGCGTGTGTGTGTGTGTGTGTGTGTGTGTGTGTAATGTAGGACGTGGATAATGCTGCATTGGCCCGCCTTGACCTGGAGAGGAAGGTGGAGTCCCTGCAAGAGGAGATCATCTTCCTGAAGAAGCTTCATGACGAGGTGAGGGAGGACACGTGAACAGCTAGCCTGCCAGCCTACCAGCCAGTCAGGGCAGCCATGCAGCCTCCCTCTTGTACCTATCCAGCCACATGACACACACAGTCTCTGTCCCAGGCCTCGCCTAGATCAGTCTGGCATGGGTGAGCCACTGGCTAACTCTCTCACACAGGAGCTGAGAGGATAATGAGATTGGTGGGGGGAAGGGGGTGGGGCTCTACTATAGTGATTATGCTCTCAACGGAAGCGGCAGTATTATGTCAAAGGGATAAGGGAGGAAGGCAATTGACGAAGGCAGCTAATGTATGTAAGCATCCACCCAGTGGGACACACGGCCAATTAAATTTATTTTATGGGATATGAAGACATTGGCCATTATGCCGTTACTACAAAGTACTGTCACTATTGTCTGAAAGAATAACATTTAAAAATTCATATCAACATCTACAGGAGAGCATAGGCCAAAATCAGGAACGTTTTAAAGTAAGCCAGAGTAGCTGTAAATGAACTGAACGATTTGTGTGTCACATTCTAGAACATTCTTAATTCCTCCTTTGCCAACACCCCCCCCCCCTCTCTCTCTGCTCTTTGCTCATGCAGGAGCTTGGTGAACTCCAGGCTCAGATCCAGCAGTCGCATATTCAGATTGATATGGAAGTTGCAAAACCTGACCTCACTTCTGCTCTACGGGATGTCAGGATGCAGTATGAGACGCTGGCTACCAAGAACATCCAAGAATCAGAAGATTGGTACAAGTCCAAAGTAAGTGTGTGTCAGCAGATGATCTGTGTCTCCGGAGACTGTGTGGGACAGCATTCTAGTGGCCTTCTCTGGAGGATGTGTCCTTAAGTGGGGAGCAGATGGTAGGCTTGGGCAACTGGCCCCTGAAGGACATCTGGACCTGCACTCACACCACTTTGTGAGAACAAAAGGCGTTTCCAATCCCCACCTTTAAAAAGAGTAGCCTAATTAGGTTATTGATTGGCTCAATTGATTTGCTATCTCAGCCACAGATCACTTTGAGAGGTGAAAGTGTGGCCTGGGAAGGGTTTCCTGCTGCCGTGATCTTCTGTCTGCCAACATGGTGCTAAAGAATTAATGGTGGCATTTGTCCAAAGGAGGAGATGAAACCTTTTTAGCATGTAATCCAGGGAGTGTATGTGTGTCTCTGTGTCCACGACCCTGTTCCTTGAATCTGCTTTGTCCTTTAGTGTGGAATCCTACCTTTACTTCGCAATTCATGCAGAATAAAGGAACAAAAACTAGCATTGTATTTTTAGACTTTTTCAGATGATGAATTGACCTAGAGTGATAAAAGTAGTTATTGGCCAAGACACATGAACCTTTCTCTGTTACCACAGTTACAGATTCATCTCCATTCATGATTTTATTCTCTTTTTCTTCCTCCTCTTTCTCTTCATCATTTTCTGTGTAGTTTGCAGACCTGTCTGAAGCTGCTGCTCGTAATAGTGATGCCATCCGTCTGGCCAAGCAAGAAGCCAATGACTATCGCCGACAGGTGCAGGCTCTTACCTGTGAGGTTGATGCCCTGAAAGGCACTGTGAGTCATCCGCCACCTTAACCCACACTCACACACATTCGTCTTTGGTTTAAGTCACAGCTTGTGCCACCACTGGCGCGGAACAAAGTCTCCCAAAAGAGATGTTGTGAATTTAGAGAGTGCAGGAGCTTGCTAAAAATGAGCATGGTGTAGTCACGTCTTATGCAATAGAAATGTAGCTTTGTCACGGTCATGAACAACGTGATTCTCACAAAACTTCAAAGTTCAAAGGCACTCTAAATAGCAATGAAAAATGTATTTACAAAATAATGAATGAGGTACTGTTTAAAATGTTTTTTTCTTTATTTCTTTGCCTTTAGAATGAGTCCCTGGAACGTCAGATGAGGGAGATGGAAGATGGCTTCTCCAATGAGGCTGGTGGTTACCAGGACAATATCGTGCGGCTGGAGGAAGACATCCGCAACATGAAGGATGAGATGGCGCGCCACCTGCGTGAGTACCAGGACCTGCTTAATGTCAAGATGGCACTGGACATTGAGATTGCCACATACAGGAAGCTGCTGGAGGGTGAGGAGAGCAGGTGAGAAGTGGCCATAACCTCTTTCTAATGCATACATTGGGATGTAATTGTGAATGTAATGGTGTAGTGGTGTAACCGCGACTATGATGTTCGGAGTGCGGTAGAGCATTTCTGAACACTGCATTGTGAGTGCACACTACTCTTGACAAAGCATCTGCTAAAAGCCAGTCAACCTAACTTTATTGTTCATTCTGTCTTTTAAGTCCTCACCCCTGCTTTTTTCCTTTTCAGAATCACAACTCCACTACCCAACTTCTCTTCTTTTAACTTAAGAGGTGAGCATTGATGATTATTGGCACAGATATGACACCACTGTACCCCCCTCTGGCTCTCAGAGATCTACAGACCACAGAGCAGTTGTGGTGCAGCTGTGCTGCATAGCATACTAGAATAGGTCAGACCCAGTTTTCAGGCCCCTGCGCTTAAAATCTCCTGAATTATTTATGAGCCACAGAAGTCTGCAGCCAGAGTGATGAAACGCTGAGGGGGAACAGTGATCAGGCTGCTTGTTCTCCTCATTACTTTCTCTGCCATCACAAGTTACGCACAACACACAAGCCTCTCACATATCTGCCATTGCTTTTAGAGTCTATGATGGAAGTCAGACCAATGGTGGACACCATGCAGAAGAAGGTGCTGATTAAGACTATTGAGACAAGAGATGGAGAAGTGAGTGTACAGTGTACAGGTTACAGCATCAAGACTAAACTATTACAACAGCATTTAGTGTGTCTAGTATCTTAGTATATGCTACGGCATCAAGGCTATAGGCACTTAAAAAGCCTTTATTCCTAGTGTATAGGCTACAGCATTTATTGTGAATTTAGATGTAAAGTAATGTCATGTTGGTCTTGTGTTTAATGCATGTTCTCTTCTGCTCCAGCCGCTATTTCTCTCTTTTGTCTCTCCTGTGACATTGTTTTGTCCCTGCTAATCATCAAGTCTCTCTATCTGTCTGAATCCTCAATCCCCACAGGTGATCAATGAGTCAACCCAGAACCATGATGACCTGGAATGAGCAGCATGTATAAGGAAGGATGGCGAGTCAGAATAAGTTTGGGGGAGGGAGGGGTCTGCATGTGGAGGCAAGAGCGGAATGAGAGGGATCAAGAAAAGTCTACACTTCTGTTGTTTATGTGGAAGTTTCACTTATAAGTCAACAAAAAAAGAGGAAAAAAACAGCTTTAAAAGTGCCTTTTTTTGACTCGCTAGAAAGATTGGACCAGTGTTTTGTTAGAGTAGAGCAAAGTAGACACTCTAGGCACCAGCTTTACTGAATGTTTTAGTTTACCACACAGTGTCTAGTTTACCACACGCTAAAGCTACAGCAATACTTTTAGGAGAGTTTGTTTTTTACTGTTTACCATTTACCAAAATTCTTAATAAACAGAACAAATGTTTTGTGTGCACACCCCATGACTGTCAGTGTTTTTACCAGACAATAAACTTAAAAAAAATCTGAAAACTGTTCTTATACTATTTTTATTGCCAGTGTAATACATTGTGATAAATGGTAAAAAGAAAAAAAGATGTGCCTGTGACAATGCTGACATGGTAAATTCCCAGTATTCAAATACAGGTGTAGGCAGAATGGCAAACACGCATGTTCTACTACTGTATAGTAGTATACTGTTAGCATTACTAGAGGCACTGAGGAATTGCCGTTAAGTATGACTTCTTGACCAGCATCCAAACTAGCATTCCATGGTTTAAAATAGCTTTCTTCTCACCAAAGCCTCTCAAAGGGAAAGAAGTGAATGACCACAGATTTTCTGCAAGCACTATTGTCATATGATGGAGCTTAAAGTATTTTATATCCCTCCAAAAAAGGAATTAACAAATAATAAGGGATTCATAGAACATGGATCACGTTTTTAACAAAGCGAGAAACAACTTCAGGACAGGATGTCAAGCAAAAAGTGAATACTATTGTTGCGGTTGTTGAGTCTCCTCCAGCATGGCCATGTGTTATTCATGTTGTGTGTCTCCAGCGCAGATGTCTCAGCCTCACAGAAGCCGGTGCTGGTGACTCGGGTCCCCACCAAACACAGAGGTAATGCTCCACGTTACGGAAGATTTCTGACATCTATTAATGAATCTGAGGTGATGGACATCAAAAGACATTGGCATGAATCATTTGGAAGCTATGCTAATCATTAAATGCATAAATGCATTTAAAATGTGATATTAAAACAGAAATCAATTCCATTTACATAATCCCTCTCTTTTCTCTCTCTCTGTCTCAATTAGATTATAAAAACACATTGTATGTTTTATGATTAATAACAGTAGCAGTAGTAAATGTTTGAACTATTCAATGTTCTTGAATCTTCTTGCAAAACAATAATCTCAAAACATGTATTAAAAATCAAACGCACATATCCTACTTTTGACCACTAAAACACAAAAACTGAAATGCCTGGTTTAAACTAATATTTATCTGCAGGTATTGGGTAGGCATACAACCGATTAGGGATTACAGCCAACTAGAGACCGGAGAATGTGGGAGGTGCATTACAATTTTTATTATTATTATTATTGGTTGGCTTGGCACCAATAAAGAAGAAATAGGCCTTCTATCCAGGCTGACATACAACACTCAGGACATCAGAATCAAGTAAAAAAAACAATTGAAAAAATAAGACATCTCATGTACATACTGGCATCACTTCATGACAGGAATATGGGTACCATTACAATGCTTGAACCTCTTAAAATGCTTGAACCTCGTAAAATGAAGGCCATTCTTGTCACTGATTTCATAGTAGGCTATTCATGCTATATCCTTCCATTACTCTTACACACACTCCTTTCAGCACAATATTCAATAGACCCTCACTTCTAAACTGGTGTAAGCCATTTCTGCAAGACAATATGACAGACAGGTGTAAATGCCTGTACTGCCCTCTTGTGGGTAAAAAGAGGTTTGGAGTTGGACATATTTGTATGGCATGCAAGCCACAGACCAACAGTTATCCATTGTTTTTAATGATGATGGGTATCACAAAACTGTCTATTTTATGAAAAAGTGGGTATTTTTACCTGCAATTTCTGATCATTCTAATTTCCCACCAATGTTCCATAACGTTGGGTATAGATAGACCAAAGCTGGCCACCGCGACCATTGAAACTAATGAGTTCGAAACAAGTGACAAGGGAAGTTTCACAGTAATGTATCACAGACAATAGGTATCTATACATCTACATATCTATCCACATATAGCGGTGTTTATGACAATCAATCACGAAACTTAGTTATCAATATCACGCTGATAACAAATTTTGAAGACATTGCCAGCCTCTGCGGGGTCAACGTTTGCAATGCATACTACAGTCTCAGGACTCAGCTAAGATTTTACAGCTGGCTACCATCAAATCGTAGAAGTACTTAGTTACCAAAATGTATCAAAATTACATTGTGAAAATATTGTCAGTTGAGCGGTTGCATTATCTCCCTTTTGCGTTGTGTAATAAACACATGCAGTCATTACTCCTTTTGACTCCAAGCCGTTTATTATTAGTTTGCATGAAAATGCAAACTATTGTTATTCCTAGTCTTCTTAATCTTCTTCTTCTTGTAAACTAGCGCAATTAATGCAGCCTGAACCGCTTAACCTAAAAACTTTGTTCCAACTTTGTTACGTAGGTCTCGCTCATGTCATCTGTGCTAAGACTTTTCTAAGTTCTGACTTTTATACTTTTTAAATCATTACTAAAAAACTATAAAAATCATTAACTTTAAATGGGGACTTTAGTGTGTAGAGAATTCTGTCTGGGCGTCTAGTGTTCTATCTGAAATAACTGCGCTTCAACCGTTTAACCGAGAAACTTCCTTCAAATTTTTTTCCGGAGGGCTCGGTCATGCCTTGTACCATGTGTATTTTCAACCTTCTAAGTCTTATACTTTTTAAAACATTGCAGTTTATCTATACAACTTTTGTCTCCATTAACTGAAACTGTCTTTCTCAGAGTGTCGGTTGGAACGATGAGTCATAATGGGTCTTTCAACTGTTTCAAATTACATTTACATTTACATTTATGCATTTAGCAGACGCTTTTATCCAAAGCGACTTACAAAACGAGGATAACAATCAAGCTACATAGCAGAAACCTTAAGGAGCATAGTGCTAGGGGATAGTGCTTCAGTTCATTTTAGTGCTAGGATAGAAGATGTTCTCTGAATAGCTGGGTCTTTAAGAGCTTTTTGAAGGCCTCCAGAGAAGATGCTCTATGCGATGCTGTTCGACGTCAGTTCTGCTAACGTTTCACATAAATACAAAACAAAACAGAGCAAGCTCCCCCCTCCCCCCCCCAGTGTAATCGTCGTACCTTAGTCAGTATAAGCAGTATAATTATCACCGTCTTGTAATGTTGCTTTCATGAGATGGCTTTGGAGATAACTGTTATTTTTTATTTTTGCATGTGAATGCTCTCACAACAAGTAATCGTAACTTTTACCTGTCCAATAAAAAGTGCCACCTCTGCATGACTGCATCCGATTGAAAGTTCTTTTGCTGGCGAAGTCCACCGTTCAAACGAATCCCCATTGAATCCCCAATGTAAGTCCCCCCGGGGCTTATTTCGTTGCTTCTCAATTTCTCTTCTTCACGCCTTATATTCCTCAGAGCATCTTTTCTTCGGACGTGCCTCAGCCATTTTTAAAAAATAATTTATAGACATAGTATTGCTAACTCACACCCGGATTCACGCTGTACAATCAACACTGTCGCACATGCATTAACCCCCACCTCTTCTTGACGATTGGTTGGCCGTTGTCTGTTATTGCTTTGGTGCACAACCTCCTGCCCCTAGTGTTTGTTTTGGTATTGCAGCTTCTGTGTTGTGTTTTGAGACCGGGTTTTTTCCCAATGTCTTCAGCAGGCAGACAGCAAGTCGATCAAGGGGTGGTAGAAACGGGCTGAGATAAAAATGAAATTGAGCTAAAATCTTGCAAAATTGCATAGAGCACCTTTAAGTCCTCATTGCGATAACACACTATGGAATTGTTTTATCCAAACATTTAATGCTACAATTCACTACTGTGACTATTACCACTACCACAGACCTCCTTCTTTCTCTCTCCTCTTTCTCTTTCTTTCTTCTATTTTTCTCTCTCTCCTCTCTTTCCCTGTTTCTGTGTTTCTCTCTTTTTCTTTCTTCTCTTTTTTTTCCTTTCTTCTCTTCTTTTTCTTTCCTCTTTCTCTCTCTCTTTCTTTCTTTCTTCCCTTTCTTCCTTTATTTCTTCTCTTACTCTCTCTCTTTCTTTTTTTCTTTCCTCTCTTTCATTCTTTATTTCTTTTTCTTTCTTTCTTCTCTTTCTCTCTCTCTCTTTCTCTCTCTCTCTTTCTTTCTTCTCTTTCTATCTCTGTCATTCTTCTCTTTCTCTGTCTTTCTTTCTTTCTCCCTCTCTTTCTTCCTTTCTTCTCTCTCTCTCTTTCTCTCTCTCCCTATCTTTCTTCTCTTGTTCTTTCTCTCTTTCTTCCTTCTCTTTTTCTCTCTCTCTTTTTTCTCTTTCACTCCTCCTTCTCTCTCCTTTCTTTCTCTCTTTCTTTCATCTCTTTTTCTATTTGTTTCTTTCTGTCTCTCTATTTCTCTCTATCTTTCTTTCTTCTCTTTCTATTTTTGTCTTTCTTCTCTTTCTCTCTCTTTCTTTCTTTCTTCTCTTTCTCTTTCTTTTTTTAAATTAAATTTAACCATTTCATTAATTCGAACGTTCAACTATCCCACTATTAACGCTATAAACTATTCAACTTAACAAATTCCATTACATAAAGTTAATTGCACTGCATTTTCATGCAAACGTAATTCCCTGGAATTACATTCTCTAATTGATCTCACAGCTTTGTGGATAACGTTAGTTCCATGAAAAGTAGATACCACAGACTGGTAATTGTTTCTTTTAAAATAAGAGAATATAAACACATACCTAATAACAACAGGATTCATAAATGTCTCATGGCTTCATGAGTACTTCCCAAGTAGCTAAACAGAAAGATGATCTCTTTTTCACTGCCACGGTTTAGCCTACATCAATGCCGTAGTTAGCTGGTCTACCAGTAACACCAAATGATAAAACGATAACGGTGTCTAAAGAATCTCATTAATGTTGCTATTTAAAATGCACTCATAAATTTAAGTGAGCATACCAAAACACAAAAACAAAAATGACAAAACCAAGAGAAAATATTTATGCGGTCTCGTTATCACTATCATCAGTTTGGTGATTTAAAACAGTCAAGAATTTCCTAAGCCTATGGACCTCTAGTTCAGTAAAGCTACCTAAACGTCTAAAGTGTTGGAAAGACTTGATCAAATCTTTTCTATCTGGAAAATGTTTTTCCACTTTGACCCCCTGGCTATTCTTTGTAGTTTCCAAAAAATGTTTAATCATTTCAACCGTATAGGCTCCACTTTTACCAGGAGATGGCGAGCAGAATGAATCGGATGAATCATTTTCGTCATCAGTCACCGTGTCACTTGTGACACTTGACGCACTTGTAGGTTTTTTAGCTCTAGGAGAACGCCTAGATTCTTTTTTCCTTTTATTCTTGGGAATTTTGAACAAATCATCTGTGTCCATATTCTCACTAGCAATCACAACTTGCTCTGCAGGCCTAACATTGTCAGCATCATCTTTAACGTTACCATCCATTAAATCACCAATTATGTTCTCCATCATTGCACCCATCATATAATTTGTATCAATGTTACCTTCTTGTACATTTTCATTATTCTCCAGAGCTTCTTCAATATTAGAAGTAGAACATTGGCTTACCATTAAGTCTACATGGGAAGTTCAGGATCAACAGATGGCACGGTTCCTTCATCTCCTCTTCGCTATGTTGTCTGTTGACACTTTCTCCGTTACAAGGCCCAATCGGTTCAAACTCTATTAACGTTACATTTTCCTGTCCAGTCGACTCGGTCTCCACATTCACTTGCCCTGCATCTTCACTAATCTCACTATTAGCGTTAACATTTTCTCCTTCATCAGAACCCCTGGAAGTGACCCGGGCTTATCATTTCCACTATTTTTATACCTCTTCTACAGTTCCAAACAACATTACACTTACGTAGTAGTGAGTAGAGGGTCCCTAAAGCCAAACCGAAGTATCCCGAGGTCTTCATGTGGTCGACTAGAGTCTAGAATGAATTTTAACGAGCCAGTACCTGTCCGGAAATGTTGTTGATTTAGCCGCCATCTTTAGGGGAGTCGTTTGCCGAGTGTGGAGTAACACGCTCTGGAAATTCAAAGTTTTCGCAGTTAAAAAAATTAAATGAAATAAAAAATAGTCCAGTATTTCTTTCGAAATTGAAATGAAGTTGTATGCATCAGCACAGCCTAGCTTACTAACTGTTTGGAATTTTGAAATGTCACATGACGTGATATCTCCCGTGAAGTAGCTAAAGATGGCAACTAAAGCTGCACCATTTCCGGCAAGGTACTGGCTCGTTAAAATTCATTCTCGACTCTCTATCCGACCACAAGAAGACCTCGGGATACTTCGGTTTGGCTTTAGGGACCCTCTACTCACTACCACGCAAGTGTAACGTTGTTTGGAACTGTAGAAGACGTATAAAAATAGTGTTTTCTAGCGGTGGAAATGATATGCCCGGGTCACTTCCAGGCTAACGAGCTTTGGCTCAAAACGGTAAAATATAACTTTCTCAAAACACATCCGAATGACATGATTTTGATGTCAACTCAACGTATGTACTCCCAATCATCCATAAATTGATCTAAAGTGTATTTTACTCCAGATAAATCCCTTAAGTAAGCAAAGTAGCCCCCCTTGAGAGACTATGGGTTATGGGTAGAGCAAAGCTCTAGTTAAAGGTCTCCTTCCAAAATAAACCGTTTAAGACTTGATGTTTTTACATTACCATAGGTCAGCCCAAGTTGTACTTCTATGCTCAACTTCAAAATGCTCTCCTACCCCTGTAGTCTGTATTCGCCTGTGAAAGAAAACTGCCAGGAAAAACAAGCAAATCGGAAAAGCAGTACAAATGTACGTCAATTTGAACATTAGCTATGCAGTTAACCCGCCCTCAAGAAAACGTTAGGCTGCCTGCAGACAGACCCACTAGAGGGAGCGTCACAGTGTTGTTAGCCAATCAGAGGTGATACATTTGCATATCATTAATATTCATAAGAATCCTCTCGCGCTATCCCTGCTCTCGTTTTCACCTAACTAAAATAGCTTGAAACAATACAACTACAGCATATTTTTTGTCGAAACCAACCACCAACCACCACAAAATTAATGAAAATACGATGGAATGAGACCTTTAAAGTATAGCCTAATGAACAGTTATTTACAAGAATCAGTAAGGAACCACTGAGAAAATAAGTAAAGTGGTATTTTACCTTGTAAGGCCTAAGGCTTTGTAATGAGTGTCATCATGAAGATGTAAACAGTTATGAATACTAAAGTTATTAGTTATAAACATAATGAATCCATTTATGAAACCTTTATTAACACAGGGTGATTGAAAATGTATGTCATTACATTTTGATGCAAGATTTCATCTACCTTTTTTCATGGGAGCAAATGAGAGCACAGGCCAAAGACTATCAGAGGCCATAGAAGGAATACACAATCATCTGCCACTAGGTGTCCTGTCACTAGGTCGCTTCTTCTCTCTTACCATTATTTTTTTCATTTCCTCTTGCCATTTTTTTCAGTCTTCTCAACTAAAAGGAACTTGATTTGGCAACCATACCAGATGAGCAAAAACACATTAAATGAACAACTAAATAAATAATATATAAATAATACTAAATGTCCATAAGGCACTTATGGGTTTCCATAAGAGACACATATTGTGCAGGTTTTCTGTTTTATGACTTTTACTGCTTGATTATCTTCTGTAACTGAATAGTTTTATTCAGACATTTTTTTTTTCAGCACTGGTAATATCTTTACTTCCTTTGGAGTGTGACAGCCATTTCTGTATAGGAAGCCAAATGAGGTTTCACTTCCAGTACACGATTCAGATATAATTTTGTTTTCTGTCCCAGCAAGACAGAAGCTACACATATAACCTAATAAACAGATTACATTAAGTTAAAGCCTCTATGTGTAGGATCGTATCAGAATTCCCCATCTATCGGCGAAGTGGTATACTGCATACGTTTGAATAAAATGTATTAGCCCTCCCCTTCCCACAATCCTAATTTCTTGCTACGGAGGCCGAACGCTCGCTCTTATCTCAGTTTCTGCTACTCAGTCTCTGAGCGGAAACGCGAAAGGCGGAGCTGAATATACGATACTGCTCTCCCCTACAAGAACCCGTACTTTTGAAAATGGCGGCGCAAAATGGATATTACCAAGTTTACCGGAACACTACAATTTATTCATGGAGGTAATTACCATCGTTTTACATTATATTTTTAAAATAAAAAATATATTTTTGATAAAAGACGAAGATAAATAGAAGATAAATCCTACACATAGAGGCTTTAAGGTACACTGACTGAACAATATGATAAATTGAAATGCATTTTTGTAAAGGTTTAAATGTACTACACTATACATTTCACCAGGACATTACAGTTAAAATAAAGTACTTAGGTGTGATATTGGATGAATTGGATGAGGCTATTTTAACATGACATTTAATTATCAGCTAACAAAATCTTAGTAAAGGTTTACTAAAAGTTCAGGTGAGTTTTGTGGAGCTGAGAAAGAGCCTGACTGCTGGGAGGAATGCATAGAAGGACCCATGGAGGACTGGAACAAAACAGGAACAAAACTTGACTTACTGGAAAATACATGGAAGTCTATAACAAATACAATAGAATGTTATCCAAGAACATGAACAACAACAATCAGCCAAGGACTAAGGAAACATTTTTTAATTATTTTTATTCAAATCCGAGTGCACAACCAGGGGACAAGGGACCTGTGAAACAAGGCAGGGACTAATGAAACTATGAACATGATGAGGTAAAGGTGAGAGGCGGAGCTAGGAACAGGCACACATGGCAAGAAAAAGCAAGCAATGGACTAGGAAGAAAATCAGACAGGAAGTGACATGTGGAACAGGACAGGGCAGAACATTCCAGTAACATTATATTCTGAATGTCTGTGTGACAGTGGTACATGTCCATATCCATGGCTGTGCTATGAAGGCACACAATCTCTACTGTGTCCACATACTCACTATGTGTTGTGTATGCCTACTAATGACAAATATAAAATGCAGGGCACAGATTTCCTAGTGGAAAATGATTTCACAGAGAAGGTCTTCTCACTTTACTACCACATACAAAGCAAAATTTTCCCTCAGATTGCAATAGTATACTGTGTAACCCAAACTATACTGTGTAGCCAGCACTACTACTACTACTACTACAACTAATATAATAATAATAATAACAACAACAACAAATGAGACAGTATAAAATGTGGATTTTCAGAGCAAACTACAACACTATTTATTCTTGTGTTGTGTTAATTTGCATAAATACTCTCATCCTGATGTGCCGTGCCAAGTTCCTCCACATTAATGTAGTCCTCGTTGTCATCATCCACTACATTTGGGTCTTCTTCATCTCCCTCAACTTTCTTTCCTTCATTCTTTAATCTTGTGTTCCCATTGTTGTTTGTAGTTGCTTAAAAAGAGTAATTAGATAAGTAGTGTGATTGAACAGAACATCCGTGTATCACAACATGTGTTGAGACATATTTCACCAGCAATGTTTCATAACCAATGCTCCCCTTTGTAACTACTAAACTGAGCTAACTTCTGTTACTCAGGATGTTGAAGCACTAATCTCTAACCTTTGAAAACTTACTCTGTCCTCTAGTGAACTTCCAAGTTGTTTGTCTGCTTTGTCTCTTCTTTGACCAACAGATGCAGATTAAACCAAACATTGATAAAACCACAGCACTTGTCACTCTAGCAATGAATGGCAGAACAGTCTTCATATCACCTGTATAGAGGGTAAAAATGGACAGTTTCTTGGTTCATTTTGAAAATCAACTATCTTCTATGCAATCCAGATGGCTGTTGTGAGAACTTTATTAAAAATGACATTCCTATTCTGATCGGTTTATTTAGTAGAAGATCAAAAAAGCATTTCCAAAACAATTGTGAGACCAATGGAAATGCTATGTGTGACATAATCGTGACATACCTACACAGACCACACCTGCATCTTCATTGGCGTTGCAATTATGTTTCCCAAAACCACCGTGAGAGCACTGTGTTATAGAGGTCTCAGTACCAGAGCAGCTAACTTCATCTAGCCAGATTTTTCCACTTCCCTGACCAAAGGAGGCCCCTCCTGGGGCCCTGATTGCTCTGACACAGCCAAGCTGTCTGCAAACAACTTCTGCATCATCCAGGTCCCAGGAATCATCACAAACAGTTCCCCATACACTGTTATGGTAGATCTCCACTCTCCCAGAGCAGCTATTGTCCCCATTAACCATCCTGATTGGTGCTGATTGGTAAAAAAAAAAAACACTGGTAAATTATATCACAAAATCTTCAAACCTGTGACCCTTTTGTTAGGAGTATAGAGGTGCTGTTTGTAGAAAACGTCAATTTAGAAATGTAGGATGAACAAATTAACCAATGGGGTCAAGAGAAGGGAATGAGTGTGAAACTGAGTTTTCTTGCTCCCACTGGGAAGCTTAAGCTGCAGCTGTTGTTACTGTTTTTGGTACATGTTGTGCCAAATTTTCTTGTTATTTTCCCTACATGCATAGTAGAAAAATGGTGACGTCAACAAGGCAATGTGTTGGTTGGCACTGGACTTATTCTGTACACACATAACAGATTTTATCGGTTGTTTTTGAAATATAATGAGTTTGGGTATACAGTATAGTGCATGTGAAAATGTAAAATTATCATTGCTGCTTGCAACAGCTAACATATCGTTAGCCTCATAGCATAATTGCCTAAGTAATTTTTCAGTGTTTTTGGAAAACAAGAAAAAACATATTTAAAAAAAAACACATTTGTGCATCTTATTGAAATTGTAACACAACATTCAACCAAATGAGTGAACAAGAATGCAAAAAGAAAAATACCCATCATCAATTACCTAACAAAGAAAACTGACTTAGGCAGATAATGCCATGACTTAGGCATTTTTTCTCTTACATATAAATGCAACCATAGCATAACCAAAAATGTTTTACTCTCCTAAATATAACCAAGATGAGTAACTTGTCAACCTTAACCAAGTTTTTACTTGATGTCTAACCTTAGACAACTTCAACCTCTAACCACGGTTTTCCTTTCCCACCAGTAACCCGTAAAGTTATGACTTAGGCAGATAGTGTTTTTGGCTTCTAATAAGCGTTGTGATTGGCCAAAGACATGGGCAGAGATGCAGGATGATGCAGCAGTGGTAGGAGAGTAAGTTTAGGCATAAATCTCAATTTGGCCAGAAAATGACTTAGGCAATTATGCTATGAGGCTAACGATATAGAAAAACAACTTAAGAAGGTAAGTTCGAAAAGTCAGTTTAATGTAGAATTACCAAACTTTGAGCCATTGGTCATTGCTTAGTTCATGCTCTCCTATATTTGATTAGTGTAGAATTCAAACTCTGTAGAACTGCATGCAACCATTTGGGTTGCTAGTCTATTGTATTTACTTCTGGGTAAGGGGCCAACTGCAATGCAATGCCTTGATGAGTAGTTATGCCTGTTTGTTGGGCTACTGCTACAGCCCCTGTGCTCAATAAATGCAAGAAAGTCAGCAATGCACCCCTGCCTCTGAAACTTTTTGAAACTAGAACCCAGCAATTTTGACAATCATTTTTATATATTACATAATATTATGCAGATAGGTAATTGATTAAATCAATCATCACTTTAAACATCATATTAGGCTACAAGAAGTGACCATTAAAAGAAGTGATATATGCCTGTACACAAGAACAAAACTTAAAAATCTTCAAATATGCGGAAAAAAACGGAGAGGATCTGCATGTACAAACAATCTTTCATAGCCAGTGCAACACAAAACATTTACATGGGGGAATTATTAAGTATTTTCTACTCAGTCTAGGCTGGCTACACTCCACCACCTCTTGAGCCTCAACGTGACTTGTTAATTAATTTTAAAGGCATTTCCTGCCAAAAAGTCTCTTCACTTCCTTATTTAAGTTAGCTTTTGACGGGTAATAAGCACTTCTTCTATTGTTTTTATTCTTTCAACTAAGTAAACACACTATGTTGTATAT
>JAGFZM010000829.1:0-13561 GCA_017657215.1 Limnothrissa miodon | reverse complement strand
TCCGTAAATTGGCCTAAATTGTATTTTACTCCGGAGAATCCCTTTAACGCTGCAGCGCTGGGATCAGAGCCTCCTGTAAAAAAAAGAAAAATAGTGGCAACGGCAAGGCCGTACAAAGACTATTTTCTGAATTATGGCTTTGTAAATTGTGCCGGTCCTAGCCAGGATGCAAGGCCAATGTGTGTCATCTGCAGTGAAAAACTGGCAAACAAGAGTTTGAAGCCAACTAAACTTAAGAGACATTTAGAAACACTGCACCCCGACTTTGTCGACAAACCCTTAGATTTCTTCAAAGAAAGGCACAGGAGATCAAGTTATCTGCAAACGTTCTCCGGAGAAATGTAACATTAAATGACAAAGCCCAACTTGCCTCTTACCTGGTTGCTTACCGTGTGGCCATTCAGAAACAACCACACACCATCGCTGAAAAATAAATTTTGCCTGCTGCAATTGATATGGTTAGCGCGGTCATTGACGAGAAGTCTGCTGAAAAATTAAAATGCGAGTAACAACACTGTCTCCCAAAGAATACATGACATTGCAGACAACCTCGAAGAGCAGCAGCTTACCCGACTAAAGACTGCAGGGTGTTTCTCAATACAGCTTGACGAGAGCACTGACGTCTCAGATTGCGCAACCTTGCTGGTTTACGGTATGAATGCGTGGGAAACTGAATTTATGGAGGACTTTTTGTGTTGCTTGAATATTCCTACGGGAACTACAGGAGAGCAGATATTTCGTGTCTTGAACGACTATGTGGTAGTTAAGTTTGGACTTAATAAAAGAGGCAGCAGGCAAGGAGATTTCATGGAATCATTGTTTCTTACACCACCAGGCATTGGCATGCAAGGGTATACCCCCCGACCTTGACAAAACACTTGGTGAAGTTATTCGCGTTGTAAACTTCATTAAGTCAAGCACACTTAACAACCGGTTGTTTGATCAACTACGCACAGACATGGGAGCAGAACACACTCACTTATTGTTTCACACTGAAGTGCGCTGGTTGTCAAAAGGCAGAGTTTTGACCAGATGCTATGAACTTAGAAACGAAATCCATGCGTTTCTCATAACGAAAAAGTCCGCTCTTGCAGAATTATTCACTGATGATTGGCTGCTAAAATTGTCTTACCTGGCCGATATCTTTTCATCGCTCAACAAACTAAATTTGAAATTACATTTCCTTAATTGGAAAAATGTTCAGGCTTTCCAAAAGTCCTTGAAGTTGTGGCTTGCACGACTCAGAAGGCCAGACCCGAGTCTATACTTGTTCCCCACTGTGTTGCAGCATGTAGAAGAACATGATGCTGCGGCCACACATGTGAAACACCTGTCTGCTCTGATTCAAACTCATCTCGCTGTGCTCATTGAGAATTTTGATCACCATTTCCCAACAGACAGATATGACATTCTGAATTACAAAAGGTGGATCCAAAATCTCTTCGAATTTGAAAGTCCCGAGTCTTTGCTTGAGCTGACGCTTAGTCCTGCAGAAGAAACGGAGTTGTTGCAACTCAGCTGCAATCGCACTCTGCAAAGGCGCTATGGATCGGTGACCTTATCATTCTGGATAAGCATTTCATCAGAAAATCCTGTCCTCAGTAGGGCCAGTATTGCTATGCTTATTCCTTTCACTACAACATACATGTGCCAATTGGGATTTTCTGTGCTTACAAAAATGAAAACAAAGCATCAAAACAGACTGAATGCTGCGCCTGATATGTGTGTTGCGCTCTCCTCCTGCACCCCGGACTGGAACGCACTACAAAAACGCAGACAGGCCCATCTATCCCATTAGATTAGCACGGTTGGACGTTAAAGCCATGTTTTGTATAGGCTAATTTGCAATCTTTTTTCAATTGAGTTCTGACATAATAATAAAACATTGCTTATAAAGTTAAATAACAATTAAATATCATCGTTAAGTCAAGTCTCAAGTCTTTAATGGCTATATTGAACAAGATGTTACCGAGTACAAACATATATCCAATGCCCACCTCCGTTCACCCCCAGCATTCCGCATTAAGCTGTTTTTAGCCGAAGCTTTCATTAACCTTACACAGCTAGCTATAGGGGCAAAGCTTTGCCTATGCAGCTAAATCGCCATTTTTACACCATTAACAACGTTCAAAGTGACTCTACACTTCATTGGTAGACTTCTGAGGGCCCTGACATTCAAAATGAGACAATGAGAACATTGAAAGTAAACAGGTAGGCTACTTTATTAAAAAAGACTGTAAATACAGACAGTACCTTCACTGAATTTTACGGTCACCGCCATCTTCAAATTAAATCAAGATAAGTCGATTGACGAACAGATAGGACAGGGGAACAGATTGAAAACTAGACTGCATTTTCTCTGCAGAAACCGCAAGGTGGACTTGCCACTCCCCATCCCATAAGGTGGCAAGTCCACAATTATATTCTGTAGAAGTGCTTGGATTTCAGCTGAAAATATATGGTGACTATCCACATGAGCACTAAAGCACCAACAAATGATGAAACTTAAAAGAGTTTGACCAAAGACGTTTATAAGATTGTAGCTCATCAAGTGACTTATCGTGATTTAATTTCAAGATAGTGGTGACCGGGAAATTCTGAGAAGGTACTGTCTTTATAAACTGTCTTTTAAATAAAGTATCTGTACACTTTCAAAGTGCTCATTGTCTCGTTTAAAAACTGTAAAGCTTTGGCTAAAAACAGCTTAATGCGGAATGCTGGGTGTGAACGGAGGTGGGCATTGGATATCGGTAACATCTTCCAGTACAGTCCATGTCCAAATCACACCGGATTTCTCCTTTAACAATTTCTTAACGCTAAACATCATTAAGAAGAAGTACCGCTCACAACTGACTAATGACCATGTGCATTTGTAACAGATGCGTTGTGTAATTACAAACACACAAACTCCCAGTTGAGGGTTTTTATTATTCTGAAGACAGATAAAGAAGTGGTATCACACAACTTCCCTACTTGATGCTGCCACATTTGTGCAGGCAAAATTAACGGAAGAACAGAACGCATCATTCTCATAACTACTGGTTGCTGTTTTACACTCTAACTTAGTGGCAAGGTGATGGGTGATGAGGTGGGTATTTGCCTTTTGGCCTTTTAAAATACAATGTTGGCAAGGTTATGTGCAATAGCAGCTATTCACAATAGGCCTACTGAATGTATTTGTTTCTGAATGGTTATGAATGTAAATCATTTGCACCAAATGTATTAAGACTGTAACATTCAGTATTTACTTTTATGCTTCCTGTTGCTGTTATTGATGTTGAAATGTTTACATTTGAAGATTTGCACTGAAAGGAAGTAAAAAAAAAAACCAAACATATCAATTCCAACAAAATCAGGTGAATAATTTTCAAGATAAAGACAGTATTTTGTCAATTTGTTGACATGGTTGCAATTAAAGGACAGAAAACTGAATAATTGTTAGGTTTTTTGCATATCCGGACTCTCGTCCACTGGGTGGATCGAGATATGGGCCTCTTGCTAATTTAGTTGGGGACCCCTGCTTTAGAGTAATCCTTTTGAATCTAAAGTCAATCCGAAACTTGAAAGCTTGGTCGGAGGATAGAAACATCAAGGGACAGCAAACAGCAGGAAACCAGGAAGGTTCTTTGCATTAATTCAAAAAGCTACCTAAGCATGAGATTATGCAGGACCACACACATGCACTAGGTGCTATATAATATGGGTAAATAAGTAAACTAAAACATACACTTACCTGCTGCAGTTGATAATTTCAGCAAGAAACCTGTCAGTTTTGATTAAATATACACAAGGTAAGACTGAAATACAGAGTCTACAAAGTGTACTAAGTTTTTTTTTTCTGGAAACGTGTAATAATTATCATTGATTGATTTATTGGTTTGCATTAATAATGAACTACAGCCAAAACGTACACACACATTCTATATGTTTATGTGCCTTAAGAATGTTTGCAAGGTAAAACATTTTAAACTACTGTATACAGTTGTTGCTTATATCTTACCTATCAGAGTTAGAGCAAAACTCCCCATCGCTGATCCCTTCTTACAATGCAAATGCATTGAATACATTCATTTTTATAGTCCTCAACCTGCAACCTTGTGACCCTATAAAGCTTTGGCTCTGTGCTTTTGACGTGTTGGTTCCACTTCTTTCTTTTCTGTTTCTTGGCCAAAGAAGAATGTCACCCAGTAAGCTTTTTTTTTTTTTTTCAGATTTAGCAGAATGTGTGATTCCAATATTTGTGAGTGACATCATTGCTTTTTCAATATTACAGTAATAAAACCTTAAGTTTTAAATGCCAAAGACAAAACTTATGGGTCAGAACAGCATGTTTATTTTTATAATAAGGCCACACCAACAAAATTAGTTGGTTCCCGTATTTTTTCAGGAAAAATATGGAGCGAGCGAGTGTAACAGATGCCAGCTAGCCTAACTGTGTGAGTGGAACGTTAGTAAAGCTTCCCTCCCGACACTTCAAAGAGCGTCCTAGTCAGTTGACAGGGAGCCTGGGCTTTTCGGTTGACTGGTTAGGGCGTTCGTCTTCCAATCCGCCAATCCGTGTTTAGGGGGGTAAGTGTAATGGATGCCAGCTAGCCTAGCTGTGTGAGTAGAATGTTAGTCGATAGATCACTGATGAAGCTGTTCTACCATGCTTTTGTTGAGTCTGTCCTTTCTTTTTGTATGGTGGCATGGTTTGGCAACCTGTCTTTAAAGAGCAGGAACTCACTGAGGCAGGTTGTCAAATGGGCAAGCAGAACTATTGGTGAGACACAGACTAGCCCAGAAGCCCTGTATATAAAACAACTGCAGCGGCTCACTGGTTCTATCTTAGGGGACAGGTCTAACCCCCTGTACAGTGATTTCCTGCTCCTCCCATCTGGCCGCAGGTACACCGTACCTCGGACTAAAACTAAGAGGTGCAGGTCGAGTTTTGTCCCTGCAGCCATTATACAGCTTAATAAGAACTAGATGATCACTTGCAAATGGCTGTGGTTAGGTGGCAATGTTTATGATGATAACGGTGTTGATGATTGTGTTGAGGACGATGAGGATGTGACGATGAGTGCCACTTATGCCATGCACTTTGAGGGAAGACACTTTATTTATTAAATGCACTTTATGAGGCAGCATGGAATGATGATGATGAATTGTGTAACTATGTTACTGTGTTCTCATTTACTGTATTGTTTATGTACTGTATCACTGACCAAGAAAGCACAACAGCGCCTCTACTTCCTGCGCAAACTCAAGCGGGCAAGCGCCCCACCACACATCCTGACCACATTCTACAGAGGAACCATTGAAAGCATCCTCTCCAGCTGCATCACTGTGTGGGGCGGTAGCTGCACTGACTACAACAGAAAAGCTCTACAACGCATCGTGAGAACAGCTGAGAGGATAGTTGGCGGACCACTCCCCTCCCTGCAAGACATCTACACCACCCGCCTCACCCGCAAAGCCAACACAATCGTCAGTGATGCAACCCACCCCGCACACTGTCTGTTCAGCCTACTGCCCTCTAGTAAGAGATACAGAAGTCTCCACTCCCGCACCACCAGGCTCGCCAACAGCTTTATGCACGAGGCTGTGAGACTGCTGAACTCTCTCCCCTACCGACTCCCAGCCAGCGGAACCATCAGACTGGCAGGAGTATAGGAAGACCGATTGAACTCTCCCCGCCCCCCTCCCTCCCCCCTCACCCCCAACCCACACACACTCCCCAGCAAGGAACAAACACTCTGGACACCCCCCCACCCCCCACACTCCCCAGCAAGGAACAAACACTCTGGACACCCCCCCACACTCCCCAACAAGGGAACAAACACTCCAAGAACCAAAACAACACTCTGGACTGAAAAATAACTACCTCTATATTGCAATTGCACACAGCTGCTGCTATATATTCAAGTATTCTTTTTTACTACTATTTATATACTACTACTACTGCTGCTACAATCGTGTTGCACTAAGACAACAAACCAACGCTGCTGGAACACTTACTTTATGTTATGTCTTGTCTTACATATACTGTATGTATGTTATGTCTTGTCTTATATATACTGTATGTTTACCTAAGTATAATGCCTACTTGCACTTTTTTTTTTTTTACTTAACATTACCTTATTGTTTAGAATTGTTTTTTTGTTGTGCATCTGCACTTTATTGTCGTCAACGTCTACGCATGGGACAAGTGTGAAACGCAATTTCGATTCCTTTGTATGTCAAGTACATGTGAAGAAATTGACAAATAAAACTGACCTGACTTGTTTTGTAGGAATGTTTTCTCACTGCGAGCCAATTTTACCTCTGGGTACAAATAAAGGAATCTAATCTAATCTAAAGCTTCCCTCCCGACACTTCAAAGAGCGTCCTGGTCAGTTGACTGGGAGCCTGGGCTTTTCGGTCGACTGGTTAGGGAGTTTGTCTCCCAATCCGTGGTAGTTGTGAGGTTGTGGGTTCAAGCCTGGGGCTGGACTAGTGCAAGAGGACCTCTGTTACATGAGCGAAATAAAAATAAAAAACTGTTCTGAAGGTAAATTAGCACATTCACAGTTAATGTTCATTAAAGACATTTACTCATGTGTTTAGGAAAAACTAAATGTGGCCTAATAATAATAATAAACTTAACTTTCACACCTCACAGCACACTTTTTGTCATGCAGGTTTTAGGCAATGTAAGAAAATTCATAATTCTGTCATTCTATGATATGTAAAGGTTTGACGGTTTGTCATTTATTTAAGAGTTTGTGAATCTAAGCACCAAGCAAGCTGGCAGTGGAATTAAGGTATGACATATAATGTAGACTACGTCTAGGCTGCTGTAGCCTACGTTCAAACTCATTTTGTCACAGTTCATCACAGGGCATTAGAACGTCAAAATCGTATTTATTCACCAGATAGCAATTAGAAAGTGACTAAAACTCCGTGATCAGCGACAGAGATGAACATTCATTAACGTGCAGTCACGTGAATCTAGAAAAGAGACGATTTTTTTTGCATGACAAACAGAAGCGTGTGTGTGTGTGCGCGAGTGCGAGGATGTGAGTGTGTAGGCACATGCTATTCATTTATTAATTTATTGATTGATTTTGATGGCGAAACACTTTGAATGGGTTTTTTCGCCTCTCAATCAATGAAATGTCAAACTCACCTCCACAGAGTTGCACAAGCAGACTGCTCTCGGCACTGTGAGTACAACTGCGCAAAGTTCTCATCCTCTTTAATTTCAATGCACTTGTCAAATGTTTTTCTCCTCTGATCAAATATTCTAATAATTGCAAACACTGCCCTAGCAGGATCCCCTTCCACATGCATCTTTCCTCATATCATGTCTCTTGTGCTCTGAAGTGAAAGGCGCGATTTGATTGGTTTTCGACGTCACTTGAACACAGCATGCTTTTATCAGTATTATAGCAATCAGCCACGGTGTTTTTTATGTTTGTGTGAGTTGAATTCAATTTTATTTTTATTTCATTTATATTCATTATTTCATATTTCTAAAATGTAGTGTTCTTTTTAATGCTTTTTTAGTAATAATTGACCTTACTACACTACAGGATCTAAAGTATAGGTGTGCCCAACCTTTTTCTGCTGGCGAGCAGAACAGCTACTTAGGTCTCATTCCATCGTATTTTCATTAATTTTGTGGTGGTCTCTTGTCTAACATAATGTCATGAGATTTGGTTTCGACAAAAATATGCTGTGATTTTAGTTAGGTGAAAACGAGGGCAGAGATAGTGCAAGAGGATTCTAATGAATATTAATGATATGCAAACGTATCACCTTTGATTGGCTAACAGCACTGTGACGCTCCTTCTAGTGGGTCTGTCTGCAGGCAGCCTAATAATGTTTTCTTGAGGACGGGCTAACTGCATCGCTAATGTTCAAAGTGATGTATTCTTACACGGCTTTTCCGATTCGCTCGTTTTTCCCGGCTGTTTTCTATCACAGGCGAATACAGATTACAGGGGTAGGAGAGCATTTTGAAGTTGAGCATGCAAGTGCAACTTGGGCTGACCTATGGTAATGTAAAAAAAATCAAGTATTAAACGGTTTATTTTGGAACGAGACCTTTAAAAGTTGAAAAAATATTTTTTTATACAACATTTTATCAACATTTCATACCCACCCCTGAACTTGCATCCCAGCCAGTCAAGTTCAACTCCAGTTTCACTCCAAAGGACACTCAGGGACAACTCTTGCTTTAGATTTTCAACTTTTATTTTCAACTCCAAGTTGATTAGTAGTTGACATAGCAGTAGGTTGATAACCTTCAAACATAGAAATTGGAGGTTAGAAGAAAAACAATAAACAGTTAAACCCAACATTTTCAAATAATGTTCTCCAAAGTTACCTAAAACCTTAAAGTTTTCCAAATTAACTGAAATGACTTCAAGTTCGAGTATTTTATACATTGTTAAACAATCTTGACTTTGTATTACCTTTCATACTTCAAACTTAAATGTTTGCTTTTAACTTTTTAGCTCATTAAATACAGTATTAATTAACTTAATGAAACTGAAATCACTACACAAACACAGTGCTGGAATCCTTAACTCAGCAATTAACCAAAGATACAAAGAAAGACAAATAAAGATACTTTCAAACTAACACAACAACAATATAAACCAACATAATTACCAACCATTGGCGTCTTTGGGAGAAACTTCTGAGTGAAGCTTGCTGTGCTGTTGCTTAGTGTGCTATCCCTTTGTTTCTGAGAAGCCACCATTCCAGCACAAGTGACCTCATGACGGCAGCCATCTTGCTGGTGGATTCTGGGATATGCAGTTTCAATGGTGGTGGGAATTCACTTTACAATTGACTCAACAGCCATGTACATATCTGTACGGATCAAGTCTTTTCCTGTGCTCTCGTTCAATGCAACTGTCAGCTCTTGTATATTAAAATATTAATTACACTAGCATCTACAACTGTCATTATGCTACTTGTGTTCTGCAAATAACTTCCTCCCTTCTGGACACTGATTTTCAAAGCCAAGATCCATAGGTGGTAGGAGTACTGAAAATCTATAGTCATATACATAACTATTACATTGGTTAAATTGTACTCAATTACAAGTAAAAGTACAAAGTACTCTTAAAGCCTCTATGTGTAGGATTTATCTTCTATTTATCTTCGTCTTTTATTAAAAATATATTTTTTATTTTAAAAATATAATGTAAAACGATGGTAATTACCTCCATGAATAAATTGTAGTGTTCCGGTAAACTTGGTAATTTCCTTGGGTTCTCGGGTTCTTGTAGGGGAGAGCAGTATCGTATATTCAGCTCCGCCTTTCGCGTTTCCGCTCAGAGACTGAGTAGCAGAAACTGAGATAAGAGCGAGCGAGCGTTCGGCCTCCGTAGCAAGAAATTAGGATTGTGGGAAGGGAAGGGCTAATAAATTTTATTCAAACGTATGCAGTATACCACTTTGTCGATAGATGGGGAATTCTGATACGATCCTACACATAGAGGCTTTAAAGGTATAAGTACCCAAAAAATCTGTTTAAAAAAATTTGTTATTCATTACTTAAACCCCTGCTAAGATCTCATCCAGTAAACTTGAGCCCACCACCTTGGTATGATCTTTTCTCCCTGTTCTACACCACGCTATGGCTGGCTACCATCATCACTGGAGTCTGGTGTGGTGCCTATAAGCTATCTGCTGTTAGTCCGACCCTGAAAAAGCCTGGTCTTGTCTCTGGTGAGCATCACATCTCCAGTTGACACAGCACTTTTCTTGGCTCCAGTCTTATTTACCTAGCAGGCCACATCATTCTTACAGACTCACAATCCACAACTGAACCAACCCCTCATCCAGCCCTCTCCCTGGGACAGATTAGTGCTTTGGACTGAAGTTTCCAGTGTTATGCTGATGATGCACAACTACTGTATATATTAGCACTTCACCCTCTTCTCATGTCCCAATCATGCTTCTCTTCAACTGTCTTATGGTGCATAGGCCACACCAATAAAATTAGTTGGTTCTCGGGAAAAAAATGCAAAATGAAATAAAAATATAATTGAATTCGAACCCACATAATTAGCATAAAAAACGTTGTGGCTGTACTAAAAACAGCATGCTGGGTTCACGTGACATCAAAAACCAATGAAATCACGCCTTTCACTTCAGAGAGAGCAGCAAGAGACATGATATGAGGAAACATGCCGGTGGACTGCTAGGCCAGTGTTTGCAATTATATATTTGAATATTTGATCAGAAGAGAAAAACATTTGACAAGTGCATTGAAATTAAAGAGGATGAGAACTTTGCGCAGTTGTACTCACGCTGCCGAGAGCAGTCTGCCAACTTGTGCAATGCCCCCCGTGCATTGTAGATGTTCAATTGACTAGATCAATCGTCCTGCTAACAAGGACGATAGCCTACATGACATAAATGTAGGCATATGGGTTTACTCCCTTGTTCTGTTTTTTTTTTTTATTAATATTATTATTTTCTTGAGCAGGGCTGCCAATGGTGAGAGTGAGACATGCATATGACTGCCCTCGCGTAGGCTACATTTTTTCGCGCGTTCGCTCCATATTTTTCCGAGAACCAACACATTTTATTGGTGTGGCCTTAGGTTAGGTTTTTTAAATGCTAATTTCCTTGATAATCCACTAAGACTTCTCCAAAAAAAGGTCTATGTGCACATCAGTAGTTCTCATAAAAGGTAGAAAAATAGTAGAATATACTGTAAGGCACATAAACCCCAACTTCACACCACCACTAAACGTGTTAGGTTAGGGGTTCCTTTTCTTGAACTCTGTATTTATGAAACATTATATAAAGAGCTTTCATAAAAATGTAATACTTATATTAAATATTACAAATATTTATGATGCATTTATAAAGCTTTACATCTATAATGGCAATAGTATTCATAACAGATACTGTATTCTCAGCCCTGTAGTCTGTAGGCATTCTAATGCTAGTCTGCTTGAATGAGGCTTTGCAGATATCTCCAGGATGTGGTTTGGCTGAAGGCACAAAGTCATAAACAACACCTTGACCACAAGTATAATATACAATATATGATGGTAATATTATATATTACCATCAGCCCTTTAAGACATTAAATTGTATTTCTACCATTTAGTTTTCATTTCTGTTCACTTGTTGTTCCAAACTAGTTCAATGCCTTGTTTTATGTCTTAGTCTGTCTTTGTGTCTTAGACCAACTGTATAGCTAAATGTTCTCAGTTCTGTGTGCTTAGTTGTGCATAATGAGATGAATTAATTGTGGTGAGAAACCTACAAGGCTTTCACACCCTGCTTGCTTCTCTGCACACACCAAGCTGCATATTCAAACCATCTTAGTAAAAGAATGACAGTAAAAATGTTACCAACCATCTAAATAATATTATCATCTAGAAATGAAAACTATATGAAATGAAGGATATGTCCAGTTCATTATTCTTCAGGATTTTGCCTGTTTTAAAAAGTTTTTAAGGTGTCAAAAAAGGCTAAAATGTAGGACTTCCAGGGGTCCTGCTTGTCTTATACATACCAAGACTGCATGGGACGGTGACAGCCTCAGCAGGGTTTGAGAGATTCAACAGTGATATCTGAAATCATACCCCCCCCCCCCCCCCAAACACACACACACACACACCCCTCTCTGTTGAAGCCATCTACATATTTATCAATTGTTAACTCAATTGATAAAACAAAACAATCAACTGAATCTCCATTCAGGCTCATTCCTTCTAGAATCTTGCCCTTGAACTACAGGATCTATTTCCAGGTATCTCTCAATGAAGCTCAGATAGAAATATCTATATTTTGGACGATATATTTAACAGAAAAACATCCTCCCATAGGTGCCGTTTCAGTTTGGTGTAGGGAGTTAGACAGTTTTTGTGTAGAGCTTGATTGGGAAACTATCTGGTCTAATATTTTCATGTAGCCAAGTGCCTTGCCCATCAACCTATACGTTTTAAGTTTGTCCACAGGCTGTTTGTGGTGTGAATGAGGAAGAAGCTATTTGCCAAAAGCCAAAAAGACATTCTTTAAAAGCTTTGTAACATGTCATGTATTTCTTAATGAAAAGGATGATTATACAAAAGCAATCAGAAACTTACAGACCCCTTCCCCAGAATTCTAATAGCCTCTCTTGAGTTTGTACCCCTCACCACTGATCATGTAGCAAGCATAAACTAGAGTGCATTTTCTCGGCAGAAACCGCAAGGTGGACTTGAAAGACAGAGAAAGAGAAGAGAGAAAGAAATAGAGATAGAAAGAAGAAAGAAGGGAAAAAAGAGAAAGAGAAGAAAGAAATTAAGAAAGAGAGGAAGAGAAGAAAGAAAGAGAGAAAGAAAAAGGAAAGAAAGACAGAAGGAAAGAGAAAGAAAGAAAGAGAAAGAGGAGATAGAGAGAGAAGGAGGTCTGTGGTAGTAGTAATAGTCACAGTAGTGAATTCTAGCATTGAATGTTAGTATTATAGGTTAAAACAATTCCATAGTGTGTTATGGAAATGAAGACTTTTAATTTGAAACAGTTGAAGACAGAGGCCAGGTGTAGGTAGAGGAAACAGTGGAAGAAGAATCTGTAGTCTTCAGAGAGTCAGATTGTAGGCTTAAAGCGATATTCCACCCAAATTTGAAATTGGACTGAACAAATAAATCAGCTTCCATATAACTAATGGCAAATGGAATATTTAACCCGTTACACCAGTTTACTCCGCAGACAATAACATCTGCAACAACTGGGCAAGAAGTGGTTTGGTGGCTCACCTGGTGAGAGCATGGGCTTTGGTGCAGAGAGTTGGTGGTTCAAATCCTGGTTGATGCATACACAACTTTGGGGCGGTGGTGGTGCAGGTGGTAGAGGATTGAGCCCCACTCTACCTGACACCATCGAAGTGACCTTGAGCAAGACACTGAACCTCAAATTGCTCCTGGTGGCAGGCTGGATCCTGCATCAGCCTTGCATGGTAATCTCCTCCACTGGTGTGTGATTTTTGAATGCCGTAGAGGCAGCGGCCTGAGCGTGTGCAAATCTGTAGGATAGCTAGAAACGTAATTTCGATTCTTCTGTATGTCCAGTATATGTAGAGAAAGTGACTTAAGTGAACATTTTGGAGATAGTAGGCTACCTTCAATGCTTGTCGCAACTCTCCACTCGTTCTCATCTGTCCACGCATTTAACCAGCTTTGACGGCCACCAATTCTTGCCAATTCCTCATTTAGACGCTCATGTCGGACTGTTTAAAAGTTGTATGGCTGTGGGCCATCATATGAGATGTTGGAGGTTCTTGAACCCTCTTCCCCATCCCAGTTGCTTGCCACTGTTTTTGTGGTCCCGTAAGCCAGCAGTGTCTGAGATCACCTGCTTTCTTCAACAAGTCTGTTATGGTTTGAATGGCATGCTCATCCTCATTGTTGCTGAGGGGCACCTGAGAACTGTGGCCCATTATCAGAAATCTCAACTATGCAAGTCTTGCAAAAATAGACTAAAGGTGCGCAATAACATTTGCAAACGTTACGGATACTAACGTATCCTCGGTTCTCTGAGTGAGAAGCCGAAACGTACGAATGGATGATGCCTATCATCT